>VXBO01006682.1:184568-281858 GCA_013400135.1 Rhinoptilus africanus
CCCTTTTCTGAAACACCTCCAGGGATGGGGAATCCACCCCCTCCCTGGGCAGCCTGTGCCAATGGTTAATAACCCTTTCAGTGTAAAAATGTTTCCTGATATCCAATCTAAACCTGCCCTGACATAACTTGAACCCGTTTCCTCCGATCCCTTGTCCCCAGGGAGAAGAGCTCAGCCCCCATCTCTCTCCACCCTCCTTTCAGGGAGTTGTAGAGGGGGATGAGGGCTCCCCTCAGCCTCCTCTTCTCCAGGCTGAACAACCCCAGTTCCCTCAGTCGTTCCTCCTAAGGTTTGTCCTCCAGACCCCTCACCAGCTCCGCAGCCCTCCTCTGGACACGCTCCAACACCTCAATGTCCTTCTTGGAGTGAGGGGCCCAAAACTGAACGCAGCACTCGAGGTGGGGCCTCACCAGTGCCCAGTACAGGGGGGTGATCCCTTCCCTAGTCCGGCTCACCACACTAACATCATTCAATCAGCTCATTATAATTTTGCAAGGAAATACTATCTTACGCGGGGCTCCTCCTCAGCATGGCAGGGCTCACCCATCACCCACGTGTAGTCCTACTTCCCCCTTCTCTCTCTTCCACACACACTTTTTACGCTAATTGCCCTTCAAAAAGTTCTTTCCAGGCGGAGGTTGGAAAAGAGCACTAATTCCAATATCCCAAACCTTCTTCAGTCAGCTGCGGCTCTTGCGCTTTCCCGGCCAGGCCAAGGTGACGAGATCCATAAAATATTTTTAAACAAGGAGACTCTGCAAATGGCTCACAATTAACCCGGCAGAACAGCAATCCATCAGCGGCAGGGACACGGACGCTCGGGGGAACAAAGGAGACTATTGTAGCTCTGTAGAGGAAAATCTCCACTTCTTCAGCAAGGTTTAGGGTTACCGCACGGCAACTTCAGCTACTCCTCAGCTACCACGCTCCACTGCTGTCACCCGCCCAGATCCTCTATTAGGCAGTAACACGCAATCCAGTGGACAGGCAAAAAAGCAGGACCAGAAACGGCAGCACCTGCAAACAGGAGCGGGAGCCCTGCAGGAGCCATCTCCCCCCCCGAATTCCCCCTCTCCCTTCTGCTGCCGTCACCGCCGCGCTCCCCCCAGCCCCTGAAAACAGGTCCCTGTCTCTACGCCACTGTCCCCTCACCCCCTTTTTCAGTGTTTTCCCGAAAGACCTCAGACCCATCCTCTGCACAGGAATTGGTCAGGGCTTGAGCTTTTCGGCTCCCTTGTGTACAATGGATTCCTCAAGTACCTGTTGTTAAATGGGTTAAGTGGGTTTCCAGTGGGAAAACTGACAGCACAGCCATGACTTGCATCCCTTAGAGCTGTATTTCATTTCAACTAATGACCGTCCCTGTATTACCCAGCGGAAGCAAAGCACTAAATCAATTGAGAAGCTTTGTATACTCCAGTCCAAACCCCAATATCTACGCACCTTCCCCTCTTCCGAAGGCACAGGCAACGGCTCAGAGTCGCAGGCTCTCTTCCTGCTTTAATTCATTCCCTCAAGATATTCCTGTTAGTTTGTACCTTCAGCTTCATTCCTATTTATAAATGAACCTGGCAGCCCCTAAAGAAAAGACGTGTTAGCTGCTTCAGAAGATTGCTGTTGCTTCTTGCCACTTAGACAATTAATGGGGGTTTCCGATCCCCCCCTGAAGTGTTTGGATCCCTCAGGGAAAGCACCTCCTCAGCAGCTGGCTCTTTGCTCGCTATTTCGGTAACAAACCTAAATAACTCCCATACCAATTCCGCTTCCTCACAATTCATTGTAACTTAAAACACTGTCATCTTAAATCTATGTGTTTGATTTTCTGGCTAAAAAAAAAATGTTGTGACATTACGGTGCGTGATTTTAAGTCAGTCTTTAAATATACCATCGCTACATTTAATGATCTAAAACCCTCCTGTTTCCAGGAGCCCTTAAATCAAGAGCCAAGGCAGTTATCTCAGCCAAGTGTGAAAATGAGTGCGCTCCACGTACAAACACCCAAGTGAAATGACCTAATAATCCTGTCTGTCATTGTGACTGACAAAATAAAAACCCATCAGCTAGAGTCGACTTGTCCGACGGGCCCTATCTATGCACCTTTTGGCATTCCTTACACACTTTGGCCCGCATGTTCCCTCTTATATACTACCCAGTCATTTCCGATATTTTTTCCTGTTCGATTTAATAAAGGGAGATAAGCTCTCCACTCGGGCCGAAAGCCCGCTAGCTTTCCGTTCACAGAGCCGGCAGTGAAGAGCGCGGGTTGTTGGGAAGCCCTCGGCTCTCTGTTTAAACCTGCCTTTCAAGTCTGCTGGCTTCAGCCCCGCACCAAGACTTTGCGAAGAAAAGGTGTGCCACCAGCCTTGGCTAAAGCCGGCCTCCCACTCGCCACCAAGGCAGTCAAAGCCTCCCTCAACCACGGCACGGGATGAGATATCGCAACCGCTGAGATACACGGAAATTATTTTTCTGCCTTCTCGTCCAGCGCACCATTTCCCTGCGAGGTCGCCCATCGCCAATGAGAGCGTTTGACATCTATACGGACAATGAGAACTGCCCAAGTTATGACGGTAATGACTGGAGAATACACAAAGTGTGTGTTCTGTGGAACTGGGAGGGTAGAACTTTCCCCGTGGGCAGGTTATTCCATAAATACATCTTGCAGCATTCCTGGTAGATTCCTCAGGAGCCGCTTCTGCTGACCACAGCCTTGTCAGTCAGGGATGACGCTGAACTAGATGGAAACTGGCAGCTCCCGTGTGTCCAGGGGTTTGTGCGGACTAGCGAGTGATAAAATATTTGCGTTGGATCAAGGCAGGAGTAATTCAGTGTAAGTCAGGAAGTTTCAGAGGATACAAGTATGTCGGATTAGGAAGAACCAGGTGCAGAGAGACCACAGTTACATTTCTCTAAGAGGCTTTTCATATCTTTTTCCTTTGTTGACCAACGGTCAGTGCCACATCATCACTGACAATCACAGAAGGGTTTGGGTGGGAAGGGACCTTACAGATCATCCAGTTCCAACCCCTTCCCCAGGCAGGGACACCTCCCACCACACCAGGCCGCTCAAAAAGCAACTCAGGCTTAACCCTGAAAACACCTGTACATGCAAGTAATCCTCTTTACATCAACAAAACCAATCATGCAGATTTTCCGTACACAATCCTTGATCACGGTTATTCCTAAGGACCTCAGGGTTTGGGGTTTGTTTTAAAAATGACAGAGGTACGCAGCTCCTAATAGCAGCTGAGCTCAACGGAATGAATTCCTCCATTACATTCCTTCGTATTACAGCTGAGTTCGTCCAATAGCACTGATTTCTAAGGGCAACCATGAAAACCGATGCTGTAGCTCTCGTATTTGTAGCCCCTACTTGTGCTGAAGTCACCAGGAGTCAGGACTTGTCCATCCTTGCCATCCACTTCCCAGGAAATCTAGACAGAACCCAACGTCTCGGCAAGCCTTACCTGACAGCTGGTTATTAAAGGTCCAACGTAAGTAAACCTATTGGCTTTTGAAACTTGATGAGCAGGTTCTGCATTTTCTAGTTACCTGTGAAAACAACCTTCAATGGGGAACTGACTTCTCGGATTCTGAAAGAGCCCTAATTCAAGCCCTCACCGAGCGCCCGCCCGCCCGCCCGCTCGCTGTGAAACCACAGGCAGGACCCTAAGCAGCAAATTGCCCAATTCCCACCCATTTCCCCTGCGCTGGCTCACCCTTGGCATCTTTCGAAAGAGACAGGAACAGGAGGTGCTGAAAAACATCCAGCTGATGTAAGACAGAATCGAACGCCGGAGGCTTAAGGTTGTTGGGCTGCTTTTTTTTTTTTGCAATGTGGGCTTGATGTGCTTATCATTAATAATACATCACCTCTGCTTGA
This sequence comes from Rhinoptilus africanus, assembly GCA_013400135.1. NCBI lineage: Eukaryota > Metazoa > Chordata > Aves > Charadriiformes > Glareolidae > Rhinoptilus > Rhinoptilus africanus. The sequence continues at coordinate 188,452 of VXBO01006682.1, forward strand.
GAGCAACGAGCAATCCTGGCTCCCTTGATAACCACACAGGCCACAACAGTCTCTTCGCTCATGGCAAAAGGAGAAGAGAGCGATGGGGATTTCGCAGTCGGGGTCAATTGCTTCTGGTACCTTCCAGTACCCCTGGTCACTTCTGATAATCCAGCGCACCCGCCTCGAAGGCTTCTTCGGCAGATCTCTAGCTAAGGATCGGAGGTTAAACACTCGGAGATCAGAATACGTGGAAATAAGTCTGGGAAGCAACGCAAGTTTGTGCTTTGCAAGACCTGCCAGTCTCTGCTTCCAGGACTGCATTTCCCAAAACCCTCCTATTTCCTGACAAAAACATCCCGCGTCTTTCCAACTAGAGCAGCTCCTCCGTGCACGGCCTGTGGCGTACAGGAGGAGCCCCGGAGAGGCAGGGAGCCTGCCCAAGGCATCGCTGCTGCTCGGGGGCCCTCTGCTGGGAACCTGCCCCCCCCCTCTTTCCCAGCCATGGGCACCCCCAGACCATCCCCGCTTCCCCCCGGCAGAGGCGAGGGGCTGGCGTGGTCCCCTTGGCAGCAAGCTGGGCATCCTGCGGGACGGCTGGAGCACCCCGACCTCGGGCAGCAGCGGGAAAACGCCGATTTCGTGTGCCTGAAGTTGTGTCCTGCTCCGCGCTAGAGGGCGGGAAGTCAAACCAGTCAGAGAGCCAAAAACATAAGCGCTTTGTTAAACTCAAGAAAGTGTGTTTGTTTATACACCCATTAAACCTACCAGGGCATGGGATGCCGAAACACGCGCTTCCGCCACCTACAACCGTTGGGATATTGAAATAACAAACGCCTAGCTCCTCTAGGATGAGGACGGGCCGGGGGGGGGGCTCAGGAACGGAGCGAACCCGCTGGCTGGAGCACTTCTGTGCTTTCAAACCCATCACCTCTGCCCTGCTTCAGAGCGAGCTCACGCAGAAAGCGGGTCAGAAGGGACACGGATTTTTTTCCATGTCTCAGGAAAGGAGAGAAATCATAGGGCTAAAGTCAACCCCCCTCCCTTAGCTGAAAGCTAATTGTAGCTACAGGAAAATGGGGTACAGAACCGGACGCGCTTCTCTGCTGTATGATGGATATGGGTGGGCTGCTAACGACAGGAGCTGTATTTACATCTGAAGGATTTATTCTTTCCCCAGTTTCTCCCCCCGCTGTCATGTACTGAGTTTCTTCCTCATTCCTCAGCTATTGGCATCCTGGGCTTTAAAAAAACAAAGGACAAAGTCCAAGTTCTGAGACATGGGCCAACCCGCACCGCGCTCCAGATGGATTCGCCTATCAAAATCCTTCTCACTGTGCAGCAGCTCAGAAAAGCTCCTAAAATTTTACCACAGGGTGGAAGGGCATGGAGAAATCTCACGTGCTCTCAGTGTAAGGCCAAGTCCACCAACACGACCAGCACAGACAAAACTTGTAACTTCCCATCAAAAATTAGCAGCCCCCTCAACAAGCCTTCCTCCCCTCGGGTTGAAGATACCTTCTCCAAGAAGCAGATGCTGATAGGCATTAAGGTGAGACAACGCACAAGGAAAACAAACTCCGTCTCCTTCTCTAACATCGCATCCTTGCCTCTCTTACGCTGACAGCATCTGGTCTCGAGCACCAGGGAAAAGCAGCTCCAATGGCAGGTCACTGGGATTCACTTAATTCAAGACTACGTCTTTTCCCAATGCAAAAAAATCCCAGCGGGATACATAACTGCCAAGCCCCCAGAAGGTGGGACATGGTACGGTCACTCTGAAGCAGAACCTTCCTTCCAGTGGTAGCTCCAGGCTCAGCAAAGGGATTCCCATCTAACAGCCTTCCATCTGGTAACAGCCAAGATCAGCTCTTACACTCTTCTTCAAAAGGCGTCCTCTGTCTGACCGGTGAAATGCTCCGCAGGCACCTCCACAGGGTTTCGGAGATGCCAAAAGGCAGCAGTAGGAATCCAGAAACACAGCAAAAAGCAACTCCCTTGTGGGATCCCTCCTGGTGGGGAGGGTTCTCTTCACAAGGCGAACGCATCCAGGACTACACCGCTGGGCCTCAAGGGCTCTGCTTCTGCCTGAATCTGATGGAACAGAACACGACTTTTTCGAGGGAACAAGCCACAAACGGAATACTTACGGGAAACGTCTTTGATAAATACGTTTGGCATCTCTGCAACCATGAAGTCAAGGTATGGGTGGCTCCCTCTTATTCTAAAGGCCGCATCAGTAACACAGCTACTGTACTGATAAATTCCAACTTTATCTAACCCACCCAAATATGCACCAGAGTGCTCTTCTCAGGTGATGACTCCTGACCGATATTTGAAAGGAAAAAAAAACAACCCCAAACTATAACATTATCACAACAGGAAACTACATGGTAAAGTCCATGGAGATCTATATTGCTTAGCTCCAGACAATTAATCATTAATTGATTTCCGGTGCTGTTTAGGTTACTGTTCTTGGAAGATTGTTTTTCCCTTACTCAGCCAAGTTAAACAATGGATATTGATCTAAATGGTTCTTCTTCTCAGGTCATCTCAGCTCTTGGCCTGTAAACTTTTTCCTATTTTATTAATACAGACTTTATTCCCAGCGAAAAGGAGCATTTCCACTGATGAGCTTTGAAAGCGTTGCCTATTTTTCCCTCCCCTGGGTGGAACCTCTTTTTATCAGGAGAAAAAGGCTACGCAGGAACAAGTGGTAATTGCAGTAAAGTTTCAATAACCCAACAATATGTTCCCTTCTGTCATTTCATTCCTAAACTCCAGGTCATTTTTATGCAGGACACAATTTATAATGCTGCGTACCAAAGGTCAGTTATTGTTGTTTCTTTTTCCTTTGGGAAGGGCTTCAGTTATCCCACTGTCTATTGTGGGTCATCAGAGAAGTTTGCTTTTCTTTTCAAATAATCAAACAGCAGCATTATCATTCACTACTTCGGATTTTCACATCTCTTGCTCTTTCTCTACTCTTTTATATACATATATCCTAAACAAAACATTTTAAACCAAACACTGGCAGCTCATGTTGAGCCAGAAATTTGTGCTCTGTAAATAAAGCTTAGAGGACGTAATGATTTTTTAACTATTTGTTAATTCCAACAGAAACAGACTGTTTTACAGCAAACAACAATCACAAAACTGGCTGCTCTTTCAACGCTCTTGCCAGCCCAGCAGCTTCTACGAGCCCGGGCAGCCGAGGAGTAGCCACCCACAGTGTGTAGCCCAAGATCCTACGAGGACAGGCTGAGAGAGCTGGGGGGGTTCAGCCTGGAGAAGAGAAGGCTCCAGGGAGACCTTCCAGGCCCTAAAGGAGCTCCAGGAAAGCTGGGGAGGGACTCTGGAGCAGGGACAGGAGCCGTGGGACGAGGGGGAATGGCTTTAAATGGAAAGATCTAGATGAGACCTGAGGCAGAAATCCTTTGCTGTGAGGGGGGTGAGCCCCTGGCCCAGGGTGCCCAGAGAAGCTGTGGCTGCCCCATCCCTGGAGGGGTTCAAGGCCAGGTTGGACGGGGCTTGGAGCAGCCTGGGCTGGTGGGAGGTGTCCCTGCCCAGGGCAGGGGGGGGCACTGGGGGGGCTTTAAGGTCCTTTCCACCCAAGCCATCCTATGATTCTGTCATCTTAGGGATTCATAACAAAGGAAGGGAGAAGCAACCTGAGTTAAGATCCCACAAAGGCAACACGCTCGACCTTCAGATAAATACCTTTAGGTATGAAAACCCTCCCCAGCCGACCCTGCTGAGCATTGCCACCGTTGCTCGCAGCCTTCAGCCGCAGCTGAGCTGTGCGCTTTACTGAAGTCAACACCAGGGAGTTCAGAGGAACGGCACCGCGGAGCAACCTACCCACAAGACCTGTTGCTGAAACCACCTATTTAAATACCTCCTGCGGTTACCTCCGGCAGCAGTCCCTCAAGAAGGCTGCAGCAAACAGCCCACATCAGAGCAAACCCCCAGCTCCTCTCCAGGGGAAGGAGGCAATTTGTTGAGCTGAAGTTCAAGGGCAAGGGCTGCCCAGTGCTCTGCAAGAAAAGGCGCGGGCAGGCAGCCGAGCCGTCTTGTGAAGCACCTCAGAAGCACTAACCTGCAAGAACCAGGGGGTTCCTGAAGAACTTCAGGACTTCAGTTCTTCAAGAACTAGGGGACCAGGCTGCTACGTACAAGAAAGATGAAGTATGGGATTGTCCTCAACTTCTGCAGGCTTCCAGTAAGCAAAATAAAGTCAAGGCACATCATCAGCTTAAGACTAACAGGAATTAAGGCACTGTACGAAGCAAAAATGCGCAGAAACAATATCTTCTGCCTTAAAAAGTAATAAACTCAGGCTTCACCTCAACATTTATGTAGCAACAGGAGACGACGGTCTTGAGACAACATTCTGTTCTGTGTGTTTTACGGGACTCGGGGCCCGATGGAGTATTGACAGATATGAAGGGACAGCATGTTCTGGTGGAGCGTTTTAAGAAAATAGCAGTGCTGTCAAAGGGCAAGCTTTCATTTCATGCTTACCCAACACCAGAATAAAATATTGCCTTTGGAGAATCCCACATATCATTTTATTAGTACAAACAGACGACGAATATCTCCATCTCTCAGAGCCTTGAGCTTCTCTCCTGCGTTTCCCCCCCACACTCACGGTCCCTTCTGGAAGCTCCCATCCTTCCCCACCAAGGGAGAGGACATCCCCAAGGCACCCCACCAGGTGGTCCTCTGAGACTAGAGCATCTTCTTACAAAGCTACTACCTGCAGCGGAGCAGCAAAGACTTGCCTTCCAGGGCATCATTTTGTCTTCATTTTCAGCCTTGCTTTTGGTGGCAAAATGCAGCCCAAGGCACTGACATCCTCCTTCTCTGCTGCAGAAGAGCCAGTGTAATCCATGTCCAAGCACTGGTGGCATTCCAAGACCTACTGTGCAACTATTCCAGGTGCCACCTACGCCCTAGGAGTAGCATTAGCTCAACCCTTTTCCCCCCTGAAACGTATTAACACTAAACGTATATTACAGTGAGATCCCAGAAAGGTGAGGGTTCCACCGTGGTTCCCAGTGGAAATGAGCTCTCCGCCTGGAGCATCCTCTTCTGGGATGCCCTCCCTGACACAATCCAATGGACAACCCAGCTCAGAGATGCCTGGTGCCAGCCAAAGCCAGGTAAAACTGTATTCCCATCGCTCGGGACAATGTCTCCTGGTCTTTGCTTTCTACTTTGCCACCTATCTTATTTTGTGAGGTTAAATTCCAACTTCCTTCTCACATCAAGACATCTTACTGTGTTGATGGGAGATTCCAGGGGATATTAATTGCTGTTTGAAATGACTTCAAAGGACCGTTTTTCCCCTCTTGCATTAATAGCCGGAATGAGGAAATTGGTTTGGATTTCATACTTACATCTGCTCCCCAAGTCTTCGCTCATTTCAAAAACCCATCTTAAACCAAGCCTGTTTCTATTAAAAGGCTCCTACTCGACACAAGCGCTCACACCCATTCCTTTCCACTTCCACACATATCTCCAGCCCCGCGTTCCAACTGGCAGCCAGAGGTGCCAGAAATAACCACAAGAAAGGCTGCCATGAAATCTCCAGCCAAGTTTTGAAAATCCAGGCACTTTACAGAAGCATCTATGCTTAGAGTACTTCAGCTAACGTCAACCTGAACTCCGTCTTCTAAGTTTTGCGTATCACAGGTCAAATATCAAAAAATGTAAATGCAATTCTTTTTTTCTTAAAAACGTGTAGGATAAGAGTTGTTCTACAAGGCTGTTAGCGCATACTTCTAACAGCCTGCTGAGGTTCCCGGTACTAGCTAATGGCTGGGTTTCCTCCTTAAGTGGCTTCCCCCCCCCCCAGCTTCAAAGTCTATGCTACAGTGATTTTGGAAACTGGGTCAAAATGCAATTACTACATTCCCATGCTTTGGGGTGGGGAGCGGAAAATAAAAAGGAGGAAGAATGGCAAGAAGCAAGGCGGCTGGCCGTAAGCCAGCGTTACGCTGCTCGCGTTCTCACCTGCGCTGCAGCCCAGGGCCGCCCCGAGCGCTCCCACCGCGAGGGGATGTTGTTTCCCAGTAAGGGCGGCAGGGAAGAGGACGCTTTGTCCCAGTTTGTCTGGCCAGACCCCACCACCGCTGCCCTCCCCTCTGTGCTGGAGGACGGGGACAAGCCAGGTTCTCTCAGCAAGGTGGCTGCCCTCTGGCTCTCCGAGCCATAGGAGCCAGCTCACATCTCCAGAGCTCTACACCCCCCAGCTTGCTGTCCCCATCTTCTGCTTTCCTGGGATCATAAGCAATACATCCCAGCACTTGGGTTCCCCCACGGCACTGAGAAGCTGTTCGCTGGTCACAAACGGCTCGTGGGCTTTCTTGCCTCGAGCACTAACCATGAACTGCTTGCAGCATGACCCTGCTCCTCGCTGGCTGGCATGCTCTGGAGTCACTCGCCTCCTTGTACCAGCAAATTGTATTGCTTTTGCAGAGATATCCATGAACTTCCTGCATTTTTCCTCTCACCTGTAAGCTCGCACAAACCAACTATTCATTTACTTATTACAAGAAATCAGCTTTAAGAGGCTTTTGGTGTCACCACCTACTACTTCAGCTGGCAAAAACTTAAACTCCGCTTTCATGGGTAAACATTTTTCACAGGAGGAGGAAAACATGTGCTGTGTGTTTAGACATGCCCTTATTATTGTCACACTTATAACGCAATCTATCATACCTTATCAAATTGCACATCTTCAGCATGCAGATGGGCTGTGACGCCACGTTGGGGAGGCTTTCAAATGTGGAAAAGGGAATGACTCAAAGACTTATTTATTCCACATCTTCCTAACTCGGTCTCTCGGAGATACACAGAGCCCATTACACACGTCCCCTGTCTTCCTCTGTCTCTCATTGTTTCTAGCACACGCGGTTATCACAAACCAATGCCCTTCGCTGCTCCGCTCCCGGCTTGATTTTCCACAGTCCTCAGAATATCAGCCCCAACTCTGCAGCGCTTGCTGGCTCTGCTCCCAGTTAATAATCGCAGGTTAGAGCCGGGTAGCTACAGCTGCAGATTAAGGCCGAAAAAACATTCAAGGGTTTCTGAAAGGTACAGACAGACATACAACCTTTCTTTTCCTAACCCCGAACACAGTTTATCTTGCTATCGCAACGTTCCAGGGAGATGTTATGCCACTTATCTTAACGATTTAAGCAGATCAAAAACTTGGCTCAGCCAGAGCATTTGCCACTGACAACAAACCACAACACTGATGTTATCCAAGAAGTACCTGCAATGTGCTAGCGCAGGCTAGACAGAATATACACAGGATGAAAAAAAAATGCATTTTCATTAAATTGCTCTGTAATCATCCACGTCGCACCAATTAAGCGAGCAATAACAGAAGGCAAACACGACAGGTCTCCACTGGATGCCTGTGTTCTGTCACACGTGTTGCGAGGCACAGGATTTCATACCCACACGAGACAACCCGAGAGCTGGCTTTCGGGGGACTCCCCAGCTCCTACGACCCTCTAGAAAGCTCTCCTGCATCACAATAACCAAACCTGGTGCCAAAGACCTTGAAAAGAGCCTTATCCCGGTCATGTCCTGCATCAACGGGAAAACCTCCGTGAAATACTAACTCTGCCACAGAGGGAAAAGGAAGCGTTAGGATTTCAGACTGGAAGCCACTGCATCTCTCCTGAAGGCTTCTGGCCTCTCGGCGTCCAGTCCCCGGGGAGGCTGCCAAGACCTACCTCCAGTCCGTCCACAGAACCAGCTGGTCCATTGCCTTCCTTCAGCAGGAGGGGAAACGGCGGGTCGCAGCGGCTCCCCTTCCACATTCGCTCCAGCTCAACGGGAGAGGCAGAGCCCAGCGAACATCGTCCACGCTTGGAGCAACACTTCTTAACTTCAGGTCTCTTATGACATTTACTATGGCCCCTTTCTTCCCTCCCCTCTGCCCTCCCAGTGAAAGGGATCAAAATAGTTCCCCCCGGTGACATTTTGCTTCATTTGACCAATCGACTGTGGGAGCGTCTCATTAAAGCCACCCAAAGCCCGGCAAGAGCAGCAATGCCGGCCACCATGGGGGCGACCACAAAAGCAGGGGCAACACCATGAAAACCTAACCTTTCTGCTGGCGGCAAAGAGGGCAGAAAGGGGTCCAGAGCAAACAGGAATAGCCCACTACTACCGTTTGCTTTGCATACGCCTTAGGTGTAAGCTGAGCCCTTCACCTAGTGACATTGAAACTAATACGTGTCAGCTATCTGTCTGTGGTCCAACCTCCCCGTCCTGGGGCCGACTGGAGCTAGTCCGGCCTTCTCTCCCGCTCCGGGAGCCCTGCTTCAACCACCCGACTCTTCACCCCACTCACCTCATTTCATCCTTCTCTTCATCTATTTCTCCTGGCAACAAGGTTCCTCAAGAAGTCGCCCACACTTAACTTCTACCCAAGTCCTTACCCGTACTCCTGACGTGGAACCCCCTCCGCCGCACAGGCGGCATGCACACGTCCGTAAGGGGACACGCAACACAATCACAGGCAGTTTCAGGCTGCTGAAAAGCATGAGCAGTGACAAATTTTGCTGTGCTGAGAAGATGGAGCTCCATCCGGCTCCAGATGAAGACCAGATCGCACCGGCCACCAAAAAAAATAAAGAAACCCCATCCCATCCCAGGTTTGCCACCCGCAGCCGCCTGCTGCACTAAGTGAGTTCATGTCTAAAACCTTTGCATGCACGTTTTCTCCATGCTAGGAGAAAAGCAGAAAGAGTTCTTCACAACCAAAGGGCAAGCAAGAGAACCCAGCCTCCTTCTTTTCTTGCTGTCCAGAAGCACTGAAGACATTGGCGAGCTCTGGGTCCGGCAACAAACTCCGCGGTGCTCCTCCCTGACATCGCTGTGCTTACTCCTCATGGCATCTCCACTTGCCTTCACCCTGCTTCTGCACCCAAAAGCAAGGACTCAAGTACTCGCTCAACAAAAATTGTACCACAGGCACTAGGACGGGTAAGATTTTCTAAGTATTTTAACTCCCCACAGCCAACTCTCTCAGAACGCAGAGTACACTCCAGATCTACCGACATCCATCACACACCTTCCTTAGCAGTTACTCCTCCTGGGAACAAGCAAACAGCACATTTCCCTCCCTTTCAAGGCAAGTGTGTGAGATAAAATACAAAATTCAAAAGCTGTTCCCAAGGAAATCGCTTCTTCCCTCCATCTCACACACTGCAAGCCGCCTAGACAATATTTAATTTCCAGTATGAATCAGCTCACATCACGTATGGCTGAAGTGCTGGGGTTTTTTTTCTTTCTTTTCTTTTTTTTTGAAGTTGTTGAAGCAAGCGTAGCTGTGGTAACGACAGCTTTGACTACAGCATTTGGATATTATTGCCCAGAACTTGCCAGCATCCTGCTTGGGCTGAGACCCTGCTGTGCCGTACAAAGACAGACTCGGAGACGGCCTCTGCTCCAAAGCGTTTAGCACCCGAGCGGACCAGGCACACGGAGGAGGTCTATCGGCTGTGATTTGCAGATGGAAGGGCAAAGAGGAATGGTCTTACTCCTCTGTGGCATGGAGGGAACAAAACCAGCTTTAGCCCCCTTTGACCGCCTTACCTGTTTTCTTCTCATCCCAACGTACCTCCAGGCAATGGAAACTCATTATTAGCCTCCAGTTAAGCCTCAGAAGAGATTTTCCTTCCATAATTAACTCTTCACAACCCTTATTTTTACTTGCTACCTTTTTGCAAGGGCTTTGGGGAAACAGGGAAAACAAGCTTTAAAACTTTTTAAAAAGTTTTTGATTTAAAGAATGGTAATAAGTGATAGAAATAACATTCAGACCAGCACTATGCAGTGCAGTATTTCTCATCTCCCACAGCTCACTAGGAGAAAAAAGGTTTAACGTGGTCCTTAGACGTACCTTGGATCTCACGCAGCTCTTAACACGCATCCCCTTCCTTCAAGAAGGCGTCTCCCAACCCCATCGCTACGTCTTCCCACTTGAAGCTCTACGAGGCAAGCGCCAAACCTATCACCGTAAACGAGAAACAGAAGTTGCAGCGCCAAAAAACCAGCAAGCCTGGTTTGGGAAATGTCGCAGCAGAACAAGAACTCCACAGCCACCCAGTACAAAGCACCAGAGGGCCCAAGCTCAGGGTGCAGGATGGCACAACCCTACCCACGCAGGATTTTCGGCATTTTATGGAACAATGTCTATGACTGACTACATACCATCTCTGCTGCCACAGCCAGCTCAGTCACCCTGCGCTCCCATGCCTTCCGGTTTAGGACACAGAAACGTGGCTGTGTTTTCATACCCGCTCCAGGTGAAGTCGGTACTGCCAAATTATCTGGTAACGTGTAATTCTGATACACCTGAACACGTAACCACAGCCTGATAACCAGCCTGTCAGGTTATTCCGTTGGGATTTTTGCTTTGGGAAGCTGGAATGGCACCTTTACATCACTTTGTGTTTAGGAATAAAGCCAAAGCAACACTGCTACCAGTCCAAGAACAGCTAATGAAGAACTGAATTGTGTTCAATTCAGACGTACAAGAACAAGGAAAACGAACGAACAAAGAGCAGAACACAGCAGAGTAGGCAGCAGTTATCTCTCCTTTAAGCCATAACATTTTGTAAGGATTTCAGTACACTGGAAGAACTTACTGTTGATGTCATTAAAACTCTGTTTGGAAGGGGTAATACTCCAAATTCAGTGTGCAGCCATCACAGAAACCAGGAGAATTTAAAATTCTTCAACTCCATGGAAATTAATACCACGTAGGGGAGGGTGCTTTAAAACAAACAAAGCTATTTTTAACCGCCTATTAAAATGTACATTTCTGGCTTCTACAGCGAGCACCGTTTTCAGCCAAGTAACAGGGTGCTAGAGCACACTGTGGCACTGAAGGCTTGAGATGTGCCTTTAAAGATAAGCTGCGGAAGGAGACACAAAGGTTAAGTGAAAGCCAATTCCTTCTCCTGAGAGCCTGCTTCTCAGGATAGGACACTCAAAACCTGCCCCCGCTGAGGCAGGGCACGCAGGGAAAGCCAGGATATAGGTGTTAAAGCTGCGGCAGGGATACACTCCCGAGGAGGCAGTTGATCACCACAAGATGTCTTAGGAAGCCAAGGCAGAACTGCTGACGCAGCAGTTCCCCCGCTCTGCCTTAGGGACATCCAAGGCGCTGCTGCCCGTCTCTCTCTCTTACCTACCAGCGGTAATTCCTCTAGCCCACACTCCGCGCCCCGTTCCGTGCCTCTTTCTCCAAGGGCCTCTTTGGGAAGAGGGGAGGAAGCTGTTTGCACCACCCCGTCTCGCTGAGCCTCTGGGCACCCTACCAGAGGGCTTCTGACCTCCGGCGCAGGGATGGCAGGCTGGAGTCGGATCACCGCTCCATCCCAGCCTGCTCGCTTTCGCCGCCTGTCACTGCCACCCTCTAAATCCATCCTGAAAACACCAGGAAGCAGAACATTCCCTTGGAAAAGATCCAGTTCAGTCCCAAACATATTTGTCCAGGCATGCAAAGGAAAAAAGAAATCTATTTCATCTGCTGTAATTGTCAAGGTAGAATCTCTGTAAAATGCACTACTACATCCCTACGTCAGAAAATGGCTAGTTTATATATACTCTGTCTACAAGCCTGAAGACTTGTACCATGCACTCGCCGAGCATATTTTATTCACCTGATTTTTGGTCAGTATCAAGGGAAGGATTGTCAAGAGCTGTAAGGAGGACCTGTCACCATCCCTGCTGGAGCAGAGACAGGTAATTTAGAATGACCCAGAAGGATGCAGAGGTAGGCTATTAGACATCAACCCAGCACAGCAGCGAAGAAGATATGAAGGAAGCAGTTGGGAAGAGAGAAAGCAGGGAAATAAGGCCCCAGAATTAATACTGGTGAGGAAAGGAGGGGAAAAAGGTATTCAAATAAATGGACAGAAGAAGAACATCTACAGTGCAAGTCATAGCTTCTGCTTGCCAAAGGAGGATACTTGTCCCAGCCCTTCAGAAACACCAAAATCCCCTATCAGCTGTAGGGCTTGCTCTAGTTCCCATTAGGGTCAGGCATCTGCAGCTTGTATTTATAGAAATGCCTTGTCCTCACCGCACTGGCTCTTGGATAATCTCGCAGGCATCGCTTCCCGCTGCTGCCATTATCTCAGATTACATGCAAGCAGCGCAACGTGAGGCACCGCCGAGAACGACGCTCAGCCCGGCTAGCATGCTACCAGCGCTGCCAGTTAGTCCCGCGAATCCCGCCGAGCGATGACAGGCTCCTTACACAAGCGTGGTGTCGCAGGGGATGGCGGAGGCACCTACTGGCTAGGGCACTCATCTGGAACAGAAAGGATGTGCAATTTATTCCGCAGGATGCCGCTATCCCACTAAATGGCCCGAGCAACAGCATTTTGTTGCATATGGCCTGGGTTTCCCTGTGTGTGGAACGAGGATGAAGATCCCAAAGTCCTTTTATAAGGTGTTTTGAGAACTACAGAAGAAAGTAATTAATTTATTTGTGTCATTAATACCAAGGAAGTGCAGAAACATGCCCCTCGCAGTTGTTTTGCCAGCGGGATTGGGATTTCGCTCAGAGGCCCTGACTTGGATTTCAGCAAACACCACTGACTTGCCCAGAAACCCAGGGCAAGTGTCCTTACCTTCTCTATGCTTTAATTTCCACGTCCAAGAAGGAGTTCCTTCTCAGAGAGCCTGAAAAGGCAGAGAGAGGCGCAGGGACCCTGCAGTGGAAGAAGGGTATTCCCAGCCATGCCCTTCTGGCAGCAAAGCTGTGCTCAGCCTTAAAGGTGCAGGTTTATTCCCAGGAAAACTTAACATAATTGGTCCCTCTACAAGCTCAAGGTTTTCAAAAGGAACCCTTTAAGGATTTAGCTTGGTTTTCAGAAAGCTTGAAGAGTCCAAGGCATCAAGCAGCAAACAAAATTAAAGATTTAGGATTTTTTTTCTTAAAAGTAACTTGGAAAAGCTGAAAGCAAAAAGCATTGCATTGGTCAGCATATTATTGTCACTGCAGATTTGAAGCAAGCTACAGTAGACAGCAGATAAAAACAACCTGACAAACCTAATGCATCGAGTTAAGAATATCAAAACGCAGGTTTTGAAAAGCTTTCAGCTTGCTTTTTCCAGAGGAAGAGGAAGGCAGCGTTCCAAAGCCATCAGCTCTGCTGACGCAGGGCTCCGGCCAGGGGGACAGCAAACGCGTTACCGTCATCTGTTGGTCTGAAGGACCATCCCAGTTGAACCCAGAGTCCTGGTGTGCCTTTGGTGGGAGAACCCCTGCCTGGGAGTGCTTATAGAAAAAGGAATTCTCAATGGGGAAACGACAGGAAAGGAAACAAAGACAAGGAGGAATAAAGCATCACGAATAAGGAGCTCCACTGTTCCAAAAAGATCAGATCCCCTCATTGTTCTTCAGTCAGTACTCTGTCCACACCACCCAGTATCCAAGAAAATTATTTTACCACTTGAAAGCACTCATTAATTTGTATTACTCTTCTGGGATTTCTATTTAGCTTTTGCTGTTCGCTCTTCTGACACATTGCAAACCGTGGACGACAGTGCGGTTTAACAACAACAAATCATCCCGTTATGTCCTTACAAGACGATTTTTTAAAGCACTTTCTTTGCGATAGAGACAACCACAGGCAGAAAAGACACAGGAGGCTTACAGCTCACCGTATCCCAATACCTCACACCCAAACCCTGCCTCCTGCAGGATACCACCGCTCGCTCCTGTTGCTCACGTTACAGGAGGCACACGATGACACCTTGTTTAAGCAGGTAATTTTGTGAGACCCTTTCTACATAACAGTTTTCTAAGTTTTCTATTTCACATTCAGGACAGAGCATGGCAGTTCGAAATGCTTCAGACTCCTGTGCAATCAGAAATTTTGTCCAAAATTCCTTTGCTAGCAAATACGGGGGGGAAAAAAAAAAAGCCCAAACCCCAAGATGTGTGTTACTAAGCTGGTAGTACCTTTCCACCAGTACCATCCATCTTCTTCCATCCTGCCTCCACCCACACCAAAAGACCTGATCACTGTTTTCACTGCACTTCGTCACCTTCTCCCAGCTGCTGGCACAGGCATGGGATAAAAAGGAAGCCCAGATCCTACCAGTTTCCTGCAAGAAAATCCCTCTTTCCAGTTCTCCCAGCCTTACTGCAAAGCTAGGAGCAGAAAAAGCCTATCAGGCTGCCCAGGGGAGCTGGTAAGAAGCTGCTTTTTCCTATGTCAGTGATTTTGCTGGTTCAAGTCCTCCTCGCCAGGGAATGGACGGAAACTTTCCAGCTGATGGGAGCGCAGAGGACTCTTGCTTTGACACCCGCTCCTTTATTAAGTATGGCCCAAACGTGATTATGAGGAAGAGCATCCCGTCCATACCAAATTCCTGTGGTGCTCTACACCCAAATATTTTCTTTTTCCATCTTGGTTTTCTCTTCTGTTCCAGCTACACCTACAAATTTTCACCCTATCCTTGCTGGTATCCTATTTTTTTCATATCCTAAAAATTTATGGCAGGAGTTGATGCAGCATCCAATTAAAAGTGATTATCATTAGGTCTGCAGTATTTCTTCTCACACTTGAGCACGGGTAATAAACTCAAAACACAAGGGATTTTATCCGTGATGCAAAGACGTAAAGGCGGCTGCCTCCTCTCTGAGCTGACACCCAGTTGTCACATTTGCAGAATGGTAACGTAAAATTTTACGTGCCACAAATGTCACTGGCTGAAGCAGCCCAGCTTCAGAAAATAGCTTTCATTTTTCTGCAGCCAAGGAACTTGCCCACTGCTGCTTCCAGTCCTGCTGTACGTTATTAAAAGGTCAGCAGGAGCAAAAGCTCTAAAACGGTCTCTGCAGTTCTTTTTATCGGGGTCTTTCTCCTCCTCCTCGTAGTGAAAAGCAGTGAAGTTTAACTCAATTTGGGAAGCCTCATCTCCGAGCCTGAGTTGGCACCCAGTAAAATAAGTGGGGGAATTCGCTTCTCTTGAAATCACTTGAAATTCTTTGCTAACTCTGACAAGCACCAGGTTGAAAAACCTGCCAAAGGCCCTTTCTTACTCATCAACTCCAAGAGTTCAGCTAACTTCCTCTAACTTGAGGTTGGAGCGGCAAGACATTTTCAGCAGGGATTTAGCGGCTTGCCGGAAAATCCTCCCCTCCTCTGTCAGCCTGCCAGGCTCTCCCTTTGTTGACCCTGAGAACACAGTGCTAACACAGCTAATCTATTTACCAAAGCACTTTGCCCGCTGCGGGATGGAGTAAGGAGAAGAAGAAGAATAGGCAGTTAGGCACCGAGGGAGCGCTGCTGCAGGCATGAGTGGTTTATCTTCTGTTTGATCTCTTCTGCTACGGGAAGACAAGAATGGACGCAATAAATCTGCATAAATACCTGAACGAAACCAACAACTGTTGGGAGTCCGGGGTGATCGGGGCAATGCAGACAACTGTTGTTACCTGGCGACTCTGACACAGCGAAAAATTCACATTATAAAAAACAGTCATCACAAGGAGAGTGGTCATCTTTTCAAAATGACAAAGCACCTAGGCTAAACGAGATGGAAGGAAGTCAAATAATTCAAAATTAAAAAAAAACCCCAACTCACATAAATATTTTTGTGGGAATATGGACGGGTCTTGGAGCAACCTGGTCTAGCGGGAGGCGCCCCTGCCCACCTGGGGCATTTGTACTGGGTCATCTTCAAGGTCCCTTCAAACTAGCCGTTCTGTCATTCTATGAATAATATTTCCTGAGGAAGCTTTCCATACTCCCTTTTGCGGGAAGGAGAAGAAATCCTTCTAAGGCAGCATGGGATCAAGGAAGGAGCTTCCTACAAGAACTTTTGCCAGTAATTCGACTCAGACGTCTACTCCTCCCTGCCCACGCAGCTTTAATGCTATGCCATCCTCTCTTCTCCTCCACCGCCAAGGTTCTTGGTCTACCTCCACGTTGCTCCCTGGCACTTGGCATTTCTGGGAGACTTCTCCAGTCTCAGTTCTCCACTCCTCCCCAGATCTCTGCCAATGCCACAATTCCGTCCCTTACCTCTATACGTTACTTGATCTCTTTGATGAGTTATGCAATGTTTACTCACCATTTGATCTTCTCCGATTGTATCGTAGCAACAGACAACAGTTTACGGAGGACATTGTGTGAACGCTCTCCAACAGAACACGTCTATGAGTCCTGCTGGTTTCTTGGGTAATGTTACGCTCTTTGGAACAATAATGCTAGTCAACAAGTTATCTTAATTTTATGCTAAATTTAGAGCAGTTGGACATTATTTATTTCGAGTCCACTGGTTTTACTGAATACCAGGAAGCAGCGAGAATGTGTCCCAAGCATTGCAGTCCACAGGACTTCATCTATGACATCCATGCGGTACCGTTTGCAAATCTGAGCAGTCACAACAGAAAATACTACGTGGCGACCACAAAAAATAAAATTTAAACGCGCTCACTGTTTTCCTTGTCTATACACATTTGTAAAACGGAGATCTAAAACCTTTAGATTTGGATTCAGAACAACTTCTCTGAGTCCTAAAGAAAACCGCGTTCAAACGAAGACCCCCAAAGTACCACAGGAAAACATAAACAACCTTTCCTGTCCCTAAATAATTGGATAAAAGCTACACCACCACCTATATTCAGCCGTCGCACCGAGATCGGTAGCTATAGGCACGTTACTCGCCGCCTGTGCGGCAGCATCCCTGCCACAGAAAGAGGGATGATTCAAGTGTCAATCCCTCTCAAAGCTCCCACACATGGCTGTCACGAGCACAACACAACCCATCTCTAATACTAGCAGAGCTGCACAAGCATGACAAGCAGCAGTTAAAAAAAAAGTTTCAAAGGAACTTAAGCAAGAGAGGGGGGATTCTCGCTTTTTTCGGGAGATGGAGCTCGCTCAGTCACTTGGCCTTACTGCAGCCTTCTACAACAGGAGGACCCCAACTGTCCTGGGAGCTCCCAACAGTCAACACATACACCTTAAGGGTTAACAGACCTGCAGGCTCAACAACTATAGATATTTCCTCCCACGTGCTATCAAGTCGCCCGAACCTAATCAGACTTTTTCTTGAAGTGGAAAACAAATCTGGGCAGCTCTCTGAAAGGATCCTCTTTCATTCCCCACCATCCTTCTGCATATCCGTTTCCCACCTGGTGCTAGCAAGCAGCTTACAAGAGAAGTAGGCTTTAGTTAAGCCTGAGGGAGGATCTCTCTCCAAACTTCACGGAAAAACGGGAAGCGAGATTTATAACGTGGCAGCCCTGTATTCCTTTGAGTCGCTCTGAACACACTTGGCGACACTAGCCAACGTCATAAACTGCGAGTCAGGCTACTCCTCAAGCAGTTCCCCTAAAGGCAGTTTTGATCATCAGTGAAACACAGACTCTCTTATTGCTGCCGAAGGTGCCGTGTTAGGAACTGGCACTGAACACAGCTCCCATGGACTTAGATTAAATAATTTCAAATATCTTCTCCTATGTACAATGGTGTAACGCTGGAGGCACAGTCCTACGCAGAGGCCTGCGCTGCAGCCATACAAATCCCTCCTGTTAAGTCACAAACTGCTGCGGCTTTCGCAGCTGGGGCCGGAGCTTCTGCTCATCTCCCACAGGAGGCTGCATTCCAGCAGCAAGGACAACAAACAGGCATTCCTTACCAATCCACTCAGGCAGGTATAATGCCTAAGTCATGTTCAGCATCCATGTTTATTGTGTGACCAAGGGTTCCTGGAAGTGTTACAACAGCCTGTCTTGAGCTCTGCATGGAGGAGCACCTAAAACTACAAAAGCATCCAGGCTTGGCAGTTTTCTAACCTTTTTGCTGGTAAAGTCCTACCAACTGCTAAGCAGCATACTCCCCTCTCCCTTGGCAAGTGAACCGTGTTCTTCATCATCCTCACAAGAGTCCCTGCTTACAGAGAGGTATCTCTCCTGCAGCTTCTAGGAGATATCCTGACCTTCGGCTTCATAATCCAGTGTTCTTCTCCCTTATTCTGTAAGGGTTCGCTTACATCTGGCCTCTCTTTACTGCCTTCTCCTCTGCCTAGCCTGGGCAGGCATGATATGGAAGGAAAACCTGATTATTCTGTTCAGGTCTTAACCTTTTCCCGTATCCCTTCATCTGGCCACACCTGTATACTCCATCCAGTACTAGAGAAACACATCCTCATCCACCGTACCTCGTCCCCAGTGCTATTGTGGTCTGCTTGGTTGTCCTGCTCTTCTCATCTTAAACTCCTCCCTAAGAAAACACTCTTGTTGGCAGATCGTTCCTATTTAATCACTCATCACACCATAACAGTCATCATGCATATCGCCCCAGAAAAGGAAATCTGACCATGAACAAGAAGCGATATGCGGTCGCTTGACAGTAAACGCCAAATCTCTCCCTGCTCCACTCCTTCCCCAATTAATAAATCGATGGTGACTTAGTCGAGCAGACAAAGAGGTAAACAGTCTTTCAGCCCTAAAAGACTGTAACTTCTCCTCCAGCTCCGAGTCCTTTCAAGCTTCTGCCCATCCTTGTGCACACCAACTTCGAGTACTGCTTGCAGGGCTTGAAATCAGATCAAAGACTCGCTCAGCCTGGGACGTGAAAAAGCAGGCTTCTCTTTTTCTGCCCCGGCATCCTATCGGTAACACAAATGAGATATATCTGCAGTACAGGACACAAAAAAGAAAAATACAAGTTTTTCATTTATTCTACCAGCCCCTGACTCTCACTGGGCAGGGCAGGAATAACCTGCAGCGTACCAGTCGCTGACCTCGGGTTACGGTATGACACTGCAGATAGCGTGGCTGCAGCAACCAAAAATGTGTTATAATCACATCGTTAAATTTTATTTCCAAATTAGCTGCTAATATTTTAAAACAGAAGGGTCCAAGTATACAAAATACACGGGCATGGATACATGGCTATCCATTTAATTTTTCCAACGCACGCTTTCTTCACAGCGTATGGCTGTCAATAAGATTCTTGATTGGTTTTGGTTTCTTCAGTACGACTTAAGGCACAAAGCAAAAACCATGCTTCTGTCCATTTTAGAAATCTATCAAACTATTTGTACGTCTACTACATCATCATGATATTTTATAAAATGCAGATTCTCCCAGAATTATATTTTACAACACCAGTATTTACGATTTAATTCCATGTAAAATAACAAAACGCCCTCAAAAGAAATACATCCAAAGATATACTGGACCTCAGATTTGGTTGCCTACCAAGGAAAATAACCTCTCTAAACTACACCAAGGGCACGAAGGGAAGTAACAAGAATTATGAGGTTTAATCCCAATTTACCCGGCCCCCCCTGCGCAACAGCACAGTGGGGACGGGGGCAGGAACGTGCCGCTAGGAACAGGGTGAAACCGTCCTTTTTGGCACCAGTGTAATCTTAGATGAGGAACATCCCATTCCCCTTCCACCTGTGTCACTCAGATCTCACGGCATCAGCACACAAAAGGGGAAGGAAAGGTACGAAGTGTTCAGACACAGAAGCCGTATTCTCCCTCTTATGGGAGAAGTCATTGAGTTTCAGACCATGTAAATAAATACCCAACTGTTACAGAAGAGCAAGGACCAGAAACAGGTTGGCTGACACATTCCAGAAATAAACAAGGCTGTTCCATCTCCGTTATCAGACAGACCCGATCTGAGGCTCAGCAGGGTCCACTTCTCTAAGCAAGCAACATCACGTCTCAGGAGGACAGAGCTCTCGTGACCTTTATTGTTGTTACTCTTATCAAGGACATCACAAAACGGTGCTCCTTGGAAGCTCAATTTAGCTTTGATTTTCTAATGGAGCAAGGATTCAGTTTTTCCTTTCAATTGTTTATTGCTGGAGGGATCGGCCCTTTTAAGGTGTTTCACGTTACGACTTTTTGCACAGAAATAGCTGCTGACTCACTGGAAGAAGACAAAAGATGAAGAACCCAAACCCACAGCTGTTGGTACTAGTAGCTAAGCCTGCACTGCGCCACAGTCTGCAGATGTGGAATCTTAACGCCCTGGAAATATTTCTTTATAATACGTCAGTAACCCCTTGCTTTCCCCTTAAGAGCCATCCTGAACACATTCAGTCCTTCAAACCAATAAATACATCGAAACAAAATTAATTTTCTTCTCCACTGCAAACAGGTAATAACTTGAGGACAGAAGCGTGGTTCCAGTGCTACGGATGTGTTGGCTGCATGATCCCTCCCATTAGAAGACTTCACTCTCAACTCCCAAAACCACTCTGAAGAGACACATTTTCCAAGCAAGCAAACAACTGCACATCTGCTCAGAAGGTGTTTTAGATACCCATGAGAATAAACACCAACCACGTTCCAAAGCTTCAGCATGTTTAAATGAGACCCACCGGGAAGGCATCGCTTCTCGATAAACCATGCTCCATCTCAAACCTCTGTTCAAGGATCCACCATCTGTTCGGCAAAGTTGCCTTAGGTAGAGAGAAAGGATATTCCCAACATGACTCTGGGACTTTAAAACATGTCACCAGACAGCTATGCTCTGGATCAACTCTCTGATGGTGAGTGTCTCAGCTTCCAGTTACTCCCAGCGGGAGAAGGCTGCCCAAACCAACCGTCCAGGGGTCTGTCCTTCCGGTCCAGGGCCAGCGCGTGGCCGATGGCCATGCCCAAGGAGAGGCCACCGGAGCATTGGGGCGTGCGGTGGGCTAGGGGCTGAGGGTGGGCACAGCCACGGGTCTTCTGCTGGCAGTCAGCTGAATGCTTCCGTGTGAAGCGTGTGCTAATAAATCAAAGGTTACAGGTAATGCCATGATAGTGTGTACTCTCTTCAAACCCCATTTCCATTTTCCATATGTAACAGAGTTTCCCAGATTTGTTTTAAGCTGTTTTCCTTGATCTGCATTAAGTTATTTTCAACTGAAGAGTACTAAAGGATGTGTTAAAGGTTGAGTTGGATGTAATAGGCCTTAAATATTTATGGGCTTTGTATTTATTACGGATCCTAGGCCTCCTATACACACATGCCAGCATCTCCATTTCATGATAAATATTACCAACAATCAGACAGAAAGAGTTTATACCTACCTCAAGTTAATAAATCAAAACTTACATGTTTCTTTCTGGTTTAATGGCGTTCTAGACTATTCTGCAAGGAAGACAAATTTCATACTGCTAAGTTGGGGAGTTTATCTCCAATAACAGAGTCACTGAATGCCACATTAGGAGAGGTCATTCTTAAATGCAGTTGGCCATAAATTAAACAACACAATTACCAGGAAATTCTAATAGTCTGGTGAGAATACTCTGCATCACGCTTACATAAATAGACTTAAGCTTGTATTTAAATGCCAGTCATTCTCAAAAACAGGAGGTTATGATGCCTTAATCACGTAAGTAAATTCAAAGTTAACTCTGGGACGAGTTAACTTAGAAGGCAAAATCAGCCATTAGCATCGAAATTCACTATCACCACTGTATTTTTATAGTCGTTGTCTACATTTTGGGCTGTAATTTCATATTAGAAGACAGCAGCTGCTGACAAGCAAGCTTCAGCATAGCACTTTGTCCTTCCGAAGCCCATCCTGCTGCTCATTCCCTGGAGAGCCCTCTCATGCTTTCTCTCCGCTGTCCTCGCAGTCAGAGCTCAGCAAGCAAGCGGGAAGCTGGGCAGAAGAATTCTCCTGCGTTCAGCTTACACTGCAGCAACGCCCGCGTTAACCTTCTCAGCGACCCCA
This sequence comes from Rhinoptilus africanus, assembly GCA_013400135.1. Classification (NCBI taxonomy): domain Eukaryota; kingdom Metazoa; phylum Chordata; class Aves; order Charadriiformes; family Glareolidae; genus Rhinoptilus; species Rhinoptilus africanus. Next base: position 210,184 of record VXBO01006682.1, read on the forward strand.
TACGCACCTGGGCACAGCAGAGTAAGATTCCCAGCCATGTTATTTCTATTAGGCTTCGTCCAAGCGGTGACTGATTTGGGAGAGGCAGGCCAGCGCTGGCAGAAGTAGAGGAATGCCTGCTCTGGGTAGCCACCAGGTCCGCAGGCACCTGCCTGGCAACAATCCCTGTCCCGCACGGCTGGCATCGCAGCGCTTTCCCTGCTCGGGATTAGCATGTCATTTGTCTGTGCATGGGCTCTTCCCACCCAGGATTTGGGCAGCTGGCAGTGGCTCTTCCCACCCACGAGGCAGACTATCTAACGACAGGCACTCGCCGTTGGCACGCTGTTGGAATCCCACAACACAACTATAATAAGCACAGGGCATGACTAAACCTGAAGCGCTGTCTGATTTTCCAGTGGCATCGTGCCATAACCCATACGCGACCAAGAATTTTCAAAAAAAAAAATGTGACCCACATCCTCTTCAGTTCCTTACCCCTCTACCAGCAGCATCTCGTCACCCGCACAGCTCCCTCTGGCCACCAACCCACGTGGCTTTGGGAAGCCGTGCTGTACAGCATGGATGCCCTCCTTGACGGGACAAGGAGACAGAACCGTGTGTGCCACGACCAGCGTATCACAGAACCGCCTGGTTGGAAGGGACCTTTCAGATCACTGAGTCCAACCATCAACCTAACTCTGACAAAAACCAGCACTAACCCATGTCCCTCAGCACCGCATCTGCCCATCCTTTAAATCCCTCCCAGTGGCGATTCCACCACTTCCCTGGGCAGCCTTTTCCGAGGCTTGACAACCCTTTCCGTGAAGAAATTTTTCCTAATAGCCATCCTAAACCTCCCCTGCCGCGACTTGAGGCCGTTTCACCATGCTGCACTCCGGCTGAGAAGGGAAAGGAGCGGGGCAAGGAAAGCAGGTTTACCTTCCCACTGTTATCTTTCATGCTTTAACTAAACCTGAGAAAACTTGAAATTCCGTTACTAGAAGCTACGGTGAGCTCACTGCTGTGCAGTTGATCCGGGCCCCAGTGTGAACTCAGCATTTCTGCTCGGCTGAGCAGAACCTGTATGATCCCGCTGCCACTCCGAACGCACCGTATTTCAAACTCCTTCCCACAGCCATTTTCAGGCGGTCCCTCTCGTTTAGCCTTGCTTGCCAGGTCACAGAAGGCACAGTGACACGCACCCACACAGCCCAAGTTTCTCCTTTGGGAGCAGAGGAAACAAAACTAGTCGGTGAGTAACAAAACAATACTGCTATTACCATCAGGCACTGCTCTCTTGTACAGGAATAAGACATTTTTTAATCCAAACTCCACCAGACAGACAGAACAGCTGGCAGCATACTCTAAAAAAGCATAAGACGAGTGACACCTTGCACCTCGGAGCTGTATTATCAGCCCTCTGGCTACCACTAACTCCTAATAACTTTCCTAAACCCTTGCACAGACATGAAGAAGGAAAGCTTCGAGTAGTCGGTCAGGAATTTTAAACGAGGAATGCCAGGACTGGGAGCTGAAAAGGCAGAGTTAGCTCTTCCCTGAATGCCAGGGGGAAAAAGCATCTGACATCCTGGACAGCTTTTGCCGAGAAAACAAAGCGCTGGAAGCATAACTGCATGGGAAACACTCCATCGCAGGCAACCAGCTAGCCCTGAATTCCTGCAGGCAACGCTTAACCCTCCATCTTCCCAGCTTCCACAAACACTCCTTGGAGTTAAGTAATTTGCAAATAGTTAGCCCAAACTGGTGGACAAAAAAAAAAAAAAAGGGAAAGAAGAGGAGGTTAAGCCAGTCCTTGCACAAACGCGTTCTGCAACTTGATTTTAGGGCCCAGAGGTCACAACAGTCACTATTCTGAAGCTTCGCACAAAGCGGTGATGGACACCCATGGGCGCGTACGTAGGCACGTACACACAGATACATACACTTTGAGTGAGAACAGCGACAAAACGATGGAAGAAATTGTTCCTGTCACACACAGTTTATTAAAACTGGATTTTGGGAGCAGTCCAGTTCTAATCTCTTCCTCTGAAAGAGCTCCATGCCTTAACCGCGCATAGGGTGTCATAAACACTATTTCCCTTTTAACTCCTGACTAGGCAGGCAACTAGCAAAGGCCCTGCTTTAAACACATGGTAAAAGGCAGATAAAATGACATAAAGACAGACTGTTTGAGTTCAAGGAAGCCCAAAGGCCAAGTCAGAGAACACACTTAAATTGCCTTATTTTTTTTATGCATAACAGGTTTTCAAGAAGTGTCTTCCCTTTCTTCACTTCCAGAAAGAAAAAAGACAAACGCTTTAAGCCATCTCAAATTGTGCACCTGAAAGCAACGGTACTCAAAAATACTAATCATATTACAAAGCCCCTCTTGACCAACATCTTTGTCACAATAGTCCAGCAAACTAAATTTTGAAAAATTTCTGCTAAAAAGCACTTTCCCTTCAGGACATGGCTTCAAACCACCACCTAGAGCCAAATATAATCCCATGGTTGCCTTAGTTCGAACCCTCACTCCGCACAGTCCCTGATCCAACAGCGTTTGCCTCAGACCCGAGGCTCAGACTCAGCATTTCTGCTCCAGGGCCAACAACAAAAATGGAGTCGGACCACGCAAGTCTTCGCAGAGCACGGTACCGCATTTCTCTGAAATGCTTCTGTTTGAACCTCAGTACCTCCACAGGCTTGTGTAGCTTTCCTTCTGGACTCATTACTCCTTACCTCTGGAAAAGCCTGTGTGCAGACTCGCTCCTATGGCGCGTGGATACACGTCCTCACTCCCGTTCTCTGGGATAAACTGTCTTCCTAAACCAGCTTATGACTTTTCCTTCCTTTTTAACTCTTCATCGCTCTTTTGATTTTCAGGGGAGCAGCTTATTCCAATTAAAACTTTGCAACTTGGTGAAAGCTCAGAGACATGGGTTTAGACCAAATCCTTACCCACTGCCTTTCAGCCTTGGGGTTTTTATCCAGTGGGGTGACTCGTTTGCTCACCATTCTGTAGCCTTTATGAATACGGTCGCCCAGATTCCCACAGTCAGCCACCCTGCTTCAACTTTCCCTTCTTGACCAGGAGGGTAAGTTTCTCTTAAAAGGACACAACATTATTACGCATCACCACCGTGCTGCTCAGCCTGGAATGCCAGACCCTTACCTTTAAAAAGGCCAGTTTGGGAGTGGAGCTCCTTACCCCTAACAGCTAAAGCCTCTCGAATAACCCATTTTATGCTGGCCAACCACAAGACAACAGCACCATCCAGCGGTCCCTTCTTCAGCCAACGCTTTCAAGAGCTACGAATTAATTCCGATTACCTCTCCAAGGGGTACGCGCCTCCTGAGGCGCTCTCAGAAACACCAAGGTCTTCAGCTCCCTCAGTTTCCATCATGTGGGTTATTTCCCCGAGAGCGTGGGACTTCATTTCCCCAGAAGCTAAACCGCAGGCACACAGTAACCACAAATGACAGTCATTCCTGAAATTTCAGGAGTCTTTTGTTTGCAGACAGCATTGAGATTGCTTTCCATAGATATCCCTTGCATGTTCTCCTGTGGCTGAGACCTTCCAACCATTACTTAATCCATTCTAACAAAAATTTCCTATATCTAAGAGCTGGCACGCTTCCTCAGCGGCCTCCATGCAACAGTTTTGGAGAGACAACTGCGTTTGAGCCCGTGACAGTGCTGTTTTGTGTCCTTTGAGAAAAATAACCGGGAATAATCAGGCAATGCAGTCAAATGCCTGTGAGCCACCTGCAATTGCATATCAATACGACCTGTTATTAAACAACGTGTAAACAAAACGTTCTGGGGGAAAAGACTATCACTTGAGTGAAACTATGCCTTAATAGTTGTTTACATAAAAAAAAAATCATGCAGCATCAGGCATCTCCTCCTATTGCGTGATTCCACAGCTCCAAGTTTTAGAGAATCCAGCACGGACTGACACAGAACCTAAGCCCACGTTAAAATGCGCATTCGCAACAGCTGGAAACGAAGTGAAGAGTTTCGGGAGTTTCTAACAGTTCCGAGTCATTGAAGACCACTGGTCCGGAGCCTGTCAGTGACCAAAGGCGATTCCACACTGGTTAGGAGCTAAAGGACACCGGACACCTCAAATATGGAATTTCCAGCCTGCTGGTCCCAGAGTGCTTCAGACCACAGAAGATCTTAACAACTCTCATCTCAAGACAGAGAGAAACACACTCATTTTCAGATGACGCTCCTAATGTCTATGGCATAGACTGTTCCTTTTCTGGTGCAGGACAGCACTATCCTTTGACATCAGTCTTGTTTGGGCATCTATTTAACTGCTTGGCAGCTGGGACACAAAATCTAAGGAGTCTGTATCCTGTATCCATGCTTTGGGTCATTCATCAGCTGTTTGGACCATATCTAGCATTACAGCACATCTTAGCTGCTACCTCAAACCATAGTAAGAAGGAACATTTTAAACAGCAGCACGACTTTCGGAGCTGTCACTGCTTCTACCTTACTACACGGTCTCAGGAGACCACGTAAGCTTAAGCAGAACCAGTCTGTTTCCGGGACTTTTCTGTTCCAAAGCGTGGACTTCCTCAGTGGGACACCTTCCTCTGAGAGGCAGGTTTCATTTGAGGCCATCCAGTCCTCTCCCGAGTGAAGCCACACATTGTTTTTTGAAAATAGTAATTCCAGCTCGCTTACACTGCTCTACTTTCTATCATTTCCTTAGGACAAAGGGTTATCACTCTGATCTTTTCACGGGTGATGTAACAACGTGCTGGAGGAAGATCACTGTTAGACTAAATTCCTCCCAGGTGCCTTATAATTACAAGGCAACAGTCACAGGGTTGCAGCAATGAAAGAAGAGAGGTTAGCTTTAGTTACTTGAGCCAAAATCAGATTTAAAAAAAAATAATAATTAAAAAATCAAATGGCAGTTGTATAAAATGCAGGAATAAACACTGTACACCCTTGTTACAGAAAGAACTGGCATGATCTCATCTCAAAAGGGATTTAGGTGCTTAATTGCCTCTGCAACCAATTCAAACACTCAAAATCCCTGTGAAAGTAAGTGCAGATTTAATAATAAAATATTCTTTTACCTACAAGAAAGGCTGTTTTAAAAGTCAACTGTAATTAAACGCTAAAACCTTTTGTAACAGTAGCACGAACACAGTGTCCCGTTGTTAACACCACCTTTTTACACTCTGCAGGGACCAGTTTTCCTTTTCCTTTTGTGGCATTAACCCAGGCATGGAACAACCCAAGTCTAATCCCACTTTCCTTTAGGTTCACAGGACCGCTGAGGTTCTTCCCACAAGATATTTTCCCAGCGGTCTACAACCCAGGGCATACTTGCTGAGCCCACAGCTGAATCCCGAATGCACTGGAGGATATCTGTTTACCTTAACCTTGTTCCTCTCTTCCCATCATACAACCGCAAGCTGGAAGCTCCCGACCAAAATATTAAGCCATTTGGACAGCTAAAGCATACACTGGTTGTGAATTGGTCAGAAAGAAACAAGCCCAGCCGTCGCTGTGGGCTTCCTCGGTTACCTTAGATGCATCTCTTTCTTTGTACTTCTGGAGTAAGTCCCCTTTCAGCTTTACAGCAGCATACGCCGGAGGACTGCAAGAGTCTCAGAGACTGCCAGCCATACCAGGAACTGTACAGGTGCCTATGACAAATAAAAGAGATTATTTATCTTGTGCCCAGAGGCCTCTGAAAGGGCCCAGGGCCAAACTGCAGCAAAAAAAAAAAAAAAAAGAAAGGACTGTTAGTTGCCAGGTGAAACAATCAGCAGCCCGGCTGAGCCAGGCTTCAGCTTAAAGCTCTTTGCAATTAGCTGTGCAGCCCCTGGGGCTCTGCTGGAGGTGGATTCCCATCAGGACACCAGACCAGCTTATTAGCACAGAGCAACAAGAAGGTTTTTTTCTTCTCTGTGGCCAAGACAAGCAACTGTGGGACTCGATGAAGGCAGTTAGATCGTTACTGCATCCCAAGCATTGGCCTTCTGCACCTACCTTGTACAGCAAACACCACGCGCATACAGACCCCGTTTTGTCACAAGCAGGAAAGGGAGGAAGGACTGTCAAGGAGACAGATGAAATCAGGTGGTTTGTGCCGCTATAACTTCAAGCGCGACCAGGGAGACCAAGGCTATTTTGGCCATCACTGAAGCATGAGAGTAGCCAGTCTATTCCTAAGCCACACTCACTGGCAAGAGGAAGAAGTAAAAGACGTGGCCTAAAGCCACAGCAGCCAATTGGAACAACAGAACCCCACAACACACATGTAACGCACCCAAAACTGTTTAACCTGTAGGCAAATCTGGGAAATCCAGAAGCACCATGGACAATTTTCAGAAGGGTCAGCACATCCGTATGGGATGGATTTTCACGAGTGAGCCTGAAAGCATCACCCAGAGCACACTCCGACAGCCCTTGCCCACATTAGCCCAGCTCTCCAGCGTGACAGCGAGCAAGAACATCCCATCGCCCATCCTTACCAAACAAGACTTTGGCTGTAAGGCACAGCTTGCTAATTATCTCAAATGCTTGCTTAAGGCAAGCACCAACCAAACCCAAGAGCTATCTTCTGGCTTAGGAGTCACTGCTGGGCTTCCCAATGTCTTCTCGCTGTCTTACTCAAGCTCCCCCTCCTAAAGCCGAGCTTCCCGACTCCCCCCCTCTACACACAACACGTGGGGCCGGCTGCCTGGCGAGCTCCAGGTACCTTGCCTTCTTCCCTGCTCTACACGTGAAGCCTCACGGCACACAGAGCAGGGCAGAACATGGGGGATGTGAGCATTTAAGTGTAATTGCAAGTGTCGTCTTTGAACCAAAAAGATAGCACTAGAACCTCAAAGAGTGCCCTTTTTGAACCAAAAAGATACATCACTGTAGCTCACCAGCGAGTAAGGACGGAAAGAGTATGGCAGCACTACCATGGAAACGAGCAGAAAACAGTCTGGCATTTGAAAAACCTCAAGATTTATGTCTTGGGTTAGGACCGACGGAACTGGAACATGCAGATGCAGCCTCCTTAGCTTGGAGCAGCGCAGCTCCAGAGCTTGGTACTCGATTCCCACAGCAAGCGAGTGAAGGCATTTGTAGCCCAAACAGGAGCGCGGGGCACCCTCACAGTGGGCATATTTGATGTTCTTGCAATACGCTGAGCACTTTGGAGGCTTTCAACTCAGGGGGCCTGCAGTGACCAGCTTAGCTTGCTTTCCGTTTTGCCTTTTCACCCAAACTCAGTTTGGTAAACCCCAAAGCTCTCAAAAGCCGCGGGATGACTCGTTAATTCGATGGCCTGGGTATACAGCCATGTTTTTGCCACTATGCTGGCTACCCTAACTACCTCCCTTCCAAAACTGTAAGATGAAACTGTCTCTGCACAACAGCTTTTTCCTCTCACCAGAGCGCCGGCAGAGGCGAGGGGTATATATACCTCAGCCAGCACTGGGACACCCACCGGTTCTCATTCATCCGGGACAGAGAAGAGTTGTCCAGACTCCTGTACAGAGAACGTTCAGAGAAACCTTCTCCCGAAGAAAACCAAAACCCAGACCCCGTGTCTACGAGATTACAGGAAAGGCAACCATGAGAGAGCCAAAACTGAAACCACAATTAGCTGTTAGGATTGCTTAGCAGCAACCGTGCCGTGTGTGGTTACAGAGCCAGACTCCACGTTTGGAATCACCGACTGACTACACACTTCGGCACATCTTTTCATAAACACTACAATATCTAGAAGGTCCTTCTGTAAGTCCATGCAGAACGTGGCCAAATCCGTCTGGGGCTTAACGGGCACGGCTAGGCAGGCAGCATTTCTGAAAGCCCAGGCAAACTTCACCTTATGTGCTGGCACAGAAGCTGGGCTCCTTTGCAAATCTAAGCATCGCTAAGAAAACAGACCGACCGTTTCCATAAAGAAGTGTGAAGCGAGTTAGGCGACATCCCTTGATGACAAAGGGGCACAGGATTAAGCCCAATCACACACAACCCTCAAGTAAAAGTAAAGGGTGATCCTGGGCTGTGCAGTTTAGGAGGCGGCAGAGACAGAAATGAAATGAAGCATGCTAACACAGGCTGCATTTTTCCTTCTACAACAGATAAGGGGAGTGCCAGAGGGCTCTCAGCAGGGAAAGAACACAGTTGGCTTCGAAAAGTTGTGAAATCTTTGCCTATTTCCAACCAGCTGCCTCAGTGATGGGAAAGGATGAGCAATTGTTCCTGGACTAGAAGGAAAAAAATCATCAGCTTTCCCAAATGGTTATGGAAAATAAACCCAACATTAAGTCATATAAAAACACGAGCTGCCCAACAAACCTCAAATGACACGGTAAACTTGATGAGAACCTAGTGGAAGAAGGAAGCCCTTTTTGCTACTTTCTAGCTGGTACCCAAGTATCTAGCGGAGTTGATGGGGAGTTACTCAAGACTCCATCACACCATTTTCCTCTGTAGCAAGGAAAAGGAAGAGAAATATTCTTTGAGGAAGGGGGCTCAGTACGTCTCCTGTCAGAGTCCCCACTTGACACCACCATATATAACCCCTTAGATCCCAGGCGGCCAAACTCCATGAAGACGTTAAGCAAAGGTGTGAAGTCATGGAAAACAAAGAAAATGCTGAAGGATTCAGGAGGCCAGAATTGCAGAAGAAGATAACAAAGGCCACCTTTGTAATGAAAAAGACAAGGAAAATTTGAACTTTTTAACAGATACAACTCTGTGGAAATAGCATGTAAGAAACTCATTCACTTGAGCCAATCCATGATCAGGCCGAAATACTATTCATGACTGTTTTGATAAAGTTTCTTCTATCAAAAGAAATCCACGGTTCAGCAAGGCTATTTTTAAGTTCTTAAATAACCTTTTAAGGACTCTCTACTACCTCTGAACTTGTTCTTTCATCCACTTGAAAGACATCTATCTCGCTCAGACAACATTCAGCCTTAAACAAATAGATGAACAACAAATAATTTAATTAGAAAATATTGCTGCAAATCACTGGAAATGGGGGTTGTGCCACATTATGCCATGGGCAATGAACAATTTGTAACAGAAGTTAGCACAAGAGAGCAAATCAGAAATGGGGCTGGGGTGGAGATTTTCACCTGCTTCTGGAAAGACTCCCTCCTCTACGTGAATTATAATCAAATCCATTAATTACAAGGAAGTCATAACAGCCTTTTCCTTTTCTTAGTAAGATCTAACCACACCCAATTACCTACCAGCAGAAGACAAAGAGCTTTAGGGTAAAATGGATCTCTAAATACTATAGCAATGCATATTTCAGAAACAAGAGCAATTTGTCTCCATATTATTTATTTGCAGTATATTTTTCATCGTAGTATCTCAACAAAACCGGTTCTACATTCCTAAAGTAATTTTTTTTTTCAAAAGCAGTAACTCAGCCCAGTTCTGCCGCTCATGATGTGACTCCTGCTGGAAAAGACTCTGCTCGGGGAGGGGGAAATCGGCTTTCTCACAAAACAGAGGTTTAGATACCTGCTCTCTTCAAGAAGCTGTGCCGTGCGTTAGACATCTCATTTCTCCATCTCCCATCAGTGACTCTTAAAAACTGAACACACTTACTCTCAATCGCAGCAGAATTAAAATACCAAGAAGGAAAAAAAAAAAAAAGAGAAAACCCACACAACTCCTATCCAAAGCACAACACAAGTACTTCCAATTGTACAAGTGTCAGAGCCAACCACGCTCTCACCCCCTTCATTAAACATTTACAGGCAGCCCATCTGCATATCTCAAGCAAACAAACCGAAGTTTGGAGTCAGATGCGTCTGGCTGGATTAGAGATCACTTTCCCTCACACCCCAACAAATTAAAGGCATGAAACAGAGGTAAGAGCGGCTCAAAAACACTTTGGTCAAGTTTGGAACCAAAAATGACTCTTTTCCAAGTACTTTCTGAGCATGTTCTACCAGGGAGATGCTACTAAAAATCACAGACAACCCCTCCACCACCACCACTGACCTGATGGCTTCCCCTCTGACAATACACTACGTGCCAGGAGAAAAAAACCAAGACAACCCCCCTTTCTCTTACAACATGTGCTTAACTAAGACCTAGTTCAAATAAATTGCTTTGCCCAGACCTTTACACTGCGGCCAGGTCTATGCTGTCAGCTCACTGTTGGTACAGTTTTACACCAGCGAAGGGCTTGTGGGGCCAGTATCGCCGTTCCTGCTGAAAACACCCTCTCACTACAAGAACTTACTCCAGTTTTCCCAGGCAAAAACTGAACCAAAAGAAAGCTCTTTTTAACCAAAATAACTGTGCCAGCAGAAGACACAAGACAAAACAGCCTGCCAGATTGATAATGGCCTTCTGCCTTTTACCTATGTGTATTTGGCTGAGAAAAAATAGCAGTAGATGCCCTTCAAAGCAGCTCTTCTTCACCGACCCTACCAGGGGTGTAAGAGCCTGACCCTGCTACTGGAGCATCCGGCCCCTTTAGAAACTGCTTCTTCCTACTCGCATTACCCTCTTGCGGCAGCATTGTCCCACCATCTCCAGCGTCTGGATATGGAACCGACATGGCAGAGCTTGACCAACTTCATCATCATTCTAGGGATAGAGCAAGTCTCCTTCACCCATCAGCACCATCCACAGGGAGCAAAACACACAACGCTTCCCTTGGCAAGTGGCTCAGGGCTTATAAACCTTATACGCGGCACAGAGAGAAGGGGGGAAAAAAAAAAAAGGAAAGAGATTAAACTTCCTCAAGGGACTTACTCTTCCATTTTCTTTCTCCCATTGTTGCCCCCAGAACTGTCTGGTGCACAGGAGCCAGACCAGAGGTTTTGCCGTGTCACTGGGGAGGCAGAAGCCAGCACCCACCTGCTCCCTGCATGCTGAAGCTTTGGCAATGGCTCAAGGTAACTGAGTTTAGCGCCAGGCATCATTCCAGCTCTAGCAGCAGCGGGATTACCTTAAACTGCACTCTCCCTCTTTTTCCTTCTATGAAAAACGGGATATAAAACTTGCTATATCATAATAGCCCTTCAAGCATGTCTTTAAGTGGCACTTTCCGCTAATTTGTAGAGTTGTTTTCTACAGAAAAGCAGGTCAATTTTTATCCTTCTCTTCTTTCGCAACAATAAGAAGTCTCACTGGTGAAGAGACCTTTCAATGCTGTACTTTCAAACCCAGAAGTAAAATTCCATCAATTGATTTCCTTCTAACATCTATAAACCTACTTCGTCTAGTCTCTGCTCGACGTATTCTCTCGGCATGTTACAGGACACGTTGCCCGTTCCCACCCCTCGCTCAGTCCTTTCAGTAAGCAGCGCAGTACAGTCCAAGGCAAGAGGTCAAGTCCAAAACAGATTTTGTTCCCATCTCTAGTGTCCAAGGTCACAGAGGGAACAGACAATCCACTCCACACTCTGCCTCAACCTCGCCGCCTCTCATAAGGGGAGTAATAATACATCTATTTGTCATACATCGTCAGATTAGCAGATGGCGGTCTTAGTAACTCCTTCGTTTAGCCTTCAAAAAACTTGATGTGGGTTTCAAAGCCAGTTTGCAAACTCAGCTTTCTTACTGTGATAAAATATCATACTCCCCTTAAAAATAGATTCAACATCTCCCAACTCGTGTAATGCATGTTTCACTGGGAACCTAGATACGCAGTGTGTAGGTGCTACACGTGCCTTACTTAAATGGCCCTGTTCCTTACAACACCTTCAGGGCATTAAGATAAAACATTCCAAAAGTATTTACTTGCCCCATTTCTGGTTTAAGGGTCATATAGTTTTCCACACGCACAGTAAAAAAATCTAATTCCATCACTTTGAACACAACTAGCTTCTCTTTCTCCAGAAAACACCTAACTAGTTGTAGCTGTCTACAACGCTCACTGCAAGCTGTGGGCAGCAGACTCCTAAGGCCCGGGGCTGAAGGATTTGCAGAAGGTAACAAAGAAAGCAAGCCTGCTCTCTGGAAGCTTACACTAGTTCCAGAAAAGCATATCACACCCGTAAAAATGGTCTAAACCGTTGCTAACAACTGCTAGTCCACGAGTTTCAAATCTACCAGCCGTCACGGGCTTCTCGAAAAAGTTAAGAACTTTCATTTTGGCTGCTGAAGGACAGAAAAACACCATCCTGTGGATGCCATTCTCCCCTCTCGGCGCTTGTGCAGAGCGGAAGCAAGCGGATGAGATGTTGCTGTTTGGCGAAAAGAGCCTCCGCATTGTGGAGCCTGTGGCTGAAGCAGAAGCAGGGTTTATTTTACCGCTGACGGCATAGCCCCGCCAGCCCCAAACAGTGCGTCCTACGACTGTCGATGCATTTTGCGTGCTACAGACATCTTAATGGATTCCATTTAGCAGTAGCCTACTTCAAAGCCAGCCTCCAAATACCTCCATCTCACCCTGGATTGCAGCATAGCTGCTCCCTGTAAGGGCAGAAAGCCTCCCCATCTCTATTTATGACCTGTTTCTTGGGCTGATTTCTGTGAAACTATTTTGAAACGAAGCTTCAATAATGAACACGAGCCAAAGGTTTAATCCAGGGCATCTCATTCTCTCTCATATCCTGCCAGATGAATAAACCAGAAAAAGCCGTATCAACAAGAAGAGAATCAGCTCTACCATATGAGTATCTCCCTCTCCAACATCTGTCTGCCTCTCCAGCTCGTAGGACCGAAAGGGAGCACTTTTAGCAGATTGTCCCAGGACCATTTCTCCTTCTCTGTGCTATCAGCAAACAACTTGTCTCTCTGGCTCTACAGATTTTTAAATAGAAATCATTACATGAAATAAGAGGCCTGGAGAGCACATGGGATTTGCTGAATACCATGGAGATAGTCTACATTTACAATGCGTCAGGACAAAATCGGATTAATGGCAAAATATTCTAAACCTAGCATGTTTCTTATGTTGGCTTATTTAACTTCAGCCTGAACTGGACTCATTTGCTGATTTACCCTTAGCAATAGTCACTACCGCAGACTAAAGGCTTTATTTCCCTCTCCTTGGCACTCAGCTTCCTCTTACTCCGTTCTTCTCATTAAATGGTTACCAGCCTTTGTATTACTCATTCTGCTTCTGCTGCACCAAAACTCTTCACCTACAAGTTTTTCTTCAACTCATACGACCTTCTGAAGCGGTTTGTCATCTTCCAGGGGTCTTCAGTTTACAGTCTGTCCCCACTGCCACAGACAAAAGTTCGCAGAGATCACATTAGAACAACTTTTAAGTGCAGTTCCCTTTTGACAACTCCCATGTGAGTAGTTCCACCCTTTACATTTCCCCGATTTCTATTTTTTTGCAGCATCGAGCGTCATTTACAGAGAACACATCCTGGCTCCTGCTAGCGTTACATCTTATCTGGGTAAAAAGGTACACTCTACTCATTCGTCATCTGTTTACATCTCATTTTTTATTTCAGGTATATCCACGCATTAATTATGCCCAGATTCATAACGAATTTTCTTTCCCTTAACATCAGTCTCAGGTCCCTCTCTGTGAAAACCACCAAGAACTTCCCTCTAGCTCCTTCCATCCTCCCAACCATTGGTAGAGCAGTTAAAAGGTTAAAAATACACAACAAATCTTGAGGTACTCCTTTATCAGCAGCACGGGTGCCACTAATGGGTCACGCTCAGAAAAACAACCTGTCCAACACCACAGACCGTCAGCAACAGCCACGACTCGAACGAGGACTTTCAAATACTAACGCTTTTGTTATTATGTCAGATTAGAGCTAATTTTACGCACAGCCCACAAAAAAAAAATCCAACCAAAAAAAAAGGTAAAACCAATCTCGATACAGTCATAATAGCCATTGTTTAACCAGTACTGGGATCTTGCGACTGTTAACATAGGTCAGAGGCGACACCAAAAAAATAAGGTGGAAGTCAGATTGGGGGTGGCACCAGCTCCCAAAGGGCTGGTGTCAGACAAGAAGCTCGCAAGGCAGACGCACGCGACCTGAAGCACAGTATTTTCATCTGCATTTCATTTCATTCACCTCTGGGAAGCTAGACTGCAGCCGAGGTCCTCGGGTAAATAAGGAAAGCCAACTGCGTTTTATTCCGAGTCCTAACGCCTTAGTCAGCGTATGATACACAAAATACACTGGCAGATCACCAAGTTATCGGGATTCACAACAACTGACTTGGAGAAACTCAGCAGAAAGGCAGGATGTTAGCAAAAACCTTGCTAGTACCCATTAGCTGCTAGGCTTTCTTGCCTCGAAATCCATACACCGAGTCGGCCACAGGAGATAAAAATCAAAGAAATACAGCCACCTTTTATCTCAAATAAAAGGAGGGGGAAAGAAAAAAGACACTCTGCATGGAGTAATGCTCGGAAAAAAATCAAATTACTTGCTGTGTCCAATGAACACAGTGCTCCCGAAAAGACAGACTATAAAGACTTTTACTAAAACATACCAACAAACAAAAAACCCCCAAACTTAACACCCTGAAATCATGAAGCAGAAGTGAAAATCAGTACTTACATCAAGAGGCTGAGAATTCCAGCGTCTACATCTAATTTCACGACCTTACGTATTTCCTAGCGAAAGACAAGATCATTCACTGGACATACTATTCCAGCTGGCAGGAAAGACCGTAGGACAGATCTAATCCCCTACAGAATTGTCTTCCAAGATCTAAAGCCACAACAGCTATCCAAGGCAAGAAGAATCAAGGTTATATTCCGGTGCTAGAGTCAAGCCGAGTAGAAGAGGCCCTCAAAGACGGCACAACAAATGCGGAGACAGAGGAGACCGTGACAAAACGCGACTGAAAGCAGGGTTCTGCAGAGGGACCTCAACAGATCCACAGACCTTCAGTCCATGCTCCGCAGGAAGCAGGCAGAGAATTGCTACATTTTCAGCAGTGCTTTCTGACCTACTGCCAATATGATTCCCGCTGGATTGTAAAGGCAATCCCAGAAGCAATGCTAACAGCCGTATTTAAAGCCAAAAGTGCAACCAGATGCTGGAGATTTCCTCATCTGAGAGCAACGGGCAAGTGCAGACCGTCAATAAAACATAAAACCAAGATGCATTATCACTTTGAGTGTATCATGGGTGAACGGCCTTGGAAGAAAAGGAAATTTTCAGAGAGAAAGAGTTAGTGACTCATCTCTGGCACAGACAAATTCTGCCAGCCCCACTGCACGCGCAGGCCAACTCTAAGTCATTCACAGATAGCACAAAAAGCCATGACTTCCATGAGCCAAATAACTACAAACGTGAAGATTCTAGCTGTATCACACCAGTTTAGGTGTGCGATACAGCACAAAGACTGAGCAGATAAAATTAGAAGTCATTTCTAGAGCACACCAATGCCATAGCATCTTAGCATCAATGAAGACCAGTCCTGTCCATGCTACAATGCTGACCGGGATGGGAAGGCAGAAGCAGCAGAACAATCGTCCACTGGACCGCAAGCGTCACGCTGTCCTCCGAGGAAAAGGCTCCTCTTGTGCATAAGCTCTGACCACCTCCAAAGGGTTCAGCAGGTAAGGGCTGAAACTCTGAGACCAACACGTACTTCACAGCTGAATGTCTAAGAATAGTAGGGGCACTCATTAGCTCCAAAACCTGATTGTAAGTGTAGGCACAGTGGCGTGAGGCACACTGGTAACAGAGACTGCCCGAGAAATGGAGGCTTCCCAGCCTCAAGGAATCTCAGTTACCTCTCCAAGACCTCCAACTGCTCAATTCCACAGAACAGAGCTATAATCCTTTCTCACAACAAACAGCAAGTCTACTATTCAGAAATCAGAGTGTTTAAAGGAAATTTAAGCAAGAAGTGCAGTTAAAGCAGGCCATAGAAGCCAGGGCATCCTAACAAGCTGTCGTCAGATTGTGGCCACGGTACACTGCAACAGGAACCGCACTTGAACAAGCTTCCTCAACCAAGAGAGAGAGGTAATTGTAGTAGGTGACTCCCTTCTGAGGGGAACAGAGTGCCCTATTTGTAGACTGGACCTATCCCACAGGGAAGTTAGCTGCATCCCTGGGGCCAGAATTAAGGACATAGGGAGAAAACTCCCTTCCCTGGTTCACACATCAGATTACTACCCTCTACTGATATTTCAGGTAGGTGGTGCTGAGGGAGGTACCAGAAGTCTAAGGGCAATAAGGAATGTCTTTAGGGCCCTGGGACAGCTGGTTAAGGGATCGGGAGCACAAATAGTGTTCTCCTCTATCCCACCATTTGCAGGGGTTGACGAGGGGATGAATAGGAGGAGCCAGCAAATTAACTCCTGGCTCCGAGACTGGTGGATCCGGCAGGACTTCAGCTTTAGTAAGCTGACATCTATTGCCTATAAAATAATACAGCAGAGACAGCAAAGAACAAGGACAAGCACACATGAGATACCTACCCAACTCTGCTGGACCACTGCCATAAACCCGCATGAAAGAAGCGGCGGAGCAGACCAGGAACAGATAGCTTAAAGGGCAAGCCTTGCTTTGGATGACAGCGGGTCTTCTCCTCCCGAGGCGCAGCACAGCCAGGAGGTCGGTAGATCCAGCCCAGAACTCTGCTGCAACAAAGCAGTCAATGACCTGAGGCCACTGTACACCCTGAGAGGGGCAGGGTAAAGGCCACGAGCTCGTCCCACAGAGAGCACAGAGCCAAAGGTGACCTGGAAACTTAGCAGACAATAACAGCTACCGGTTTAAGAAACTAGTGGAGGGGAAGCTGACTGTGATTCTGAAAAAAAAGAGCACGTTGTCGGGATACATCATCCATAGTCAGCACGGAAGCCAGGAGGAGTTGGGAAGAGCCCCAGCAATCATGGGCAAACACAGGAGGATTGCTCAGGAAAGAGGACCAGAAAACCTCAGATACCCAACTGGAACAGAGGCAGAAGCCACATCCTCAAATACGCTGCACACAAGTGAAATTTTGGCTTTAACCAGTCTGTTACAACTTGTACCGGATCATGTTTTTAGTAGTTATTAAAAGACAAGTCACAAGAGCTTTGAAGGAAATTGGAGAGAAAAGCGCAAAATGCAGGAGAGAAAGATCTGGAGAAAACACAGGAGCATACTCCTGAATAAACTGCAGCCGCAACTTCTTTGTAAATAACTCGGGAACCAAGAGCTTTAGTTTCCAAGTCGGTCGGTACTCTTAGCCAGCAAACACACGTGGTGCAAGCTGGACTACCTTGACATGCTGGAAGCACATATATGTAACGTACACCCTAAGGCACTGCAGAGAGCAGTCAGCAGAAATCCAAGAAATGGGCAATAGCCTACATTCTAATTTAACGTGCACCATAGTGTTATTTACACCGCTATCATATTATTTATGCCCAAGGGTTGAGAGCAAGAGTCACCGACACACAACAGCCTAGAGTTTAAGGCTCTGCACATGGCATTGATTTCCCACCCAATACCAACCTAAGGTACAATAAACCACTCCAGAACTTACTCCCAGTATAGAATCCGCACTCCTCGTCACCGCTGGATTTCAATCAGAACTTCAGAGGAGCCACACAAAGTTCAGGCTTCTATTTGGCACGTAAAGTACTGTGCGTGGCTCCAGTTAGTAGAATTCAGGATTGCTTTATTTTCCCAGCCCGCTGCCAGCATTAGTACCGCTCGCTGCCTGCGTTGGGGCCCGGTGGCTCAGCGCGGGAAGACTTGTTACCGCTCAGACACACCAGGATTAGCGTTATCCGTGCACTAATGTTCACTCACAGAACAGAAACAGCTGGTGCCTGCACGGAAGACCCTCTGGTGTCAAACCCCCTCCTGTTAGCTCAGCCTTTTCTAACCTTTCACTTAATCCAGCGGGGTTTGCTTTATTCCCCCCCCCCCAGCTCGAGATTTAGCTCATTCAGTAGAGCAGTCACTCATCAGTTTAATGTTTTTGCTCTGGCAAAGCGAGGAAGTGACCTCTTCCTTCTTTCCCTTTCCCAAAGCCGTTCACTGTTCAAACACTAATGCTCTTCTGGCAGCCAGCTCAGCGAGAAGCGAGGACACCATGACCTCGTGTGGCAGAGCCCGCACGTAGCTTCGCCGCCGCCACAAACTGCGGCGACCGCAGCACACTCCTCCCCATCAGTTTTTATACCAATTAAACTTGTAATAAGTTTCCTTTCCTCACAAGCGGTGGCAGTTTTCGGTGGCCACGTTTTTCAGTGAACCAACTTGACCATAACTGACGTTGCACTGATGGCTTTTAATATCTTTTAAAGCAAATAACTAATTTCTTTTGGCCACGAATCTGGGCCAGTGACCCCTTCCATGAGGACACCAAAACATCCCACTGAAAAATCTAAAGCCCAGGCTGCCTTCATTCTCCATTATTTAACAGAGCACTTCAGACCTACAAACCAGCACATCAGTTTTCACTAACTAATGCTCCCAGCCTTCTGAAGACACAGGGTGATATCAATATTTTAAAGATGAAAAGACTGAGAGGCAAAGACTGATTTACTCACCGTCACGCAACGAGTTTAAACGGGAGCTGGGAAAACAACCTTGGAGTCCCTACACCTTGCTATGCTGAAACCTCTTGGCAACAGCAATCGCACGCTGTCTTTCCCTAAGATATAACTTAATTATTACTACATATGTTCTTCCCTGGTCTATACTTAACAGTTTATGGTGAATTTCTCTTGCGTCATTTTTATTTCACAAATAGATTCCTGAGATCTTTAATTACTGGATAAAGAACAGAGTAATCTCAACACGAATCACACTTTATATCTATGTCCATTATTGTGAAGTCTGCTTAAATAAACAGAAAACAGTAGGAATAAGTAACTGGCACAAAATTATACAAAATGAAGTTCTGCATACAAAATCGGTTGCTGCTCTAAGAAGCAGTTATATTAAGAGAGCTTAAAATCCACCATACAAAAAAACCTACAAGGATTGAAAACAAAACGAGGTAGTATTACGTCCATTGCTCACACATATACTTGCACAGCAATTAAAACGCTACCAAATCAATATTTGAACCTGTAGCCTAGCCAGAAAAAACCAAACCTGCATCCCAATCATGATGACACTCAGTTAAAACAAGGAAGCGTTTGTAGCCGGTTCCATCAAAGTATCTCTTACCCAAGGGGAGAGAAAGGGACACACCGCTCACGAGCTGAAAATACACCCTCGACAAAGGGGAGGTATCCGCTCAGAAACCCTCCATACCTCTACCTGGCAAAAAACCAACACCATTCCTGTTTTTTTTCAATCCTAGGGAAGATTTAAGCAAGGAAAAGAATACTGACAAACATGAAAGTCCGAGGTACTGTTAGAGCTGTGAGGTCTGAGCTGAGGCACGGGCAGCAGAGTCTCAGGACAATCCCGCTTCTCTTTCTGCTGTGTCTGTCCTACATACCCATCGCTGCAGCTTCGCGCACCTCACCCCAGCCAGCTTCAAAGCCCCGAGACGCTTGGGGGCGGCTGGGGTGCGCGGTTTGGTTTGGTTGTCGTTTTTTTCTCTCCACAGCAATTAAAAACATTCTCATAATTGGGCACGACTTTGCTCCTTCAAACCCGAACTTGGCAGTCAAGAGATTTTGTAAAGCGTTCTGGAACGGGATGGAGATAACCTGCCACAGAATTTCTGTGTGCTCCCTGATGGCTTGAAAAAGAAGGCTTTATTAGAACTCAGGCTTGTTTACTGCTTGCAATGAGCACTGTCATTCCAATTCCTGTAATTAAATCCACAATTTTGACAGCTGAAACTGTAGGAATAATTGCGCTGTTAGTCAAAATAAGTTGTTACTGTTCTGACTGTTGTCAAGAATGTTTTAAAGGATTCTACTATGTGTTTCAAGTAAATGCAAACTGAATCTTCATCCATTCCACCTCACTTGGTTTCTGGAGCAAAGGTCTTAAAAATCTTTGCTTTTACTAGACAACCTCGATGTCCAAACCAAGATTTTCTACCATACTATTGCTACGTTTCACTGCAACATAAACACTATACACAACACTTGTACTGATCAGTAAATCGTATATATGACGCACTTGATATAATCCTGTTTCTATCCCAGAAGATCATTTCCCATACGTGAAAACAATCTGAAGCCAGTAAGTGTGTGAGCAAACTCATACCCCAAGTACACTGAGAACATATAATCCCAAATTCATCCATTGTACTAGTGTTACCATCCAGCCATCTCTAGTATTACATACCAGCAATCTACAATATTGTATCTGTCACGAGACAAGGGAGCCAACACTACCCAGCGCTCAAAAAGGCTTTCCAACCACTTTTATTTTTTTAGTCGACAGAGCACGCCAGCACCATTCCCACCACAAAAGTTGAAATTTCATCTCCAATTAGCAGGCACCGCAGTAGACAATAAAACGCTTTACAATAAAATATTGCGTTCACAAACCAGCTGTGCAATCAGTCAGAAACGTTTAAAGCAGAACAAAGCAGCTCATCAAACACAGTACTTGAGGTGCGTACCCCGCGTAGTTCCTATTTTCTGCACCTGAAACAGAAGTGGCGCAGTTAATAAAACAACAACATGCACTAAAACAGCGGCTACTCCACGAAGGTCTGCCCTTCTTACTACAAGAAGATGAGAGCAGACAGCCCGCTTCAAATACTGCAGTATCTTGTGTAAGCACCCAGAAGGCCCAGTGAGCAAACGGAGAAGCTGGAACAAAAGCAGGAAGCCACCTCTGACATCCAAAACGTGATTAAGGAAAGGTTTAGAAACATGTCATTTACAGAGAGAGGCCATTTGCAAAATTTTCTTCTTCCTCTTACGGTACCCATCCAGCAAACATACTCCTCCACAGGAAAAGAGGACTTGCCAACAACCAAACCCAGGTCTGTTTTATTAAGAGCTTAAAAAAAAAAAAACAAAATGGGGGGGAAAAAAACCCCAAACAAACATGCTAGAGAATAGAAAGCCTCTGAACATCCGAGTTATCAGTGCGCAGTGAAAACAGATAGAAAAACTAATTCAATATCTACAGAATTCCAGCCATATTTGGATTTGTTTTAATTCAGTGTGTTGTGTGAAGAACTTCATCTATCAAAATTGTCAGACGACATTTTTATATACCTTACAATATAAAACTCCAGGTTATAGTAAAATTCTCTCACCAGCAAAAATGGGGTTTACTTTTTTTTTTCTTCCTCAGAACAATGAGACATCCATTACAAACCAATTCGACTAAAAACACCCTCCACAGCCTTCTTGAAAATTAAATAGCTACTGGGCACAAAATAAATTATAAAAATACAATAAAATACTCCAGAAGAACTTATCAGTCAGATTAGAAACAGGCGCAACATTTGGGAGCTCTCAATTCTCGTACCTTCCAAATTTGTGTGTGTTCCTCAACAGAATACTGAACAGACTACCGATTTATTTACTTATTTCCCTAGTCACCAAGTTTGTTTGTTCCTCACAATGAACCCAACAGGATTGAGTCCTGCCTCTCCAGAGGCCTTCTATAAAAGCAGAAGCTGTACTTCAGACTTTGATCGCACAGATGTTTGGAACAGTTTGACTCAGCCCCGCGCTTCAAAGAGGATTATAACGTGCTCAAAAATTCTTTGACCTGCAAAAAGAAATAAATAGTGTCAATCCAACTAAGTATTTATCATCAGAAATATACAGCAGCTACATTTACCTCTCCATTGCCTTATGCTTTACTACAACCTACAGGAACTGGGAAAAATAACCATAGGCTCGGCTATGCCATTTCTTGTCCACCAAGAACTTTTTCAGCCACGGTGCCTGTAATTTAGCAGGTGCGGAGAGAGACGCATCGGAATGATGCTCGTTCCTCCCATGGTCCAAAACTACAGCTCTACATCGCACATGAATTATCTTAAAAGCAGGTCTAACCTAAACATGAGGAAGATAATGACCACCCAGCAGATCCGTCATTTGGCAAACACCACGTCACACCCACTACCAGCACAGCGTTCACGTTTAATGGCAATGAACAACCCAATGCATGTAATTAGCATGTTCCTTGGAATTTGAGGTAGGAAACACATAACAGAATAATACCTAGCAAAACCATAGTACTGGGAAAAAATCTGATCCTGTAGAACAGCGCCATAAATAGTTCAGCTGCTGTCTAACTCCGTTTCCAGTATTTGAAGAGCGGCTCAAATGGCTACAGCTACCTAAAAACTAATAGTGACCTTCTGGCCCATAGAACGTTATCTGGAACTCCCAGTCGGAAATCGAGGGTCCTGCAGAGAGCACCAAGACCCAGCACAGCACCTCAACCCATCCACGAGAACGGGACCCAAGCCAGGCAGCGTGCATTACTCTTACAAGTGTGGTCACTTAAGACAACATCTTAAATTCAGGTCAGTACCCAAAGGTCGCAGGAAGACAATGTGCTGAGAAGGCGCTTCTCGCCACAGGTACGCGTGCCTTTTTGTTGTGTCCCCTTCACTCCCCCTCCCCACAAGGAAAAGCGTCATTACTCCCTCCCTTTAAAGCGCAGGGATAAGAAGGGGCGGCAGCCATCTTTTTTAAAAAACGGCCACCCAGCAGATACAAGATACAAGGAATGCAGGGCCTAGGCACGACTTCTGTCTCTCTTTCAAGAGCATTCTAGCGACTACGCTGTGATTCAGCCTCAACCGGGAGCGTTTCCCTCTCTGCCCACTCAAGGTGAGCTACGGCACAGAGAGGAACACGGTATTGTTCTTTTGGCAGAGGCTCTCATACACAGAGCCATCTGTAAACATTTTATCCAAATTCTCGATGTGAAATGGAAACAGACCTTGGATCACATTCTCCAGCTGTGACCCTTCCTAGTTCAGGGCTCGAGGAGGTGGAAAATAAGAGGTCAAATCCCTCCACGTAGACAAGGGAACACAAAACTGTGCCAATACTCTGGCTGGAAAGGCATCAAGAGAAAGCCACCCTCTGCTTTAGGAAATAGCAACATTAATTCGGCATGACAACCCTTATCACGACTTACACACTAGGCTGAGTTTGAGGACGGGTCTCTGAAAGCGAGTGTCCCAAGAGAAGGGAAAAGGACGCATCCGGGTTTTGGGTCCCCACTGGACCTAAGCGTACACTAAAGGCCAAATAGCCTCATAAAGAGTGCAGCAGTTCCAAGACTCCACTTAGGAAACGCCAAAAAAATGCGGCTAACACAGGGTTTAGGGTGTTCCCAGATAACCCGACAGCTGCACCCCACGGACCTCCTCCAAAAGCCCAATTTAGGTGCCTGAGCTTGGCCTTATCTCATGATGCAGATGGGAAGCGCATTCATCCCGCAGCTGCCATGTCCAGTCATTCCATCAATTAACAAGCTTTAGAAAAGCAAATATGATGAAGGCTGGTTTCAATTAGGTGAGCAGTTCTACTTCCCAGTGGATAAACGGAGATCAAAGGACCGTTTATTCCCAAAGAGCGGAAAAATGTGCACATACCATTGCTAAGGTCTGCAACCCATTGCAACTACCCAAAAAAAAAGTCAAGTTATCCTCAGCTGAATCTCGTCATTATTCAAATCCCAGACACCTGAGCAGTTAAAAGGTTGATGGTTTGGCCTAGCTTTAAAAATCTATATTGCATCTTTTTGTGCTAAGGATTAGATCTTCTTAATGCAAATAGAAACCTCAACTTGAATTCTTTTTCTATCAAACAGACATTTTTTTCCATGCCTTCAAATAAAAATAGAAAATATTTCAGATATATATTCAGCATTCCTTCCTGAACAAAATAAAAAGCGACCCTTGAAAAGCATTCTCTGAAGTTTCAGACCACTGCTTTTGAGCAGGGTTTTGAATAACGCTTTTATAAACACAACTGAAGGGAAAAACCTTAATGATAGTGCCAATGTAATAAACAAGACTAAAAATAAGCAGTAATGCAGCAGGCTAGAAGACCGCCCATTATCTGAAGTTAACTCCACAACTTAAGTGTTTTAGAAGGATTATTATACAGTTTAGCTAGAAATATGTGCAAAACCTATAATAGTCTGCCACTGGCTCACTGCTTTGGATCAAAATTAGGCTGCAGGTTGAGTAAACACCCTTCAATTTTCCATTGTAATGGAAATTTGTACTGTATTTTCGCAGTACCTGGAACCAAAATTCTTCTACTGACTAATGAGCACTGTAGATTAGACACTTCCACAGCCACTGCAAGGAAGACTTGACTCCAGATATCCAACTCGGACCTGTGTAGCCTTCATACTCTCTCCCTCATCAGCTCCCCTCATCCTCTCCCACCCCCACCACATTTCTTAGGATACCTGCTCAATGTCAGAGGCAGACGGAGCAAATAACAGTTTCTTTTCAACAGCTGAGGGTTCTTTAAATTAGAAATTGTATTTGCAAACAAAGCTACTGGTGAAAGTCTTCTCAAAGAAGCCTGGAATATTTCCGCCCCCTTTTCTTTTTTAATGGAAAAATAACGTAGGAAATAGCATGGGAAAAACCCCACCAATTTCTGCAGGTTCTCAGTCTAGTCTGACTTCAAAGAAAGCTCTACTTTGAGATGCAAGAAGTATCCTGAATTCATTCTGACATGCTGGCAACAAATCCTCAGTTTGTTCAGCTTGGGAAATTTTACCTTTTCAGTCATGTGATCGTATCTGTCCTTTTTGCCTTTGAAGTCTTCATTAACATCTAACGTTAAAATAGGTATTTCCTGTAGATATTCAAAATCCGTCCTGTAGTGGGATAGGAACAAAGAAAATATTACTAGCTGAAAAAAGTAGGCACCATTCAAGTCTTTGTCAGCATTTTCATTTCGAATCCCATGAAAAGAACTGCATATTATATAAATTACAGCCGTGACGTCTGAATATAAGGAAGCTTGAATTTACAGCATGGCTCCCAGGATATATTATTCATTCTTGAACATTCTGTTCCCCCAGCACCTGAAGTTAAATTCAGCTGTGTATTAAAATGAGTTCAGCTGAATCCTCTGCCATTCGGAGCTCTGTGTGAAGAGAACTCAAGGCATGTTGCAGATCCGAGCAATAATTAACATGCTGTAAAGCCGATACTACTAACAAAGTATAGATAGAAACATTCCTGGAGTTTAACTTTACACATCATAGGAAAAGATGTGGTTTCACTGGTGGAAAGAGCATTCTGGAACATCCTTGCAAAGACTTGTTCATCTTTAAGCAACCATTTAAAAAAGACCTACCGCAGAGTCCTATGCTGAAGCCAACTTTCGTGCTTGTAGTGAAGCTTCTCCAGATATTCAATGGGAATGTCTTGCTCTTCGTCTCTTCCACGCAAATAAATCCTATTTAAGCACTTCTAAAGGCAAAAGACATTAAAATAAATTTTAAAAAAAAAAAAAAGGTTGGTTTTGCAGACCTACAGAGGAAGTCTGGTTTGTTGAAGTTTTTTTTGCCACCCATTCCTACTGGGCCTAATATGCCACTCGTTGCCAAAGATGAATATTCAACTTACTATCTTATGAGCACAGAAACACTATGCCATGTTCAGCTGATGGAAGCCACAGACTACACACGAAATCAACAAGGACCCAAGGAAACATATCACATCATTTCTCCACTACAAGGAAAGGCCTAAATAAGTTCTTTATTAAAAGAAGGGGCACCGGGTGTATTGCATGAAAAGAGCACTGAAATACCCATTTGACATTACAGACAGGCATTTCAAATTCTCGTTATGTATTTCCGGCTCTTAGGAACTCATTTTTCAAGCTTAGCAAATCATTTGTTCCTGCCCTGAGCACATCCGAGGCTTTAATAACAAGCCAATCAAAACTGTTGTACTTTGTAATTCAAATATACATTATTGACTTGAAGCGGAACAAAAGGAAGCCCTCAACAGCAAGCCTGGTAAAAAAAGCCCTCAGAGAAACTCTAGCATGTTACATTACGCAGTTGTGCACAACAATAACAAAGTTGAAAGCAACCTTTAAGTTATCGCATTTAGAGCTCTCCCGAACTCCTGTTTTTCTCTTGTTCCTCTAAGTTTCATACTCAAAAGATATATACATGATGATGTTCTCCCCTTTTAAAAAAATACTAGATTCCTAAAGATCAAAAAGCCTCACAGACAGTAGGTACATTCATCTGGCTGAGTCCTCCAGCTGAAAGGGCTTTACACACACACCCACCCAAATCAGCTGTGACATTAACATCAACTACAAATCGTTAACATCTGTCACAGCAATCTTCCTATGGCTATTTTGTATTTTCTTTTTTTTTTTTTTAGGTTCCAGTGGTATTTTTTTGTTTCCTCATCGCACATTCTGTTTTCATAATTAGAAAATCGTTATCATCATAATCTGCATGAGCAACATTTGAAAGAACATCCTTTGTTTAAGTATTTCCAGACTGTATTAGTCATAACGCAAGTATTATCGTCTTCAGGGGAATACTACAATCTGAATGAACTCTAATCGGTGAAAGATATGGGTCGCTTAAGACTTGGAGATGATTACATTTTAAGGACATTTCTCAACTGTTTCCTTGCTGGAGACGTTCAAAGCAATCCTTGAAACAAAGACACAGTAGTATGCAACTACACACTATTGTGACCTTACTGGATCTGACTGCAAGAATATTATTCTTTTATCATAAAAGAAGTCTAGAATCATAGTTAAACCCTACATTAAAAAAATACCCTAGAAGCATAGACAAAGATCAAATTTTACAGGCAAGGCACAGAACATGTACTGTCGTTCTCTGCGCGGTCATAAATTTTTATTCCTCACCTCAGGAGTGGCTCTGAGATAAATGATCCCATCCAGCGCTAGGCTTTGGCCAAACTGCTTATTCATCCAGTCGTGCCAGTCTTGGTAAATAGTCCATTCGGTTTCATTCATGCAATCAGACTCATATAGATTAGCTGCAAAGATATATCTGTAAACACAAAATAGTTACGCAAACAAAAATCAGCTTGAGCACAGTTATCACTTTGTTTGCCTCAAGTACCGCGCAGTAACTAGAAAAGAAGCTGAGCACAGTAATTCTGTGATTTCTTTGCTGTATGCTTGGACTGGAAATAAACAGCTGGTATCCCATACTGTAACGATGGCCACGGCAGCCACCCACAGCAGTGCCCACAAAAAGCAGTCACATTTGCAGCGCAGGTACAAGCCACCACTACTTTGTATGCTGCAGTCATTCATGTACAATATATTAGAACACAGTGAGCACCTCAGGATCACGGGATGGGATTTAGTTGTCAAATTTAACCTTCACAATCCAGAAACACAGGGTACAGCAACATGAAATATTCCCTTTCAAGAAGTATGATTAAGTGACAAAGAAAGAACCTGTTCTTGACTGTTCGTGGTGCCTACTCTCCTCTTTTCTTTGAAGGGAAGTGTGCATGCACAGGTCATAAAAAACAACTTACCCACAAAGAACCATCTAGTTAATGTGACAAAACTATAAACTCTCAGACTTTGCTGTCAACGCCGGCGAGAGAAAGGTAAAAAAACAGTATCAAAATTATGCCGAAAGAGGGTAAAAAAATGAGTCACGCTCTGCTTTTTACTTACTTATGCATTTTACTGTGGAGAATTTTGATCCTCCCTTTAAGGGCTTCAGCTCAACATACCTGTCGCTGTAGACGGATCGCTCGAAGAACACCACAGGATTCTCCGCCTCTCTGAGTTTGCCCTCAAGGGACCTGAGCTGAGCCCGGATCCTGCTGAGACACGCGTATGTCTGGAAAGTGAAAGACCACCTCTCCGGTTTCTCATACATCATCCGAAGCACATTGCCGCCACTCTTCTGCGATGTAGTCAGCTCCTGGTTTTAAACAAATACGGTGACCTTTGAGCTGAGGAAATGGATGATTAAGGTAAAACAGAACTGCTCTAGTACGTTAAAGCTGTTCAGCCTTCATTTCAGGTTTACAATTGCATCATTTACCTCTCAACCGTATTTGTAATACAAGGCGCAAATGCCAGTAATGTTATTCCTCCTATGGCACTGCGGGGAACAAGCAACTCTCACCTGCAATGACAAAAGGCTCAAGTGCCAAAGCACTTGGATCGCTATTTACAAGCTTTAATCAAAGAACAACATCCTACCAGTACAAAAAGTCAAGAACACTGTAGAAAAATCCGTGTTCCTTTTATTCTGACAAGTGGGAGTTTAAAGTTGGGCTCGATTTGTTTTTCCATCTATTAATTACAATTCCTATCTTACCAGCTGCTGATGCAGCCCCTGAAGAAATGATTAAGCTCTCATCTTCTGAACTGGGAGGTGCAGAACAGACTCCCGGCCAAAGGTCTGCCCCAGCCCGCGAGGGAGCTCCAACACCTCAAGACAGCCGCTAAAGCTCAGGGAAGGGGAAAGCTGCGCGCTTGAGTTTTACTGGAGAACACACCTACCAAAGAAGAATGCTTCTGTCCCCGTCTTTTTGCTATGTTAACACCAAATCCAAATACTGCCATATTTTCAAAAATCTAGAGACAGAGGTCAACACCTAGGCAATAGCAATTAAGATTCTGAAATTTCTGCTTGCATCCTCATCTCTGATTCCCTGCAACCGTACCTACGCCAGTAAAGCAAACATGCCCAGCACCATGCTCTGACGCTGTGGCCAAGCAGAACACAAGAGCAATATCCACAGCATTCAACTTCCCGAGACTCCAAAAGGAGTTAACTACACGCCGTGCCCTTTCAGCAGAGTCCCTGGGCTACCCTCCTGCCCAACTCCTGCCTAGGAACTGCTTGGGAGAGTCCTAGCAGGCACGGGACAGAAGTCCGTTAGGGAGAGGGGACGCAGCCTGGTTCCACTAGCCAGAGTATGCCCCTCTACTCCGGCATCCATCAGAGAAGATGGAGCTACAGTGACCTTTCTCAAGTCACAAGATCCTGATTTATCAGTTTCACCAGTAAGAAATAAAAGATATAGAACTATCCCCTGGAAAAGATTCCAATATCCTTGAAAAACACTGTATTAAAAAAGCACAGTACTACACCAACTGAAGTAACAACAAAAGCAGAAAACCACATCTCTTTCGATGAACACACACACATAAAAACGGACTTCCCAAATTTTTATTATCTTTTTTTTCTTCTGGTACCATAAGATCATGAAGACAACAGCTTTATTTAAGATGGAAAAGTGGAAGTCTACTTTCTGGTATTAAACTTTACTAAAAAAAGCAAAAATCTTTAACGCTGATAACTTTCCTCAAAAAAGGGAAAGAAAAGAGGAAAAAACTAGGCAAAGGCCTGTTGTTCATGCTGTACAATAGTCGCACTAGAAACAAAACGGGTGTGCAGTGCTGTGCTGGTTTATGGCTCTCTGCTCTCAACTGGTTAGTTCAGTCGCTGAAAGGAACTTCTGCCTTACCTTTATCCAGCCCTTGCTTTTACACAGAAAACAGAATAGGCTTTTACTGCTTTTATTATTTACGTTCTGACGTTAAATAACATTTATTCTATAATACATTGAGCAGAGTGGAAAACAGGAACTCAAACATTATGGTAAGGACCAGCAAAAACATTGCTGTGACATACGCTTTCTAAAATACTTGGTCCATATATTGGACTTCTGATATTAGAAGAACATTTGACCTGTTTTGACGTTTGGTTTTTTTGTTTTATTTTAGAAGTTTCATCGGTTTCTTTTACCCTACCTCGCAATCCTCTTCGGTGTTTTGCTGAACATTGCACCATCTAGCTACAGGCTCAGGAACAACCTCCCATTCCTCATCAGCTTGTTTGAGAATATTCACAAACGTTGACTTCCCTGCGGCTGTAGAAAAAGCGTTCAGGAAGAAAGGCAGTGAAAAACCACCGATGGCGTCATCACTGAAGTACTGCACAACTCAAGTTTCAAGTCCCATAAACGAGTCTCCCACACCCACATGACAAGCATGAATCAGAGGCGACTGTGTACCACAGATCATCAATTAATTGAGCAACTGCAGTTTTCTTTTCTTTAACTTCGTACCACACAAGACCAATACCAAATTGAACAAAAAATCAATACTGACAAGTCCCATCCCAGATCAATTATCTACATTCTAGAAAGTTACGTTTGCAATTAGAACACCAAGCACTACGGTTTTTTTTAAAGGTACTTAGTGGTCTGGTCTCAGGCATGAACGTGCAGCCTTCTGAAATCATTTTATTAAAGGAAAAAAAAATAAAGCAAGCAATGACAAAAGGAACGTAAAGCAGAAGCGGCGTTTCTCAAACGATGGTGCAAAGATGCGTTATTAGTTACTTCCTACCGCACAGCAGTCATTAATGGGCTCCCACTTTAAAAAAAAAAAAAAAGCAGCTCAGGACATTTTACAAAGAGATATTTGAACCTGAGAGAAGCCAACCTGTTGGCTCTCACCCACCAAAGTACACATCACGAAGCTGACACCCTGGCAGCTCCTGTCCTCCGTTTTAAGCACAGCCTCTCGCCAAAAGAAAAAAAAAAAAAGAAGACAAGTATTTCACTATGAACAGCCCGTAACTTTTCCTGGAGAACTGAACATGATGAGCCGGACCTGGCAGCCTGCGTTTACAGGGGTGTTACACCCCACCGTCGGGACAGGTGTCTCATCCAGGGCTTCAGTGTGGAAAGAGGAGTAAATAAAAAAGCATAATGGAAAGCTTTTTCCCCCTCTCCCTCCAAATTTCTCATTTTTATAGCATGAATTCCTGCAGCGTCACGAGGAAGTTTCTCAAGTTATTCACAGAATGGTGGAACGGTCAGGGTGGGAAGGGCCCTCTGGAGATCCCCCAGTCCCACCCCCGGCCAGAGCAGGGTCACCCAGAGCAGGGGGCACAGGAACGCCTCCAGGAGGGTCTGGAATGTCTCCAGAGACGGAGACTCCGCACCCTCTCCGGGCAGCCTGTGCCAGGGCTCTGCCACCCCCAAAATAAAGAAGCTTTCCCTCGTGTTGAGACGGAATTTCCCGTGCTCCAGCCGGTGCCCGTTGCCCCTTGTCCTGTCGCCGGGCACCACTGAGAAGAGCCTGGCCCCATCCTCCTGCCCTGTGGATACTGAGCAGCGTTGGTAAGTTTCCCTCCCAGCCTTCCCTCCCCCAGGCTGAACACACCCGCCTCCCTCAGCAGAGGCGCTCCCTTCCCTTCCCCGTCTTTAGGCGATCCCGCCGCCGGGCTCTCTCCACAACGCGCCCCGCCCGGCGCCCCCCCACGCCTCCTGCCCTCACCCAAAGCCCGGAGGCCTGTCCCCACTCACCGATGTTGCCCTCCACGGCGACCTTCTTGACGCGGCGCTCCAGCCGCCCGCGCTTGGGAGGGGTGGCCATGGCGGCGGCGGAAAGCGCCTCAACGGAAATAACCGCCGCGCTCGCGCACGCCTTCAAATTTGGCGCCACCACCGGCGCCCCCGGGTACGGGTGGCGGCGGGGGACAGAAAGGCGAGGGATGGCGGCGGGCGCGGAGGGCGCCGGGCCCGGCGGGCGGCAGGGAGGGCGGTGGAGCGCCGAGCGGCCGATCCAGGCAGAGCTGCGGAGGGGAAGAGCGCATCGATGGGCGGGAGCCACTCCTGACACGAGTTGCTCGGTTCTCGGCCTCAAAAGCCACGCAGGGCAGCACCGATGCTCAGAGCAACACGTTATGTCAAACACCGTCCAGAAATACCTTACAGGGGAGAGGGAGGTTGGGTTTGAAGAAGATCAAGGTGGTTTGCTTTGAAGGGTATTGCTGAAAACCCTAAAAAAACCCTTCAAACAGCCACCGAACCCGCACTTAACAGTGTGTTTCCCAAAGCACCATCCCAGTGTACGACTCTTTGGGTCGACCGAGCTCAATGGGGCAAAAAATCTTCAAATCGATGAAAGGGGCGCGGGCAGCACAGCCGCCGGGACCAACACACCGTCCCTCAACGGCGCCATTTTTCGGAGGGAAGCAAGAGCCAGATTTTTACCCCTTTTTTTCAGGGACGATTCACCCTGGCGGATGCGGGCGGTGGGGCAGGAACCCTGGAGATATCGGGGTCACAGGTGACTTTTAGGAGAAAAAAGAAAGAAAAAGCCAAAAAAACCCCAAAAAGGCAGCGGTGCTGCCGCGCGGGGCCAAAAGCGGAGTATTTGGTGTGGGGCTGGTGCCCTGGGAGCAAAGCTCTCCCGCGACCCCCACCCGCCCCCGGGTAACACGGCACCGGGGGGTTCCACTGGCACGTCCGTACCCGGGGAGGGGGGGAGGGGAATAATAAATC
The DNA here is from genome assembly GCA_013400135.1 of Rhinoptilus africanus. Lineage (NCBI taxonomy): Eukaryota > Metazoa > Chordata > Aves > Charadriiformes > Glareolidae > Rhinoptilus > Rhinoptilus africanus. The sequence goes on from VXBO01006682.1 coordinate 242,270, forward strand.
TCCCCGCAAGTAGAAGGTAATTGAGAAATTAGTTCAAGGAGGAAATCAAGACAACCATGGTCAAACATAGCTATTTATTTTCTCTTATAAACAGCCTTCGGTTTCTTCTCCAAAAAAATCTAGACTTTAAATATTCTGTCCCACCGCGTACAGCAGTCTGTATACATTATTTACAGCTCTCAAATACACACGCTGCAGATTTTTTTTCAGACATTCGACTTTGGGGTTTGGTTTGGTTTTTCCTGGAAAGGCGTCCTGGTTCAAATCCGACACAGCGAGCGGGGACTGGGATCAGGAGCCAGGTTGGCACAGTTGCCCTACGGCGAGGGTTCTCGTCTTGCGTTTTGCTATTTTACGCCGCCTTTCCTCCCGCCTATCTTAGGATTCCCAAGGAGAGGGGAAAGGTTAATGTTGCTGTTGTAATTTATGAATTTTTTTTTTTTTTTTGCCTTTTCCTCAACCCTCGTGCCCTTTTATTGCGTTCTCCCCTCTCCGCCGGCGCCCGGGGAGGGCGGTGCTCCTGGGCACCAAGCCACACAACCGCAGCGCATCCCAGTAGGAGAAGAGCCCTGGAAATAAGACGTTCCCTCCGCCACACACCTCCGGAACGCGCCAGAAACCGCACACGTACAAAAATAATGAGTATCGTTTAGTGGCTACAAAAATTAATCTCCCCTAAAAATACAATACTCTCTGAAACCATTTCGGGAATCGGTTCTTCCAACAGAAGCGTCGTATTTACCTCAACTGCAAACTTGAACTCGGCAGGAGGAAATCGTAGGAAAAGCAGGGAAATAAAAAGGTTTAACGCTTAAATGTTAGTCTCTGCTCGAAGGAGAAGATCTCCCGGGAAAAGATAAGTAAACTGCGAGTGGTTTTAGGAGTGTGATTTGGGAAAAAAAAAACAACCCAAACGATTCTCAGCAGTGAAGGAAAGCAGTCTCAGTGAGCAGGGAATCCTTTAATGAAGGGAAAGCCAGGAGTCGTGATCGTGCTGCGGGATTTTAAATCATCCGGCTAAAAGGGGGCAGGTTATACAGAGGGATACAGCACTCCAGCAGACAGGAAAGGGGCAGAGGGTAGCAAGGAAAAGCACAAGTATCCCAAAAGGATGTCTTTATAGTAAAATTGCGTCCGGTGAGTCAAGAGAAAGGGATGGGGGGGGCGAGAAACGGAAAGGAACTTGGAACGGGAGGTGAAGTCAATAGCAGCAAATAGGTCTCCTTACCCGGGAGGGTGAGGGAGACGGGGGGCGTTCGGGCCCTCAGCGCTGAGTGGGGACAGTGCTCCTCTGCGGCTGAAAGTCCAAGGCCAAGCTCAAAGCTCGGCATTGCATAGTAAGCAGCAAAACAACCTCGATACCTGCAGACGGGCCACCTGCCCCCGAAACCTGCCTTCTCCCTCCAGCTACCCACGACAGCACCATGTGGGGGTTTCAGTTGCTGTTTGCATGATTTAACTTGTACCCCTGACTCGAAAAATTGTTCCTGCCGACATAACGCGTCCCAAAAACCATCTCAACACCGCCCGCGTCGGCTGAGCTCGGCGGAGTTTGCCCCGTCCCGTCTCGAGGTAGATGACCTCCTGAAGTTACCACCCAAATCACTGACACGCTCCCATACGCCGGCAGCCAAAAACTACCACAAACCACAGAATTTCAGGATTTTCTGAAACTGGGAGGGCTCAGCCAGCACTGGTGTCCCAGCCTGGTTGAACCCCACCAGCACCTTCCGCTCCCGGTGAGGCCAAAGCTGGAAGCCGGTGCCTCAAAGCGCTCGTGACACAAACCAGAGTTCCTTCATAACGCGGGGTTTGTCGCTCTGTGTTTTCTTTGGGGGGTGAAGCGGGGGGTCCTCCCCCTTTCCGCCCGGCAAATGCACTATTTTAGAAACACATTCACTCCTACCAGGCTCCGTTTGTAAAACCTGGCAACTTTTGTGGAGCGTTTCCATCTGCCCTTACCTTCAAGAGTGTAAACACCCGCCAGCTTCTGGTCCCACATCTTTTTCAAGAAAAAAAAAAAAAAAAACAACAACCCAACCCAACAATTAAAAGCTGCAAATATCAACAGCACAGGGATACTAAATCCCAAACACTGCATACCTATCTTTAATGTTGTTATTTTCAAGTGTTGTGTAATTAAACAATGTGTTCATACAGCTGTCAGGCAAATCATGATCTCCAAGCTTTTATTACATGCCTAGAAGCTATTCTGTAAAAGTATTTTCTACTAAATACAAAAAATACCCTAATTTTTTTTTTTTTTACATAATACATTCTAATTCGGATTGGCTGAACTGCAGCAGATGCCTCTCAATTTCTAAAATTGTCTATTAAAAAAAAAAAACCAAACCCAAACCCCAAACAAAAACCTTCCAGAGCAGAAGTACGCCAAAAAATGACAGCGACGGCACTGGCATCACCCCGAGGAAATCCTCACTTCTACATATTTTTCTTTCGAGTTTCTTGCTGGCACGTGACACCAAATCAAAGAGACAGCTTGAAGTCTAACAGAGGATCTCTCCTAATTAGCACCATTTTCCCTCTCGTGTTCCGCTGCGATGCGATAAAGGTGAGCTCTGGCAGCGGTTAAAGGGCTCCTCTCCAGTGAGCGTACACCAGCACGGAGAACATGCACACCCAGCCTCTTCAGCGGCACCGACTCAACTCCAAGAGTTTTTCATTGGAAAGTTTACAGCATTTTTAATATCAAACTGCATTGGCAGCGCTCTTCACACCTCTGCAGCTGGAGATCTGCAGTCATTAAGCACTCCTCAGATAGAAGCACGCGGAAAAGGCTGCGTGTGTAAAAGCACGTTCTTCAGTTGGGCTTCCTGCATGACTGAAGCCTGCTTAAAATAGAGCAGCTGGAATCTGGGAGTTAAGCTGCTTTTGCATCGTCAGGTGGATGCCGACCGCCCCCGTAACTCTGAAGTGACGCTAAGTCTTCAGTCCTGACCTAAGTGAGCCCTGCCGGAGCCAGCACTGGGTGGTACTTGCCCAGTCCAACACACGGGACATCCTGCCCACGGGAGCTCCCGCTTTCTTACAGCACATCCCTCGACTCCAGGCAGCAGCATTCGGGTGCTACAGCACTGACTCTTCCACTGGCCAAGGCAATTGCATGGGGAAATCCAGTATTTGCCAGAGCAGGAATGTCCTACGAGCAGAAGGACTGCCAAAAGCACTGGGGTGACTACCACAGTCACAGGCCGCTTGCCAAAGGAAAGGAAATTGTGCTCCTGCTTCTTGGTTGCTTTTGCCTCTAATGCCTCTTTTTCCAACACCCAACTCCCTGAAGAGGTAACAGACACTGATTATCTCCCCTCTTTTCCTCCCACGCCTGTGTACGCACATGGAAGAGTCAAGATCCTTAGGGCGGAGAAGGGATAAGACTCTAACTTTTTTTAAAGTAGGAGTTTGTTAGAACATTTGAGGGAAAGCTCTCTTTGCATCGGCAGCTTGACTCCGCGTGGACTGTGGTAACTCCAGTCCCATCCCAACACTCAACGTTAAGAAAAACACAATATAAAAGTCCTTTCCATTGACATGCACACATCCAGAAAACTTGGTCATTCTGGACATTAAAAAAAGCCGAAACACAGGGATAACTGAATATTTCACTTGTCCTTTGAGATTATCATGGGCAATGACAGTGATCTGCCAAGGAGCCAAATCCTTTCTACATTTTCTTGAACTGGCATGAAGCTTCAAATGAAACTAAGGACTGTCTTAATTACAAATGCTAAACTGCAGGTGTTCTGCAAGCAGCCTCGCTGCCTAACATTAGCATGGACAAACCGAAATTCAGTATGAACCCCCCTGCATGACCCTTCTTCATCAGGCACCACCCAGCGTTTCCATTTCTAAATAAGCAGCAGCGAAACAGGAACACAATGCCAGTTTCTGGCTCAATACTAGCTTTTCTCAATTGTTCTCGGCTGTTCAGAAAAAATAAAAGAAAAGAAAAGAAAGAAGAGAGACATAAGAGGCAAGCAAACATTCAACTGCTTCTCCAGGAAGCAGCTTAAGCAGACTAGGACATTTAACTCCATTGAAGAGAACAGAGTTCTTAACCTTCAGATGCTTCTGAAATACATGGGTTTAGCTCAGAAGTAGCGATTCCGGTCTCCCAAACGAGTCTGTGTTCATCACTGTGCTTAGATGTTTATTAGCTGGCAATACTAAGGGCCACGTAAAGATTCTGCAGGCTGCTGCACAGCGTTTTCCACTTTACTCAGCGTTTTCAGCCAAGCAAGGGCACACAAAACGTAAGCTCCATTTCCTGCCGCATCCTAACCTTGGCTTCACTGGTATATTTTAGAGGCTGGGGAACCAGTCTAGCATCTACCAGCCAGTCACGGTCTTCACGTTACTCAGGTCTAAAAATGATGTTTCTGCAGAGTCACAATCTAGCGAAGGCTGGCAACACGAACCCCCTACTGTACTGTATTTGGCAACTGGTGATTTCCTGGGATAGAACCTAATACAGATTCCTTTGAATCCAAAAGACAATGGCTTCGACCAGAGCCATAAAAGAACAAGAGACAGACAGACTTGTGCGATGGGAAACTCGCCTGATAGAATCACAGCAAAAACCTCCAAGTGATGGCCTGTGGATCCCCCCAGAGGTTAACTTCTCCCAGGCGATCCTCATTCCCGGTTTGAGAGAGGACAAGGCTAGACAGGCAAAGCCATTAACCCAGGTGGGCGAAGGCCCCATTTTGATGTGTTTCCCCACAAGCAAGCCACTACAAATGCACTACGCTGTTCCCAACTGCTGTAGTTCCTCAGAGCTGGGCTGCAGTTTTAAACGGGGCAGAACACCATCACGCTAACGTAAATCCAAAGCGGTCCATGAAACTATCTTCCCTCCAAGATACGTTTCCTACCCTAGAAAACACTGGCCACCAGAGCTCCTCCACAGAGCCACCATTCATAACTTACAACCATTTCACTAGTTACTTTTCAAGCCAGATTTTTCTTAGTATTACCCCAGTGCGGTTTTTATATGGAATATTCTCCCTAACTGTAACTGTGCAAACTGACGGCTCATTTGGCAAATGCTAGGTAACTTCAGCAAAGTGACTGACAAAGGCTGATGCTTCCCTGTTTAAAAAAATAAAAGCAACTATGACAAGCCAAAACCAATGGCAACAGACACGTAACTACTTGCAAAGCGCAGGCTCTTTGTAATTTTGACAACCACCTCCATCGTTTTGCTTTAGCGACTAGAACTTCACCGTCGCTTTTCTTAGTAAGAAATATCTAGTTTTGTAAAATTCTGTATTAATCTCTAAAAAAATAAGACAAATATTTGTATTAAAAGCTGGAGATCATTGATTTCAGTAAGTTATGGCTTTTTTTTTTTAGTGTAAGCATATATATATATATTTTTCTAAAAGAATATCAGTAAGTGTCCTGGGTGTTAGTTCATATTTTCTGTTTCCAGCAATGTTCAGTATTGTATGTGCTTTGCACCTCAGAAGTGAGTCTGCCAAGGCACTTAGAGAATGTAAGCAAGTCTTTTAGGGACTTCATGAGAATGGGCAACCACTGACACAATACAAGAACCCATCCACCAGCAGAGTCAATCCCCCAACCAAGCACGTTTCCTTTATAAACACTCAGCACCTGCTAAAATTCCACAATGAATTAACAACAATTGGGGAAGACAAAAAAAAAAAAAAAAGAAAAGCTATTTATCACGTGTCACTAACAGATATAAGATTTCCCCTAATAAAAGCACAGAAAGTAGATCTTGGCCGTCATCAGTTAACAGCACAGGGTTTTGTTTTGTTCTTTAAAAAAAACCAAACGAACAAAAAACAAATACCACACGCTCGCTTAAAGAAACAAGTGATTCCACGAACTCCTCTTCCTTTTATCTGTCCTTAGAGGTGAGTTTTTCAATCAGTTCTTGAAGTGGTGCAAGTTCTCTTCTATCAATGAGGTTGAATTCCTGTAAGAGGGATGAGGAGACAGAGAGACATACAGAGTTTTATATACGCAGCTCAGGTGAGAAGTCTTACTCAGACAGAAATTATTTGGCAGGAGGCTTTTCCAGTCCAGGCTTAGCGACTACAGCATGTTCTGCCTGTCTGCCCTTGGCTGAGTATCAGTGTTCAATGGCCTACAGCATTTTTTCCCCCACTTAGAGGAAGGAAACGCAAGAAGATGCTCTTTTTTTATAAGGGGAAGGGCAAACGTAGCTTTGAAGCAAGCACTCTCTTCTCAATGTAGCTTCACATACCGTCCTCCCTCTTTCTTTCATCAGGAATTACTGTTCTATTGAATCATTTGGTAGGGAACATTTTTTGGAATTCAATTTTGCAGCACACAAATACTTCTTAGAAAACTTTTCCATTCCTTGACTGCTTCTAGCAGTAAATATACATACAAACGGCGTAAGACACTATCTTAGGGTCCCGGAGGTGCTGACTCTCCTACAAACGAACCAGCTGTTAAGAAACTGAAGGTCCATTGCTCCGATTCATTACTTTTTGCAGACTCCAATTGTAACCCTAACGCTCCTGCCACACTTACCTGAACAAAAAATATAAAGTGCTTGAAAGAAGTGTTAAGGTGTGCCTCTTCCTGTAGCTGGATCACTGGATCAAAGTGCTGGTGATAAATGTGAGCATAAACTCTGAAGAGACGCTTTAAAATTGTCTTTGCCACTGACATGAAATTCTTTGGGAACGGTACACCTAGAAATAAGAAAACAGAAGGCTTATTTTTAAACACTCACGCCACATTGATGTGTTTTGAAAGCCATTATAACCCAGCCCTCTCTCTTGCACAAGAAGGGCTGTTCTGTGTCACTCGGCAATTCCGTCTACACATCACACGATGCACTTATTAGGCTGAAGCACAGCGACAAGCTCATTAAAAAACTCGAGGGGAGGTTTCCTTTCCTTCAGTAGACCAGTGGCTTGTGAACTCTTCCCAAGATAAATCTGACCCTATTTCTATGCTGAGCCTTCCTAGCTTCAGCTTCCAGCTATTAGGTCTTGTCATGCCTCAGTACAGCTCCCTGAAGAGCCTCCTCTCACCGAGAATCTAGTTCCCTTCTGGTAGGATTCAGTCGCGGTAGGATGTGGTGTCGGTCACCGAGCTGTACACCTCTCTTGGCTACAGAGAAATGGGAAATAGGCTCCATTCCACCTGTCTCGGGCCCAGCAAAAAGACTGCTGTTTCCATCCTGCTCATCAGCGTGCCTTAGCCAGAGGCTACTGCTTCCCTAACTGCCTGCTGAAGGACTCTGAAACACGCTCCTCTCAGACATGACAATGAACTTCACATTTCCAAGTGACCTGGGACAGGTAAAATCAGTTTCAACAGCAGATCTTTGTCAGCGCACAACTTGTATTAAAATTGGTTAGGAAAGAGCAACCGGCTACCGGGAGCAATAATCTCTTTAGCCGACACATCTGCAGGCTAAAAAAAGATACGTATCAACCATCTAAAAAGATTAAACCTGCCTAGCTTCTCATTGTATAGCAGTTTTCCCAGTCAGCTCAGTTCTTCTGCAGTCTTTCCGATTGCTGAAGTCCTATCTGAAGGACCGAGCTGGATGCTGGAGACCAAGTGTGATCTCCCCAATGACTTAAAAACCCTAGTACTAAAATTTTCGTAATCCTACTTCAGCTTGCCCTGCTTACGTGTACATCACATTTCCTTCATTGCCTGCTGCATCCGTTGTGGCCTCTAAGGCTCTTTCTGAATCTCTACCTTGCAAAAATGCATCTTATTAAAAGAAAAAAACCTCTTCAGCAAAGTATATGCTGCAGTTCATCTTGGTCTACTCTTTTGAACACAACTGTAATATTAACTGTAACTATTTATCATCATTCTTATTAGTAGGGGACTTCTACCCCAGCTCTGAACTCTCCTGAAATACTAAAACGTTGAACTGGGAATATTGAGCATTTCGTCACTTCTTCCCAAACTGACCAGCCTTCTCCGCGTGTATCTGCTCAACTGTAAGTAAAATCACATGCCACTTGATTCTGACAGGTGGCCCTTTTACTCTCAAGAGCCTTACTGTAAATGTGTCAAACGCTTCAGAAACTATTCACAAAAGAAAAGCAATTAAGAGATCCCCCTTCCCTTTTCCGCCGTGGATCGTGAGCCTGTAAGTAGCAGTGTACTGGAAATCTGCCAATTAGGAGCTTTAGAACAAATCGTCCTTCCTGCCTCCAAAAGCAGGGTTTTCTTCTTGTTATTGTTTCCCAACTGGTGGTTGTTAGTTTTTTCCTCCTGCTTTTCTCAAAGAAACCTCTTAAAAACGTGCATCTTTCATCTCCACTTGAGAAGAAAAAATATCATTAACTCAGCATCTTTGGAGGTGAGGCGTAGAAGTCCCTCATGAGGATCGAGCATCTTTCCTGCATCAAAAAAGCTGCCAGTTTGTACCAACTACTGGTTATAAGGTTTTAAGACCCTTATTTCTAAGGAAACAACCCACTCTTCAAAATGAAAAAAACATCATATCCGATAAACACGGTCAGTTATTAAATACAAACAGTACTTCCTGCACTCAAAATCGTGGCAGGTGTTTATCTGGAGTATTAATACATGGATCAGAGTTCAAGTACTAACACGTAAACTGTATCTTAAGAGATAAAAATGCCTTTATACATGTAATGTAACCTTTTAAATTTCCCCTCCTCCAGTCAGTTATTTAGGACACCTTTTAATGCTGTAAGACTTGAATATTCCTGGACAAGCGTAACCCAAACACATTGTTTAATGTTACTTATTTACTTTACCTATTTTAGAAGGAAATAGCGTTTCATCATCCAGCTGATCCTGGACCCAAGTCATCAGGTAATCAATGTACTTTGGTGCAGAGCACTTAATTGGTTTCTTTATGTTGGTCCCATCTGCCCAGTGGTACTCATATCTGGGTTGGGACGACAACAACAAGACATTTCTTAAGACAAGTGAATCATTCATATCAAGGTCTGGAAGGCTGCTCTTTCCTGCTCCGCTCCCCGCGCTCCCACACCCTCCCACAGCCTTTCCTTGAAGCCAAGGTCCGAACGCTCCCGAGTCATCTACTCTCCTCCCAGTCTCCCCACCGCAATCCTGCTTTTGCTGGGCTCTCTTCCACACTCCGTCAGGACCTTCAAAAACTTCATCCATCGTAACGCAACTAATTCATCCTCAGTTGCCAAAACGTACGTGGCAGCCTGCAGTCAAACGCACATTCCTGCCCATCAAAAGGCGCTGCACGGCAGGTTTCCAAACCTTGAAAGACCAACAGCTACTTGTTCTTTTTTAAAGCTTCCCCCCACAACCTCCTTCCAAAAGGAAAAACATTACATACGGTTGAAGTGAAACATGAAAAAGTTACGTGAGGTTCTCCCACAAATAAAAGCTAGGCTTCAGGGCTCGAAACGGTGAAGGCACCCGGCTGACTTTGAATGGGAGATTTCCCCCAGTCAGCCCCAGCAATGGGTGCTATGGCACCCACAGCTTCACCCCCACCGGCAGGGAGGCACTGCAAACCCAGCGGCAATGCTCAACATCACACCCCTAACATTCATGGGATTTCTTCACATTTGAGAACATTCTTAAAGATTTTGCATAAATGAAGACCAAACTACATTGGTCTGGCCAGAGATCCCAAATCATGATCCTATTAGAGACACAGAATAGATTCAGAGGTAGGTTAACACTTAAGAGTACCATTTAAAAATTGGTATAAAGTGCCTTTAAGCTAACAGTTAGAAAAAAAGCTTCTAGACTAAACAGTCCTCCTTAGAAAAGGAGGGACTATATGGGAGGACTATATCTGAAGGCCTAGCACTACTCTATCTTTTCATGGGGGACTATGTCTGATACCAGGCAGCGCATCAAGATCCAGAAAAATCTCAGTTTCCAGTTATACCACTGCCTTACGTGATACCTGCAGGCCGGTAACTGTCTGTTAGCTTAATTCTTCCATTCTAGGGTGGTGTCACACCTTTACAAACCACTGGTATGACTATGGAACAGTAAAACGTGTGCTCTTTACATCCTTTTCCATTCACAGAGCTAGTAACGTTGACATCTTTCATGCAGCACATTTAATGAGCAGATTCCAGCATCGTTCATTTTACATTTCAAGTTCATCATGCTATCATTTTAACTTCAGGAATTTAAAAAGCCATGGAAAAATGTATGGAACAGCATCCATTTACACGCACAACCAGACAAGAAGTAGTCCTCATGAAATTATAACAGAACAGCTATCCGTGGGGCGAGCCTGCTGCCAAGCCAGAAGGACTGCTGAGCTCTGCAGCTCTGAAATCCTCCCAGAGAAACCAACGCAAGTGATTCATAGAGCTGCCAAGGCTCCCCTTTTCAAAATAGAAAATATAAAAAAGCAAACAAACCAACCAACCAAAACATACAAGGGTAATGATGTCAGCTCGGTCATGCTTTTGCAGGAAACATACCCACTTCACGTACAAGTTTTATCTCAGTTCTTTTTGAAAGAGGTGTTATTAGTGGTTAATATTTCTTTTTTCATGGAGGATAGCGTGCTCGATTTGACTGTTATTTCTTAGAACAGTAGTTTGGGCTGCAGCCACCACTGTTTAAGCTCTCCCTTGCTACCTCCAACTCGTGTTGTGCAGACACCGGAGATGGTCTTCTATTTTCAAGATCATACAAATCATTTTATGCAAAGCTTAACTGTATCTGATAAATCTGTCTTCTAATTTTGTTTAACAAATACAGTTTTGTCAGAACAGTAACTGGGACAACACTTTCACAGTAAACAAGTTTTACAAGTGTCTACGAGGATGCTGCTCACAATGGCATAAAAAGATCCCATTTCTATAACGGCAGCAAATCAGAGGGTCTGAAAGCATTTTAAAATTGCATCTCAAAACCCATGCAAAAATTCCACATACACTGAATGCACCAAAACACGTCTGGATTTCTGAAAATCGGGATTCCTCACCACCCAGTGTTACCCTAATACTGAGATTTAAGCGGTGTTAATGGAGGACAAATATCAACACTTGTCTGAGATGCCAGCTTCAGTCTGGAGACAGAATAAAACAACAAACTATATTAAACACTAAAAAATCTCATCCAAATAACGTATATCCATGAGAAGCCTCCCTCCCTCCTCACTCCCCAAAACTATGGATTAATTCCCTGTTTTTTAGAGGAAGGAATGCCTTAGAATGATGCTTTAACCAAAACAGCTCTTAAGAAACACCAGTTCTATCCTGACAAAAACCAAGCCATACAGAGAATCTGAAAGTGTTCTGGCACACAGCCCACGCTCCACACAGCTGCTCTAACATTCACGGTTCTTCCTAGACTCTCAAAAGTCTTGGGATTCGCAAGGGATGAGAAAATGAACTCTTCCTTCAAGATTAAATACATCGCTGAAAACAAATCAAAAATCCTAGCCCAGTTTCTTAAACAAAACCAGAAAACCAAAACACACACAGAAAATTCCCACGTATCAGAATCATTTGAACAGCTCCAGGGAAGGAAGGGTACAATCACATTTCTAGTCCAAGCTTGTGAGCAAACACCTACAGCTCTGGCGATAGAAGCACATTAACCTTATTGCAATAGCTTGTTCCTCTACAGAAAATGTATTTTTAGAAACCTCAACAGTTTACTAGAAGTTTTGAAGCATGGAGCAGGAAATACACAGTTCACTTCAGCAAGTGCAGGGGGAAAGGTAAGAATCCCCAAGGACTCTGTTAGGAATCTCTCATATTAATAAGCAAGTTATTTGCCACCTATAAACAGAAAAACAAACAATGTGTCTCACACTAGAAAATATCTTAACATTTAAAAAAACCACAGGACCAGCTCCTCTACCCTACATGTACATGGCCTAAAAGAAAAAAACCAAAACAAAACACAAAAAACCCCAAAACACCAGCCTGACTAGAATGAAAGCTGTTACCCTATCCAACGGCAATAAAATGCAGTGGCTCAGTAACGCCTTTTAAAAGATTATCACACATTTATTTGGACCCGTCATCTCTAAATCTCAGCAAAACTGTATTCCATCAAGACTGCTGGAAAATACTTACTCTGTTTTGTCACCAAGTGACACAGGCACAGAGCGGAGTGTCACAAAAAGCCAAAGGGATTGATACTGCTGAGAGGCTCAGGGTATTTCAAGGACCTGATTACCTGACTGATTAATTTTTTTGCTGCAGAAGGCAGCATGCGAACATTCAACTGCAGAGCAATAAACCTCAGGAAAATCAGAAGGATCTCACCGCTATTAAGAGTGAACATAGTATACTCGCAGAAATGCCGAAATATGGATTTTAGAGCCCTGGTTCAGACACCCAGCTTTGAGAAGTGCAGCAGCCACGTCCCTTCTTTGTGTTCTTACTGAAGACTTACAACCAGGGAGGAAAAACAAAGAAAATTCCCCTCACCCAATGCTGGAAAACTAACGTATTACTTCTATGCAGGTTCTCAATGCATTTTCATGCCTGTTGCACTGATGGTGATACTGCACCCAGAATAGCAAGCGATAACCAACTGGGGTTTGTTTGGGTAAGAAATGGTTGGTCGTTGGCACAGCGAGAAGAATGGAACATTACTGTGAGTAATCGTATGTTTTGGAACAAATTAAACCACTTTTTTCAAATTGTTAGACAGTGAGCTGTGCAGCAGGAGAGGGAGATCGGTTCTTGAGCTTTATGTGAATCCTTAACTAACTCCATGTACCAACACCTAGATACAGGCTAAGTCAATAATCCTTCCAACAAAGACAAGCCCACAACAAATGAAAACAATCCCATGGCACACCAAAATTTACCTGCCTCAGCCAGGCCCTTCCGTTTCAGATTCCTGCCGTAAAGAATCGGGGGGCTGGAGAAGCAGCCATACAGCCCCAAGCATCTGCTTTAAGGTAGCTTTTCAGAAATAGCCCTCCCTGTATAAAAAATGGCACACAAAAAAACCCAGACACCAACCTAGGTGACCTGTCTGTTGCCAAGCATCTTTTTTTTTCCCCTTTAAAAGGAGTTTTCAAGACAAAAACACCAGTACCAGGCAGCGGATACAAGAAACATCACAATTCTGCTCTCGTTTTCCTCTCCCTTCAGACATCTAGTTGAATTCTTCCATAAACTGCCATAGGTTTAACAGTTGGGCTATGAAAATTGTGACTGAGCCACAATGAGTTTGAAACAGCCACCTACGTACGCACCAGCGCCTTACAACCCTTTTTTAATATACGGACCATAGACACTTTTCCAGTGGGAAGACACACATCAGACTTGATAGCCACAGAGCTGCTTTTGGTTCTCCCCAGCTCCTGGCACTGGGGCTGACAAACCTGTTTCGAATGACCTCATGTAGTTGTTTCACCCGCCTCCTACTCTTTGGTCTGAAGAGCTTGAGAACAGGAAACAGGTAAGAAACAGAAAAAAAAAAAATATCTGTAAATATCAGCGTTTTCATGCTGATGCATTTTTCCAGCAATATCTCCCTGAAAAAAAATTTTGCAGGCAATCTTTTAAGTAAAAGAAAGGCACACTCACTCAAACTGAAATAACTGTATATGCTCCACTGCCAGGGGCTGCCAGCCTCACAAATCACCAGTTCCTGGCCTCACCACGCTTCCGATCCTTTCGCAAACCCCATCCCTGAGCACCCCCAGGGGCTGCAGAGTCTGGGGAATGCTCTTCAAATCATACGGACAAGATCACCTAATTAAAACCTGGGCAGAACGTATCTTCTGTCTTCTAGCATCTCTTTTCTACCCCGCTGCATCACTTTTTGAGCGCAACATATATTTCTGTCGATGGTTATCTGTCTCTTCGGAGAGAAGTAAATTGTTTATTCTGGCAACCAGACAGCTAAACCTTTAATAATTAACCTCCACCCCCAAATAACCGCTTCTCAGCAGGCAAATAATAAAGCAAAGAAATATTTGCATGCTCATATTTAATAAGTAAGAGCCTGTTTTCTGCGTGCCAAAGCACAAAGTAGACAATGGGCCATGTTATTGCACAAGCTTATCCCAAAGTCTTTCTGCATAATGGTAAACTTCTACCCCTTTTGGATTTTCACCTCTCCCCGCTCTGCAGCAGCAGGTCTGCCTGCCCACGCTGGGTTTGGCATTCAGCAATGTCCATTTTTAGTTTAAGAACATAGCGCCAAAGCTTTTCTTGGTCCGCTTGGCTGCTTTCACTTTGCCGAGCTCCTGCCCTCTCTGCCCAACTGCACCCTTCTGCACGCCCTCAGCTCCCCACCGCGCCGGCTGGCAACTACCGCTTCGGCCAACAACAAATGCCATTATAAAAGAGGAGGAAGTGGAGGAGAGGCTTGTTTTTCTTTTGTGTTTAGTTAAAATTTGCCAGTGATTTAAAAGGAAGTAGTGCCCTCCCTCGCCGCTGGCTTAGAAATGCAGGTATTTTCCTCTTCAGAACACAATGATCAGCTGGAGAGCAGGCAAAAACACAAACGTGGGATGTCCGTGCAAAGGCATAAGGAAGAATCAAAGACACGAAACTCGACTGAGGGACAGGGTAGGGGATTCTTATTCAGCCTACTCAAAACTGCAGACAAGTTAATTTCCGTAATACCTACTGAAGAAGCCTTGAACAAAGATTTTGGTAAGCCCTAAATGAACACTAGCATATAAAAACTTGTTTTGACAGTCAGTTTACTTCCCAGGCCAAACAGAAAAAAGAATAAAAAAACCCAGACCCGACCTTTCTCTTCCCCACTCACTTAAACGTCCACATTTTTTTCCGCCGCAGGTAAGAAGAAAAGACGTCCCTCCCAGCCACAGAAGAGACCCCATCTTTGGCACTCAACTGAGCTAGCCTCAAGTTTTCAAGTGGAAAATAATCTAAACAATTACACACTCTCAAGAAGGTGTAAGAAATCATCTTACTTTGGGCCAGCAGACATCACGGGGCAGCTCTCCTCTGTGCAGAAGTCCGTAATGGTTCCATAAAGCATATTGATCTGGTTGAAGAAGTCAACAGCTGTAAAATATTTAAACCATCAATTAACACGAAGCTTCCTACAGCCTTAACTGTAAGACGCAGACTGCTAAAGAGAGCTCTGCATTATTTGTTGTCGGAAAAAAAAATCTCATAGTTATTGATTTTTAAGATGTATTATAAAGGAGATGCAGAACACAACCACCAACTTTCCAGAACAGCCTCTGGCAAGAACTATTTAATTGTTCCTGAAGCAAAATCTATATTTGAAAGAACAAAAGGGAAAGAGAAAGTGGAGTTATTTCCTTTTCAGAAAGTTTGGTGCCTTTTATTAGAATCCCACATTCTACTGACAAGTCTGGAATAAAACAAAAGATTTTTTCAATGTAAATGAATGTAATGTAAACTTTCCAACTAGACAGAACCGCTACCCATTAGCTGACACTGACATCCCTCAGGCTTTGTATTCCAAAAGAATATCTTTTTGCAGAACGTTTCACAGAATCCTAGAATGGTTTGGGCTGGAAGGGACCTTAAAGATCATCCGGTTCCACCCCCTGCCCTGGGCAGGGACACCTCCCACCAGCCCAGGTTGCTCCAAGCCCCGTCCAACCTGGCCTTGAACCCCTCCAGGGATGGGGCAGCCACAGCTTCTCTGGGTAACACCAACCATACACTCCTCTCAACCCAGTGCCACTTCAAAGAGAAGCCAGTGCATTACTGGGTACTCTACCCGAATTTGTGTTCCTTGCCGAACTGAAGATACAAGTTCAACTGTGTCATGCAACTTCCCAGGTATCAAAAACGGAAGCAAATTCGAAAAAAAAAGGGCATGGCATGCACCTAGCACAGCTCATCTCCAGCAATAAAATCTTTTTATTTTTCCCTGCACAGCAAAACCAGAGCACAGCGGTCAGCCCAGACTAGCGGATTAAAGTTCTAGAGGACAAGGAGGACCCTAAAGCTTTTTTGGGCACGGGAAGGAGGCAGTTAACACTGAAGGCAACAAGAAATGGTTATTTACAGCCCTTGTTTCCTAAGTGTGCACAAGAACTGTTAATTAAGTTTCCATTCCCTGCTCCCAGCAGAAACCACAGCCCAATGTTTGCTTCAAGGCAAGCGTGTTCAAAAACCCAGCACAGACTTCAACAAGATGACTGATCATCCTGAATCCCGCACTTGCAAGTCTCAAAAGGCCATGGACACACCACCCATCCACCACAGCCAGCGGCGCCTGACAAAACAAGAGAAACGCAAGAACCTCCTTCCCAACATGTGTCAAGCTGTGCAGCGTCTTTGCATATTTTTCACTTCCTCCTTATACTCATTGTTCTTAAGTTTTGAGGGTTTAGTTTATTTTTTAGAAGCGCTTTTCTACTTGGAAAAAGTGCAGAGTCTGGTGGTGTTATATTACAAAGATACGGGCAAGATGTACTTCTGGAAACTATTTTTTAGTATTTTCAAATCAAGGAGATTTCCAATGAAACTCAAAACAAACTGCACACTTCCCACCTTCTGATTTTTTTATTTGAAAAACATAGTTGAAGAATCTACATATAAGTCAGCTCATAAGACGGCAGTGAGGCTAAGAGCTGAGCAAGAAGTAGCAGAGCAAGGCACATTTGTTCCCGTGCTCTCACTATCTTGAAGGGCAAAACCAATGACATTAAGTTGCGCATTTGATTTCCTTATTAGATTTCTCAATCTACAGAATGGGCTCACAGTTGCCATTAACTGGTACTAGGTGTGGGAGAGAGACACTGTAAATGAAAGGAGCGTCTAATCAGTTAATAGCTTCTAGACACACACACAAAAAAAACCCATTAAATCCCTACTTTGCTACAGAAAGCATGGAAGAGGAGCATTTAATTACAGAATGCAGCTGGTACCAAATGGCAGCTCCCACTCCTTTGTCAAGGCTTGTGTGCCTTTTGCCACCCAGCTAATTTAGCAGTTAAGTCATTTGGGAGGGGAAAAACACCCCTGCCGCGCAGGAAAGCGGAGACATGGAGCGGAGGAAGCACCAAAAGGGAAGGATGCCAGCAATACATGCAGCATCTTTAGTAATGCTTACTCATAAAAATGGGCTGGCTTTTTTTTCTAGATAGTTTCGCAATACCGTGTGACTAAAGAATGGTGTCAGCAATTTCAACATTCCCTGGAAGCCGTGGCAAATCATATAGCAGAGCACTGTGTGGCTAATTAAGAACCGGAAGGTTGAAGTCAGTATGACAGTTTCACTTCCCAAACATGTCATAGAGCAAGAAGAAAAAGAATCACATAAACAATGAGGAGACATTTATCTTGAGTTTAACTTGCACTGCATTGCAGTGCACAATCAATACCATTCAATCACGGAAGCACAGCAAGCCAAAGGCACAGAAGATGAGGAAATACTCGGACAGGGCACAAAGCCTGTGTCAGCCAAAACTCTGCATGGGCTACGGAGCATGAGAGGACCTAGGTTAATCCACTCTTTAAGAGGAGAAGGCAGGCAGCAAATCCATGCAGCAGGGAGAGGAAGGAGGAGGAAACATGGTCAAGCAATCAGCAAATACTAATTTGGGCATCATTGTTTGGCCTGACCTGGCAGGAGAGGAGAGAGCTAGCACAAACAGCTTTAGAGGAAGTCAAAATAATGACGTCAGAGACTCCCCAGAGCAAAGGCTCACAATTTGGTAGAAACAAAAGGAAGGAACTAACTTGAGGAAAATTGCAAAGATCTGTCTGTGGGTTCGTTACAGGCAAAAGGAAACCCAAGCCACACATGTGACCTCAGCCTTGAACATCTTTTAGAGCTGGCCCTCACACTTAACTGAATTAAGGTTTTACAAATAGCATGCAGAGGCTCGACCACACCATTGGGGAACAAGCCTAGCTGAAAAAGAACTCGATTAAATACGTTAAAATGGCACTGACAGGCTACTTTCTAAAAACAGCAGTGACATTTCTACTTCAGCACTTGTTTGTGATCAAGTCCTCAGACTAAGAATAAGAACTATTTTGTTAACAGGAACGCATTTTTGGCACAAGGAGATTAAGGAGGTTTTGTCTGGGTGAGTCGCTCTACACACGTCAGCTCTCGATGAGAGGACATTCGCCTCTCCCAACAGCAGCAGAGGGGTGCGCGCAGGACAGAAGAGCCAACCCCACTAGAAAGGAGAACACAGTTCTCCTCCTCCAAGTGTCAGCCCACATTCAACGCCCCTCTTAGAAAAAAAAAAAAAGGTCAGCCCACTTACTGTTAACTGCAACCCATTCATTTAGGTCTTCACCCTCTGGAAGCATAACCGCCATCCGGAGATTACCGCTGCCGAGAGTGGCTTCGGCATGTTTTAGCAGCTCGTATTGGTGAGACCCCTCTGGAATATTCTTCTTTGGTTTGAAGGTTTTGGAAGAGCGACTGCCACTGAAAATGGGAGAGGAAATATTTAGACAACTTGTGGAAAGGGAAGGGAAAAAGAAAGCAGCGGACAAATCACGCATAAGCACAGGAGTAACATTAAATACCTTCCCACTCTCATATTTTCATGTCGAAAAGGATAGTTAACAAAAACCAGGATGCCAAACTAACAGGTGCTTTGACTCGTTGTTTTAAACAATTAAATGATTCTCCCCTACCCTGCCTTCTCCTCTGCTCAGCATTAAGCCAGCTGGACAATCGTCAACCCTCAGACTCTCTTCCCTCTCTCAACAAACAAGACCGAGAGCAAGATGAGACCAAAAATATTTCCTTCCTCAGAATTTGGACAGTCACCCATCAAGGCTAGCAGTCCAGACAAATAGAAACCTGGACTCTGAACAGTCAGGAAGCTTCTCATGGTAATTAAAGATACTATCTATTGAACAGAAAAAAACATGTTCTTTTTCAACACCCACCTTTGTGAGACATGAAATGTCATCACGGCTGCACAAGTGTAACAAGGAGGTAGGGACAGCTTGTTCAGAGCCCTGGCTTTTCAAATCAGGTATGATGTATCTAACTAATTAGATAGTTACCGTTCAATCCTCAAAACCAAGCTGCTGTTACATAGGAAAGCGTACTTTCTGCACGCCTAATTGATTCAGAATATTATCTTAGCTACCAACATTAAAAAAAACCCAACTTCTTCAGTACCTGGTATTGTTCAGAAATTCAAATTTTAAAAATACAGTTGCTCAAAAATAAACTAACATTTTAGCTGAAGACTGATAAAATTCCACATTTTCCACAAACTTTGTGTCCTTTTCCCCTGGGTTCACAACATACAGACCTTTTGATCAACCAGTTAGCCAAGAAGTAAGGCTGACAACTTTTACAACTCTCACATAAATTATTTCTTTACCTATAATTTTGTGTGAAAAACATGGACTGACTTAGAAAAAAGCTTAGACATTTGAATTGTAAATGATGGCAGTGAGCCTGCATGGCACACTAACCACTAACATGTCAGAAACATGATGTGTCAAGTTAAATATTTGCAGAAAATTGTCAAATAAGCCAATATTTGTGAATCTTTTAGTGTATAAGCTGAGAAAAGATTTCTGTCGGAAAAGGAAAACCGAGCTCTGCATTCCAATGAAAGAGAGTGGAAAGATGTGAAACCCAGACAGCAGAACTCTCACTACAAATATTATCCAGTTCTCGTTTCTTTATATGAAAGTCTTTACCAATTTTTCACCAACTCTTTACAGGACCAAACAGAAATTTGCGTTAGCAGGCTGTAAGGGCCCTTCACGGCTCACCAAATATTTAAACTGCATGTTTGAACACCCAAGGGTTGCAGCTTATCTTTGGGGCAATGCCACCGTAGCTACACCGTCACACAGAAGCGCTCTAAGAAACTTCATTCTGCATCTTCTTTTCCCCACCACACCGCAATACAGCCATCGACAGAAAATAAACGCCGATCACTTGTTTCTACCATCTTGAATGCCAACAGCTCTAGCGGAGACACAATGTGTGCTAAGGAACACAACCCAAATCTTACTTTCCAAAACACGTCGTGGCAAGTGACCGAGCATGTCACTTGCCAAGCATAAGACAAAACGGCCCAGCAGTTCATTCCATCCCAACTGAGACCTGAGCAAGAGCAACGGAAGAAGAAACTACCGAGCCCCCCAAATTCACTTGGGCAGGTGACACCACCTTTGCGGGTACCTCTTTGGGTATCAAACAGATCCCACGAGCCTGGCGGGTTAGAGATTTACGTGGTCCAACACTGATGCAGTCAGCCACTAAATGCAACTAAAAGTCAGAAATGGGAAGAGGAAATGTATGGCTCCCATATATTCTGTTACAGGACACTGCTAACATGCACCCAGGCATTTGCATTTCGCCCTAAGCAAGGATACCAGATTCAAATCTTAACTAAAATAATTGCCTCCCAGTGGGAGTGAGGAGCTTTTGTGGCACAGGGAGTTCCCTTCACCTCCCTCCCCTCCAGCCACCCGCATTTGTCGCCAGGCCAGGTTCCAACCAACGCTGAAGAAAAAGCAACTGAAAAAAACCCACACCAAACAAAAAGCTAAATCTTTTAACTGACTACTTAAGTGACCCCAAGTGTTTCTCTTCAGGAACACATGCCAACACAGGGGGTAAAAATGCAACTTAAAACATCTGGCAATTGCTTTGGTGTACGGCTGCACAGACAGGGCTGACGCAAGGTGACATTCACAACAAGTGAAGAGCAAGAGAGACCGGTATAATTATCCTTCCACGCGTGTCAGTGTAAGCAGACAAAAACTAGCCCGTGCCAAACACAAGCACAGGATTTCCTAACTTGCTCACAAGATTTCGGTCTCACTCCATTGTAACCAGATGATGAGGGAAAACAACTCCTAATACTTTCATGAAACGGCAAACAAAGGTTTCCACAGACTTACCACCACTCCGAAGTTCAGGTCATTCATTCACTCGTTATAAACGAGAAAAGGAAAATAAGAGGTTCCTTCCCCACACACACCAACACAGAAACTCCAATTCCTAAAGCCTACGTCCCCCTTTCACCAGGTCTCAAATCCTAACGTACATCAGCTTCTCTTTCGCATTACTGTCATTTTCATACAATAATGAAGACTGAAAAGCTTAAGTCCTGTAACTGGTGTGGTGCAGTTGCCCCAGGCAAGATCTACAAGCTCGTTATAGAGACTGCTATGGGGTGCGTGGAGCTCCACACGTGGGATGGGGAAAGCTCTATCCAGATAGAGGAAGCACTTACCAAGAGGATTCCACCTCATTTACAGCTTCAGCAGAAAATCTTTGTTTGGGAAGAGAAAATGGTATAGAACCATATGAAGCAGTAAGTGGAAAGAGGTTATGAAATAACTAAACCAATAAACTGTCTGGATTTTAGCAAAAATAAACCAACAGAAGGGACGAAGGTTTGAGAACAAGGCACAAAGCTCCCTAAATAAAACAGCTTAGTTTGAGAAAACTCTGCGTAAGAATTCATACCGTATCTACCCCGGACCTTGAGCTTGCCAGGTAACAAAAAAGTTATTGCAGGTCTGTCGAACACCCAGCAGAGACCTTCTATGTTCAAGGCAGGAGAGAATGCACAACACACTGGAAAATCATTAGGTGTCACTTAGTCCCCGCTCCCCTCTGCCCAGAAACAGGGGGTTTCTTCCCCTAAGCTGGAAAAAGCTGTAACAACAGGATACACGACGATTTGGTCTCACCAACTATTCCAAATAAGCCATTCGATGTTTGCCTCCACTACCTTTCTGATCACGCCTTCTCAAATTCAGCGCAGCCGTCCTACGAGCACAGGAAATGGTCTCACGCCAAAGGCAGGCAGGCATCCAAAAGGAAAAGCAATTAGGATAAATGCAGGCTGCTAGTCGTCGCGTGCTATGGAAATATCTGCAATTTTGGCAATAAATTATCAGAATTCCATGCATTTATGCAGTTCACCATATGTGAAAACAGTTAACTACGTGCACGGTCATACACTCCTGGAGACAAACAAAAGTTCAGGGACTCAACAACTTAATACAGCTTCTCCAAGCCAAAACCCTTATCGGACACGCTTGCTCTCGGGAAGTCTGGTTGCCAGTGTTGCTGCAAACACTATTTCAACAACCTTATTAGTTCAGAAGCTCTCCTATTATTTAAATAATAAACAAGCTCATTTCTTTATGCCTTAGCACCATGAGTTAACTACCCCTTCAGACAGTTACCTAAGTAATCCTGCATCCTCCCTAAGCCCTGAGCATAGCAGCATCTTACTCCTGCTGTCCTACATTGTGATTGCCAACGCTGCGATGAAAGCAAAAGCAAAACATGTAAATCATTTTTTCCTTCATGTCCATCTGTTACATGTGACAGATTTATCAAGTCTTCTTGCTCCAGGTCTATTTCCTCAACTCCTTGAGCATTCGGTGAAAAAAGTAACTTTAAAGACTTCTGTCTGGGGGCCAACATTACACACAGTAATACACATCTTGATCAAGTATGACATTTTATTTTCAGTTACATTCCATAACAAAATCAGCCGTACCTGTGAGCCATTTCTCCTTGGATTTTGAAATGCTCCGAGCTAGCAGGCAGCACCTGCCTTCCCAGTTAAGCGTCTCTGAACTCTCCTTCAGTTCTGAAACACCACAGAAAGGAAGAAGTGGAAGGGGACGGAGAAACCCTCAGAAATGCCATGCTGAAGATTCCCTTTTGCTTGGACGTAAAAAAGATCACGGAACGGGGAACACGTTGCGCCATGCCTGCTATTTGTTACAACCAATTTTTAGTCTTCCAAGAAAACTGCCTTTTGAAAAAAAATCTTACAATTCCAAGGACGTTTTGCTCCCTTCACTCCCACATCCAGCATTTCTAGCAAATTATGTCCTTCTATTTTTATAGGTAAGTACAGCTACAGCAGTGCCAGATGCAGTTCCACCGAGCCCTAAATCAGGAAGCGTGTTTCAAGCACTTGCCTGCCTGAGCTGGATGAGTCTGGAAGCCACCATCTCCGAGCCACACAAAGCTCTTCCCACTGTCACAAGCCCACACGCCGCCTGGCCTCACCAAGACTTCACAACTCGCTCGTACGCAAAAACACCAAATTTCTTCCAAAGGTGTAATTTTATCTACTTATCTGCTGTCAGGGAGGGTTTTGAATGATGCGGATTCTTGCAGGCTGTTCTGTCTGAAGTTGGCAAGATGGTGTTTCCAGAAGAAAGGAAAATTTTCAGGCATCCTGCCTACACCTCTTACCAAGCTGCCTCAACAGCCCACTTCAGCTTCAAACACAGCACTGGCAGATCTTTAACAATCAAAGCAGCTAAATATCCAGCCCAAACTCTTGACACACTTCTTGTTAACTGCAAGGAAAGGAGCCACTTAAACTTCCACTCCTGAGAGAAGCACTTTGGCTGGCCTGGCTTAGACCTCCTCGCATGCAACTATTTGTGCACTGGAGTCTTTCAGTGGAATTTTTATCTATTTCTATCAACTCTGCTGCATACCCAGGGAAACTTGAATGAAAACAGAAAAGTTTAGGCTCCTTACGCATAAAACTTAAGACTTCACAGCTTGTTCTTAGCACAGAACCAACCTCAAGCTCCTACCGACTGTTGAGTCTAACACAGCTCAAACTGACAAGGAAAAATCCCTGCCCTGAACGTAGCGTGCTTCACAATTAACCATATGGATGCAGATCGACGCCCAAATCCTGCTCCACCCAGGCTGCCAACCTATCCATTGCGCTGCAGCACCACGACCTCAACCACTGAAACACTGACAGTGCTCCAAAGTCTTCCTCAGATTCCTCGAGTGAAAAAGACCACGCCATAATCCACTCACAATTCCTTCAACTAATGCAGTACTTACAAAGTACGCGATTACTTATGCCATTGGCAAAATGGAAGAAGAAGAGGAGACGCCACCCTGGAGAAGATCTGAGAACCTGAAGACACTTTTTTTTGCCCCACACACCTACTTGCACATCACATAGCAAACTGACATGTTTTACAGGAAATAAAGGCGTTATTTCAAAATAGTACAAGCATTCAACTTCCACATAAAGTATAGGGAGCGCTGCTCCTCCAGTCTGTTTCAGGCTACCTGCAGGCTCAAGAACACAGTGCTGCAATTACTGTAAATCATTTCATGCAGGGCTCATCACTGGACTGTTTTATCAAACACTGGAAAGGACAGAAACTTGCCCTGGGGAAAAAGAACCAGAAAACGCTCCATTTTTGGGATACACCTGCCACCTATATTCTTCTGACTGGTATACATCGCTGAAGTTGGGGGTTATCGTCTGTCTCTCTTTCCTCGGGGGCAGGTGCGAGTAAATAACCTCTCCAAGTACAGCTAAACAACTCGGTGTCTCCCAAGCACGCTCACCGCCACGGTCCAACTGAAATAAGCCCTTCAAAATACATGGAAGCGCTTAAGAGATTTTGAAAAAGCCAAACTCAAGCCAGCACACAGATCATTTACCTGGGCATGGCAATTTTTCATATTTCAACTCCTCCTTTTTCATCTTCAAAGGCCTTTGCAAGCATTAATTCATCCTCACAAAGTATCTTCGAAGTAGGCGCCATTAGCGTTTTGTTAGACAGAGGGAAACCGAGGCAGCGACTCACTACCAAAGGCCAATGAGCAATTTCATCAGAAAAGTCCTCAAGTTTCAGTTCAGTACCTCCTTGCCTTCTTTCTCTGCTGCACCTCTTTTTAAACCCCAAGACACAGAAACACTAAGGGGAAAACCAAATTCCAGAAAAGCAAACATTTCAAGGCTTCAAACAGTAATATGAGTGTTCAAAAGATAACATCCTGCTAAGAATAGACATATCAGACTATGATCACGTTAGTTTCCAATAGCCAACGTGTCAACACAGAAATTAAAACAACTGTTCAAGCTGTTTTTTGGAAATCAAATCAATAGTTGCGGCATTTAAACACATTTTTCCTGGGACAATCACAGCATCGAAAGGACAGCAGGTAAAAGTAAGTTTTACATCTTCAAAAACTGCACTAACAAGATTTAACTTCAGCATTTCTATTTATAAAACTGAGTAGTCACAACATTGCTGTTCTGAGGAGAGATGTATGTGACCCAGGCACTACTTTCCTCAGCTCTTACAATACCAAGAAGTCAATTATTTCCCAGTCAAATTCCCACTCGTTAAAATAAGCCTGTCTCAATCAGTTCACTTTAATTTGCCGGTAACAAATCCAAGCATTCCACAACCTTGCGTTCCTTGGATGTACCGCCATGCAGCTGGTTTAAAGACAAATAAAATAACCACCAACTTAGGGCGGAGAAAGATGGCCAAGGACGCTCTAGGCCCATGCTTAGATGTTACGGGTGCATCAGGCCAGAGAAAGGAGCGCTTTTACCAGGCTGCAGGGCAGGATAAGAAATCCCACAGCCCAGCCATTCAAGGTATTACTTGCCATGAAGATGACTATGAGACCCCCTCAACAGAGCAGGCTAACGGTTTGAAATGAGACACGGAGCTACCAGTCCAGCCACCTCCAATTCAGAAGACTGAAGTGCTCCAGGACAGTACAACTCTGGGTTACAACTCAAGACGAAGAGGTATGTGAAGGCTGTTTAACGCAGTCCAAGAGTTAAAAGCCAGCAAGCCTACAGGTAAGTAGAGACTGTAAGCACACAACCCGATAGCTCTCACCTTGAAAAACGCCCCTCTGTGTAAATTCTTCAGATAAAGGCACTATCTCATTCTGAACACTAATAAAAACAACACGCTTCTAAAGCGCGCTCCCATCTAACAAAAATAACTGTCACAAACATGAAGCTGTAAAAAGCATAATCCTCTTCACATGAAGGCAAACACAGACTCTGCCAAGATCACTAAGCACATCAAAGCAGCCCGTCTGCCAAAGAGTTAAGAGCTGACAACTCCTTCCACCACATAGCTGCTCTCCCAAAAGGTAAGGCAGCGGTTAGGAAGCAATTCCAGGCCCGAGGGTTTTGTTTTGCTTTGTTTCTTTGTTTATTTCTTTCTTTCTTAAGAAGAATCAGTTGCCCTGTCTTGAAAAATTTCAATAGACACACGGTCATTTCTATAGAAACAGAATACACCTTGCTTATTGTTTCTAGGCTATATTGTAAGAAAGAGTAACTGAAAATACTTGGCTCAATGGCACATAGTTAACCTTTCCCAGAGTAGCTAATACGAGATATAACAATAACCTAAATTGTCTACTGCAACTAGAGTAAGTCACTGAAATTAGAAATATCAAAGTTTAAAACGGTGAAAGTGAGGGCGCCTAAGAAATGATTCTCCCCAAAGCTAACACTGCACTTGGAAACCAAGAGGCCTCCGCTTGGTAAGGAATGTCTTTGTGTGATTAACTCACCTCTCGCTTGCCCAAGCCACAGCCAGTTGCCAAGGCTACAAAAGCCCGGTGCCAGGCTTTGGAACCCAAGGACTCCGAGCCAAGTTACTTCTTTCCACATTTCGGCACTGCAGCGCTGTCATTAGGAAAGCTGTGTGGAGCATCGTCGGGAAAAAGTACTCGATTTTGCCCAAGTAATAATTAGGCTTCCAGACATTTCTGTGCAAACCCCGCAGCTCCTGCCCACAGCACCCACTTCCCCACAGAGCTCTCCGGTGCTTTTTTCCACCCCAAAAGCCCCAGGTCCTTGAGCTTAGCAGCTTAAAAATAAATTCATTTTTTTAAATAAATAAATTCCAAGGTATTCCACAAAAGGAATGGGGTCCTTTCAGAAGAGAAGGGAAGGAAACAGCTTAGTTACAAACATCGGTGTTTTAAGTATCGAACATCATATAATAACAAAAAAAAAGCACCACCAGCAAACATGAACCAAAAAATTTCCTTACCTAAAAACCAAAAATGTATTATAGACCAGAGGCATTCCAAACAACGTTACAGCACACGGAACCGACAAGGATAGCAATACAGCACGGGTTATACCTAAAAGAGCTTCTTCAGGTGTCTGGAAATGGAATAAACACAAAACCCCAAATCCCACTTTTTTCTTAACAGTGAAACACGGTTATCCATCCTTCATCCCAGCCTTTTGCTTTGCTACACCATGGATTAAGTTACATTTTCCGCAGGTTTTTCAACCTGAACATTCTTCTCAAGGCTTATAGCGCCCATTATCATTATAACTGATTTGAAGTAGTGCCTCCTTCTACCAAAGTACTGTCAGTGAAATAGGTATTTTGATGAGATTTTTAATTTTCTACCCATCAAGGTGAGCGCTAAAACCTGGCTTCCCCTTCTTGGAAAAACAGCTGCCTTCCTAGACTGAAGTTCCACACAAGAGTGTAGGAGAGAAGGCAGATGAAAAAGTCATCATCTCCTCAACAGCTCTTAAGAAATACAGGTACCATTATACACGAGACTCGACATGTTAAAAGAGCAGAAGTTTATCAGATGATTCACATCCAGTACGAAGAAAGTTATTTAAGGTAGCCTTAAGGAATGGTTTTGCTTTTGCTTGTCCCAGCCATCACCTTCCAGTGTTGAAAGCTGTCATAACACGTACATGTCCACATTCTTAAAATACAGTTTTTTCTTCCCCTATACATACACTTTTTAGAGTCGGTGAAATCAGGCAGATGTGAGATTCGCCCAGCAGGAGTCAGATGCTCTTACACGCACAGGAATACAGCTGAAGACAAACTTCTGCTGGCTGAGCTCTCAGTAGGGGACAGGCCCTTGAAAACTGGCCATTTAACTCTTCCTCTGGCACACAGCCTCCCTTGCCCTGCAGCAGCGCTCTTGGTGCCAAATCCACAAAGATGTCAGGTGGCCACAGACCGTTTTCTAGCCCAGCCAGGCACCTACGCTTCCTCGCATCTCTCCGCCTCCGTTTTTCCATCTGCAAGCTCAGAATGTGCCTGTAAACAAGGGGGAGGTGTTATGCTACACCAGTCACATCTACTACAACCCCAGCCATGGAGGTGGCAATGGTGTTCCTGCTCTTCACCCAGTTGGATGCAATCCTTCTGCCAAGTAATCACAACTCCCAATGCAAGGAACAAAGAAGCATCCAGAACACCACCCCATAACCAGGAAATCATCATCAGTTTGCTATGCTCACACACAAAATAAATGCCCTTGTTTCACTGACAACACGTTCATTTAATACACTTTCATCTCCTGGAAAATCCTCAAAATAAACAAAGCAAGTCACAGTTGCCCTCACTGAATGCTACCAGAGCTCGCTCTGTGCACTCAAAAACACAAACTAATTCCCAGAGCAGCCAACAGTTGCGGAAATGACTCAACTTCTCAAGTGTTGTCCTCTGTAGGACTAACGGCAGTGCCGGGCAACGCAAGGAGGGACAGGCCTGAGACACAAAAAGGAGTGTACAAGAGTATCCGCTAGAGAAAAACTTCCATGAATAAAGGAAGAAGTACACATTCAGCCAAGCATGCCCTGCTGACTTGCAGAGACAAGCAGGCAGACACGCAGGCAGCAGCAGAACTGGAACGCGGTGTAAAATCCGCAGCCTCCCCAAAGGCTCACTCTGCATGTTTGATCTGTGTCACCGCACTGCTGCTCCCAAGTTTCTCCACAGGCTTTTTCAAGAGCTTTAAGACCACCAAACATGACTTGAAACAAGCTTTCACTCCAATTTGCAAGAAAGAGGCTTTTAGCAGAGACCCAAGTTCTCCTCTGCCATACCATTTGAAATCCTATTAGAGGAGAGGAATCAAGATTGTCCAGCATGTTTTGCTGCACGCTCCCAGGTCAGACACGACTACCCCGAGGAAACGCAACGCTGTCTTCACTCGCAACATTTCTGTCTTAGTACAAACAGAAGTTAGGTTTTTAAGAAAGCTGAGGGCTGCTCTTGGCTGTCTTGTTGGGTTCTTTCAACCAGATCCAGGCTCCTCGACTACTTTATTACTAGTATTTACTGCGCACGTATACACACACATATTATGGAACTGTAAGGCATAATCAAAACCAGATTTATTTCTGCAGATTCTAATATCCTAACATTCATGTATTACTTCTTTAAAAGAGGCTACTTGCAGCTTTGAAGAAGGTAAGCACGAAATATTCCTTCCTCTCCAACTGCTTTGTTTTTTCCTAGTGACCACTGAGATGGAGTTCAGTATCTTCACCATTTCAGTCTCCGCAAACTAAATAGCACTATTTTCTCGCTAATGTTCCCTTCTTTTCCCAGCAAACCCTTGTTCCTGTCAATTAGCATTAGCTCACTTAAAAGGCAGGGCACAGCATGAATTCCAACAGAAGTTAGAACTTCACCCAGTTACGCTTCCAAGTTTAGTTTCCACGAAGGTTCAAACTTCAATTTACTAAATGAATGTACCAATAAATCATCCAGTAGACACAAGAGCTACACTTCTTTTGTAAAACCTGCCCTTTCCCATACATAAAACTTGGCCCTAAGAAGCCATTTGAACACTTACTCCTGCTGTACATGAGCGTATGGCACATTTTCCTTTGGAGAAAGAGAACTCAATCAAGCTGTAAAGAGCAGACTCCTGAAAGAAGCTGGAAGGTTGCTGACAAGGATGCGGTACGTCCCCTGCAGCAGGGACGGCTG
Source organism: Rhinoptilus africanus (assembly GCA_013400135.1). Taxonomy (NCBI): domain Eukaryota; kingdom Metazoa; phylum Chordata; class Aves; order Charadriiformes; family Glareolidae; genus Rhinoptilus; species Rhinoptilus africanus. The sequence continues at coordinate 271,723 of VXBO01006682.1, forward strand.
TAGGAGAACTCACGCCACAGAGAATGCAGTTCTGCCCGGTGGCAAGCAAATTCAGAAACAAAGTTAGATACCTGGGACAGAAGATAACCTAATATTTGTTAACAAAAGTATACCTACCTGCTCCATACCCATCAAAACCCGCGGACAGGCTCAACCCGGTCAAGTTCGCGATCCAAATTATCTGAGACACATCTTCCTCTGATTTGTTATAAACATGATGAAGACAGACCCAAGAGCAAATGCAGGATGAAGAACATTTGCGTATTTTTGAGAAATTCTTAAAAGCTGTCACTCAGGTTTTTCCCAGAAAAATGGGACGTTCTAAAGGAAAACAATGACAGAGAGGGAAAATGCTTGGTAACATATGTGGGAGTGAGGATGACACAGCACACGTTACGCAGACGCACAGAAACATAGATTAGACAACAAATTAAGACAATTAGAAACATGGAAACAGTATTAGACAACTCAAACATCATGCAGAACATAAGAGAACTGAACGGTAATTTTTTTTTTTTTTTTAAGAGGGAAACAATAACGTTCAAGTCCTGGCCTGACAGCCAAAGTGCGTACCAACAAGAGACGGAAACAAATCAATCACAGAATATGAGCACCACAGATGATCAGAAATCAAAACTAAAAAGCACCATTATGGATGCAACTAAGCAAATTATACAAGAAATATAAGGAAACACATAAAGCTACAAGTCAGGGGTTTTTATTTCAATAACACAACTGATTGTGCTTAAAGAAAAGATACCGGAAATGTTAATTAAAGAAAGGTGGTTTACTACACAGTTTAAGTAGGCAGGAAAGCGTTCAAGATGTTCAACAAGTAACTGAAAATATGATGAAGTGACTGGAGAGCTGGAGCTCGCCTGGGGCAGCCTCGCACGCTGCCAGCCCCATAGAGCATCACCCGCCCCGTGGGGCAGGAGGAAATGGGGCCAATAAACAAAGCAGGCGATTAACAGTATTTGCCTACCTACAATTTCTGTGCTGTCATACTTACTCAATTTGATAAAACAAGGACAAAAGCATCTCATACAAAAAGGTATATGCTACTTGCCATAGCAAACTGTCCCTCCTCCTACTGAGATTTCCTTCTATTCAGCTAAATTCTCTTTGCGTCTTTGCATTACTAATGCCCTCTGCATCCTGAACCATACCTGCTGGTAACAGTCACGCCCTTTAAATACATTTACGAAAGTAGGAAGCAGAGCTTTACAGAAAGCAATCTACAAGCCGCTGAGGATGATAAATTGCAGCAATAAAAGCTTGGCTCTAGAATCAAATTAGATCCTCGCTTAGACACCAAATATAGTGCTTGGAGAACATGCCTCAGAACATGGATGGTTTCCCAAAATGCTGATCGCTGCTTTTGAAAAACCAACGCTTTATGAATGACTAGAGGAAATCTGGTCATACAACCTAAGAAATCACAGCAGGGCATTTAAAAAAAAAAAGAAAACCCTAGCTAAACAGTTTAAGAGTCTTCAATCCTTTTAAACACAATAAAAAGAACAATCTGTTAATGTGTCTAGGAAAAAGGCAAAGTTAAAGAAGGAGAAACTTAACTAAATTTTAATGGAGGAGTCGTCACTTCAGCACTTTGTAAAAGGCTATCTTTTATCATAACCCTCATGCAAAACAGACTGATGATATGAACACGGAAAATGAGAAATACTCGGCAACTTCCCGACAGAAAACTTCAAAGCCTACACAGAAGATCACGCTCATACATTGATTAATAGGCAAAACGAAGTCTGAATTCAGGAAATAACAGAACAATCATTAGAGGCAAGAAATAACACAGGGAACAACAGGAAGAAGAAATGGACAGGAGTCAGTAACGAATAATCTAACAGCTTTCCAAAAAGACACTGCATTATCTCATCACCAAGTATCTCTTACACATCCCCATATTTAATACAATCTTGTATGTGCTAACTATCTTCAGTAAAATTTGCTTATACCTTGCAAAGTATCATATCAGGAAAATCCACCCATCTGAGGGGGAACAATAGCTCCTACATAGATAGGAGAACATTTCTTTTGGTATTATTTAAGCTCCTGCATTTGACAGCTGAGTCCACAGTCAGTTTAACTGTTCTATGGTTAAGCTAAAAGTACAGATTTTTCCTCTTTTCCACTCACAAAGCAGCAAGAAATTTTATGAAGAGCTGCCAACCATAGAAGTTAATAACAGGACATTAGAGACACTTGATTTTTTGTACAAGTTACACTTCAGCTTTAGCAAAAACAGTATTTGGTTGCCACAAAGTATGACAAGTAAAAGCCATAGTCGTGCCATTTGGAGTCCTGAATCTAGAACACTCAGCAAGTTGCTAAAACAATTACTCCATTCAAGCAAAACCAGGACCGTGCTACTTAAGTTGGTGAAAACACAGTGAAAATACCAGCTAGTAAACCAAAATATGGGTTAATTTATTCAGGTCATTAAGGTTAACTCACCCAATCATCATTTGGATCGAAATTATTTCTCTATCAAAAATCAGATGTCTCAATTTTTAGCAAACGAAGAATTTACCAAGGCTTCCTTAAGCTCCTTTATTCTCTTTGTCATAAAGAAAGGCATTAGACTTGTGATAAAGACCACAAATCCAGGCATTATGACTTCTTATCTCCAACATGCTCCTCTTCAAGAAGGGATTAAGACTTTGTACGTCAGGAGCGCTCCTATCTTTAGGACACAAGCAATTAACTCTGGAGGTAAGCTACCAAATTCAAACATGATGTGCAAGGATAGACAACCAAAAAAAAAAATACAAGTACGTGGAAAAGAAGCCAACTTCAAATAAAACTGAACTGAAATATGGGCAAGATCACAGGAGGTATGTAAGAATAACAAAAGCAATAAATTCCTGCCAAGGAACAGCTGTGAACTGGAAAAGGAAGAGAGGAGAGGGTGAACAAGATAGAAGTGTCCTCACAAAAAAAAAAAAAAAAACAGAAGGAAGTTGGGACAAGAAGCTAAAGCCACAGTTGGCTTTCAAGATAAAAGGAAGAAAGACCATTTATATTTGCGAGTTAGATCAGAGCAGATAACACCTTTCCCCTGAATAAAAACCTAAAAAATGCAAGAGAAGAGTGAATGAACTTGCTTCCAAGTACTGCTTTTAAAAGTTTCAAAATATATTTGTGAGGGGAAAACCACTGTTACCTTCATGAATTCACAGTCTGTCTTTTGACTAACACAAAATTACCATCTCATATGCATGAATTTACTGTCTGCTGACACAGGATACATATCTGAAGCGGGAAGCAAAGACCTGAATTAAACAGAACACGGCTGAGATGCAGAACACATTTTAGCACGCTGCCCAAAACTGGCTGTCAGGTCCTTCAAGGCATACACATACTAAGCTAACTAAGAAATCATTTCAGCCTTTTTATCAGAGAATTATATATGGATTCACGCTTCTCCGGACATTCGGTCCCCAAGCTCTTGTTCCCTTCCTCCGAATCCCTTCCCCAAAATATTGACAAAATATTGACCCAGGCAGCAGTGCCCTGGGAAAGCATTTCAGAGATCCTACCTGCAGACTAACCACCAAGCTGGCTCTGGGAAACTATGTGAAAAGTTTTAAAATGAACTTTGTGGTTACTTATTTATGATCTGCTTTCAACTGATCCAGAAGAGCTGCACACACATGGGTTTAGATAACCTGCTCAGAAGGTACTGTAACTCTGGAGGGAAATTTATAGCACCCTGCTCAATTTTCAAATTCAGCGTATTTCCTTCCAGAAGAGGTAAATGCAATAGATGTCTTCCTGTGGAAGACAGCCCCCTGAAAACCTAAAGAAAAAAAAATTCTTGCCCTTAGTTGTTGTTGTAGAGACTCCAAAAAGGACTTTTCCAGTTGTCAGCATCATTCCCCTACGCTGACCTTCCAGCAGCACAGCATGGTCCATCACCTCTCTTCAGGAACGGTCACGTACCATGCAGCACATGAAGTTCCAATACTGACAGCCAACATCACACTAGTGCCGCAGAAGTGCTGTCAAAGTGAAGTGAAGGGAGATGCTGTGTTTAAAAAAGCAACATACACAGTGACAACCCAGCAGCAAAGCACTGGATCCTGAGAACCCCACCTCATGTCAGCATTTGAATATATAACCCACAATCTCCCTCTCTGTGTGCTTTTTTTTTAAAAAAAAAAAAAAGACAAAAACCAAACAGCAAGTTCATTGTAGCTCAAGTCTAATAGGAAGCGGATTAGTTTACAAACACTAAAAGGATCGCAAAGCATACCCTGCGGTTGAGGTTGATTTGCGGGTCAAAGGCTTATTGATAGCTTTGGCAGCAATATCTTTCTCACTGCTTACTATGGAAGACTTAAAGTGGCATAATTAAATGCAGCTATTTACTTCTCTAAAAAAACCAAGCAGTTTCATTCTGTCAGCCCCGGGCATGAAAACATATTACAGCACTTGCAAGTCTTAAGCCACCCTTCAGTAGACAAACGCTTCTAATATTTTATCCTTTTTCAAACAATAGAAGACTACGTATCGCTCAGGACACGTACAGCCTAAACCGTAACTGCGACCTCGGGGCTGTCCTCACCATGGTCGTCTGTTGCCATGAAGAGCTCCTAAATCCAAAGACTCGACTGAAAATTATCAAATGCTTTTGGCACCTTTGGGAGACTAAAACCCAAGCCACTCTACTCTACACAAATCCCCTGAAAGTGATCCTTGTTCCACCACTACAAATGTAAATAGCTAATTGCAGAGGTTCGCTTACATTGCAAACACAAAGAGAGAAGGACAAACAAGGGAAAACAATTGTGGCATAAAAGCAAACAATTAGGAAGCAATTAAGACTGGACATCACTGCCATGTAGTAAACACAACTTTCACACTGAACAATGCCTTTCTTCCTATGTTGTGGGTTTTTTCATCCCTAACTAACGTTCCTATACCGAGAAGGAAGCATCTAAGAACATACCAAAGTACCAGTCGCTCACTTCAGCATTACATGTTCCCCAGAATATCGGCAGCAAAAGTTTTTTTCAAATGCAATTCCAAGCTCAGACATCTTAGAGCCTGAACTGGTCTGCACAGCTCCGTTATTCCAGGACAGACTCGTTCTTTCTGAAACAAAAGCCAGGCAGCAGCACAAACTCAGCTCTGCAGCACCTTACTCCTCCAACCCTACTGATAAGCCGGCAGCACTCATGCACTGCTGGCTACAATTTATTTCCATTTCATTATACGCACATTTGATCAGCTACTTCTTGGAAGTGTACACTAGTTTCCCACATTTCATCCAACTCTTAAGGAAAGAACAATGTCTGTGGTAGGGGAATGGCAGGAACTCAACTACCTGAACAGGGAGTAACGCACACACAAAGACAACCAAAGTTTGCAGTTGGGATGGCGACACCCAACCCAATTTACTGGCAAGTATACAAGCTTATTCAATTATAAGCTTATTCCATTGCCACTTTGCACAGAAAAAGGAAGAAGCCTCCTCCCTGTCTTTTGCCATCTCCAGACATTCCTGCTGCTTCCATTATTCCGACACCATCCCTCATGTCACTACACAATGACAACAAGTAACAGCAAAAAGCTAATCCCACCAAAAAGGAATTAAGTTTGCTGCTGCTTTAGCTTCTTCAACCAGCTCACTAGAAGGATGAGAAGTACCTCAGTGAGCTTAACCCTACCAACAAACCGCACCCTAACTGGTTTGGGGTCTTCGGAGAAGATAACGAGGAGGAAAACAGAGTGACAAGCACTTTAAAAGGTTTTTTTTCAACGGAGTCTGAGAATTGTAAAATGAATTGTATCACAGGCAGCGCAAGGGACAACACGAACACCTCTGGGTAAGTTTTTCATTGCCAGGGTTTCGGGAAGCTTTCTGTTCCTTGGCGCTTCCTTGCTTGCAGGTGAGAGACCAGCTGCCAGCCGAGGGGCGCATCTTTCGACAGCAGGCGTTTCAAAACAGGAATTAAACACCGAGTCAACACCACAAATAAAGGGATGTGCTTCAACAATATTAAACGCAAATTTCAGGTAAAAGCATGTATTTCTGCAGCCAGTAATTCAATGAATCGTAGAATCATTTAGGTTGGAAAAGACTGTTGAGACCATTGAGCCCAATCGTTAACCTAACACTAACAATGAAAACTGTAAGCAGACAAAAATGAAAAAAATTATTTTACTTTCTGTAAAGTTAATTATCAGAGCTGTCTCCATATAAACTCTACCTCTAAGGAATCCTTTTACTTTCCCCAAAACTCAAGCTTACAGTTACCAAGATTTAAAAAAAAAAAGAACAAAAAAAAAAAACACTTTAAAAAGTCGGCAATAGCTTTGCAGTTCTCTCTCCAATTTACTCGTAAGCAAACTCAAGAGACTCTTCATTCCCAGTACTCTTCAAAAAAACACCCCAAACTGAATGCATCACTAACGGCACTGGTTAAACAATAGATTTTGCAGTCAAGTAATACATTCATGTGTCGAGAGCCCCTACCCTGACCTCCGCTCTAGGAACACGGCCTGCACAGCAGTATTGCACTCATCAAACTAGAACTGAAGAAAAATAGTACTTTAAAATACAAGGAGAAAAGCATCTGAATGTTCGACAAGCATATGTTTCCCATTTCTAAGTTTGTAAATGCCTACACGTTTATTTTCAATGACCAAAATTCCAGTTTAGAAGTGCCTAACAGCCTTGATAAAGAGGAGATAAATACCACATCTTCAACTTTTAACTACAGAAGGAGCACTCACGAAACACTCAGTTGCTCTCCAGCTACAGTAAGGCGAAAAACACTGCCCACTTGAGAAACGGCTTTCATTTGGTAAGTAGCAGCAACTCAGCACCTAGGGAAGCTGCGGAAGGGGCTACAACAAATAGCGGTATGTTCTTCAAGAGTGGGAGCAGACTGGGAAATCGGGAAGGCCACAACACTTGTTAATCTGGAAACAAACACGCCAGCTCTGATTTTGGTTTTTCTCTGCAAGAGATAGAGGGGGGAAAAAAAGTAATGTCCCACTGCACCTTCCTTACATACATATACACACAAACTATGATTTTAATTACATTTGAAACAAAAAAATTAACCCAGGCGCGCCATCAGAAGCAGCTGCTAGGTTCCACTGTGCTGTATAACAGGACAGAGAAGGAATAGCACATCTTTCCCCCAGTTTGGCTTACAAGTTACCTTTGCATGCATCCATAAACATACGCATCCCAAACAACAGCTACGTGTCCTCACCCTTCCTTGCTGTTTCCATCAGCTCCTAGTCTTTCAAAGTCTCATCAGATACCATTACTTAAATTAACCTCATTTTTAAAAAACCACACACAAGAATTTTCTGAGATTTACTAATACATAGATTTTTTTGTTGTGTTTTAAGAAAAGACAGTTTCATAACTTCAGTAATAAAAATGAATCTTTTCCTTTTTAAAAATAAATGGGTTTCATCTAGTTTCTTTTTTACGTAAGCTTTGCCAGCGTAGGATAACACAAGCGTGTTACCATATGGCACGCCTACCAGAACTATCTTTAATTTTTTTTCCTTGGAGATGTAAGCTAAAGCACCTGCAACCATGCTGTAATTTCCTTTTAGAGAGAACTTATCAAGCTGATTTTTTTTGGAACTGAAGATACTTTCTAGTCCAGCTCCCATTTTTAAATTTTTTTTTTTTTTAAAGATTCAGGATAACCTATTCAACCATTGGAGAGGTTTATAAAGTCTTTTCAGAAAGGAAGAAACATATCAGAAAGAGAAAATAACGGCGCTGAAAATAACAATTGCTGTCAAAACCGAGCTGTATTAATTCAGTGACTCGTCTCACAAGACAGTCTTTTTATAATGTTACCCATACCGAGGGAAGACAATGGTTTCCCTCGATTTTTTCACCCCCCCTGTGTAGCTTTATATGTCGCTGGCCCTAGCAACAGCGAAGAATAGCAATGGGTTTGTCAGCGGACAAGGACCATGCAACGGGCCCGCGAGGGGGGCCCCAAGCACCCTGTGTTATCCAAGCACAATCGCCCTGTTATTTGACAACAAGCAAGCCTGCAAGCAGAGCAGGGCTTTTGGTAGCGCACTTGAGTGTCAAACTGACAAACGGCAGCCAAGTTACTGACGATAAACCTGCGTGACAGGTTCGCTGTAATTTAGAAAACGTTTCTAGTCTAAGTGCATGAGGACAATCTTCATCTGACACTTCTTTACTGCGAGTTCAAAATTGTGAGTCAGTTCGCAAAAAGACAACAGCACCACTGGCGCAGAGAAAACAGCACAGACCATCAACTTTGCTACCTCCATACCAAGGAAACTCGGTGAAAAAGTATGAAAAACTGTATTAAAAGACCTGTGAAAATGGTTGCAGCTCAAAATACAAGTTCATAACACTCACTCTGTAAAAATGGAAAGATATCCAACCACTATCTTTGAATAACTCTATCAAGTTAACACAAAATTCAGGCTTGACAGAAGGTGATGCTAACTGTCTGGATACTTAAAAAAAAAAAAAAGAACAACAAAAAACCACCTAACTACTTGCCAGTAACAAAGAAAGTTTCCTTGGTCTCCCTGAGGCCTACTGGGCATATTTTGAAATTACTTTTTGAAAATCCATTTCTAGACTGTGGATGAGCAAATGAGGTGCTGTCTACAACACTTCGCTAACGACAGCCGAGACAGCTTTGCCAGCACTTTTAGCTTTGCCATGAAATAATTTCAGTTTCCATTTCTACATTTCATCCAGCAGGACCACTAAAAACAATGGAGCTGGGGGTAAAGGTTTGCTTTCCTAGGTTTCAGCAGGGTCTGGAAAAAGAAACAAGCATCTCATTATTGCCTGTGACAGAGGGTGGAGGGTTTCAGGCTTTTCCGTTACCAGTTAGCCAAATGCCACGGCGCAGGAGGCTCTCTAATTTGCAAACCAGACTCCCAGGACACCACTGTACTCGAAACCCCGTCCCCCCTTCTGCGTTGCAGCAGCTGAGAATGATGAAGGAGGGGGACAGCTGGGCTTCTCATTAGGAACACCGCGCCTGAATCCACCGACAGACCTTTGTACCCACCTCCCCTTCGCAGCTTCCACCCCACAGCTGGGAGGTGTCTTCCAAAAATCTCTCTGGGGGTAAGGCAGCAGGAGCGCAATGACAGGCAAGCCGGTTTGGTACAGCAGAGTTAAAAGATAAATGCAACCGAGAGATTTAGAAGGAAGCCAGCGTCGGTATTATTTGTCTCCATGAGAACACAACTTGCTAGAACACTCCAGTTCCCAAGATAAAGTATCTCCTCTGAAAGCAGGCTACATATATACATCTGTTGGTTATCAATATAAGCCTTTAGCAACTGTCAGATATTATGGCAACGGTCCCACTAACTGCTCGCACGTAACTCTGAATGTGCTCTAGCACTCAGCAGGGTGAAGGCCTTCATGGAGCTGGGCTCTGCAAGGGCGCCTTTTCCAGCTGCGTGGATTTCACTTCTTTCCCTAGAGCACATCTTCACTTTAATTAATAGGTCACTCAACCGGTTTATGTTAATTGTCAGAAGTACCTCGTCTTTGTTCCCAAGGGGAGGGACCAAAGTTCATCCAGTTGCTGTCTACCAAGCAAAATTGCAAAATGTAAGGTTTTGCACGCACCTAAATTACCACCAATTCCTAAGGGAGCTTTTTTATGCCGCAGGAAACAATTGCCTTCTCATCAGCAAGAGGCATCCATCCCGGCTCCCTGTGTCTGTCCCAGGCCACCCCCACCCCAGCCGATAACCATGACCTGAACCTGGAATTAACTTTTACACGCCGCTGCTCACCCAACCTGCGTCGGCGCCCTCCGGTCTTAACTTACCGGCCGCAGAGGCAACACCTCCCGCGCTATTCGTGCTCAGTACGAGGGGGAAAAAAGTCAAAAAATACTCTTAGAGCAGGGAAACTCCGGCAGAGCGGTGGGCTTTCCCCCTGAAGGCGGCTCTCGCCCTTCCCCAGCTCGCACCACAGCGCTCACCGGGAAGGTCTCTCCCCGACCCACCGATTTCTCGCATTTATTCGCCCCGCGCGGCTGCTTTTTCAATCCATCTCCCCGCTGCCGGGGCCGCCCGGCCGGTAAGGGAGGGGGAAACCCGGCTGTCACGGCCAC
>VXBO01006682.1:292574-348084 GCA_013400135.1 Rhinoptilus africanus
AGGGGCTGGGGGGGGGGGGTTAATTTGGGGTTTGCAGAGCTGGGAATAGTCCAGGTTGCAGAGATGCAATGAGGGGAAAACAGCCTCAGGGCTGCTCAAAAGGGATGCATGCTACCGAAAGAACTAGGAAACATTTTTCAGAGGAAATAAATTGGTATTTCTGCGACAGAACAGGCTTTTGGCTTGTAAGTGATCGATATCTTCTACGAGAACTGTAGTAAAGACAAGACTGTCCAGAGCAGGCTGGTACTCTGTCTGACAGCGTGTGGGTTTGTAGAGGAGAGTGGCTGTCACTGCAAGTTGAAAAGGGCTTTCATAAACACGACTGTGCCATTTAAAGGAATTAATTCTTCGGGCCCGTTGCTTGCCATGCCCTGGCGCTCACGCCTGGCGCCTGAGCAGAGCTGAGATAGCAGAACGTCCTGAAGTAACGGTGCTGTCTCAGGACCTCGAGGGCTTGGCGGAGGTGCAAGGGGTGCCATGTAATCTTGTCCTTTGGATTCTAGGTACATAGAAGTGTACGTAAGTAGAAAGCATCAAATGCAAAGGCACGTGCCTTACGAGAAGCAGATGGTGACCTACCCCAGAGCGAGAAGAGAGCAGGAGTTCATTTCTGAAGAAAGGGGATTGAGCAGCACAGGAGGCTCCAACTCTGAGAGAGAAAATAGTGAGTCCCTCCCTGTCGTGCGTCTTCTTTGTTTTGCTCTCCTTGGCTGCTGTGAGCGTCACCCGCGGGTGCGCAGCTTTCACGTGAGGGAGGTGAGAATCGCAAGCGTTAATGGTGGTGGGGGGGTTTTCTCTCCATCCCACAGAACTGTGCAGGGAAGGAACAGAAAGCTCCAGGCCCGTTTTAGAATCTGCAGACACCTCATCACCGCTGCCCTTTGTCCACGTCAGGGGTTTTCCGATCCAGGCTACTGCCCAAGACATAATAAATGTAAGTAACAGTAAAAACGTGAGTGAAATCACCAGTGCAAACCCTCGATTAATTGTTACAGCTGAAGTGACTTCAGATCTTTAATTTATCTGTGTCTGTGTTAGGCTTCAGGCTGAGTGTGTTTGGAAAAGTGAGCTTGCCGAGGGTCCCAGGCTCCCCAGGGGAGCCGTGGCACAGCAGCGGTACGCTGGCCTCCCTAAATGGGAATGGATGAAAGCTGGCTGAGCTGTCTTAACATCGTCACTTGCACCCGAGTAGCTGTTTGTACGGAAAAGAATTTCCCTGTCTTTTTTTATACCCGTGTTAATAGTACACAGTGTCACAGAGCGAATGTACCTGCACGTAAGGACTTTGACGTGTGCAGAACTCGTGAGGATTTTTGTTCCCGTCAAGAGTGACCCTGCTGGGAGCTTACAGAGGGTGGGAGAGGTGCCGTGGGTGTCCCTCAGCTTCACCCAGCCGGAGAAGAGGGGAGGGGGGTGCTTGCTCCTCGAGCTCCCCCCAGCTGGACAGGCTTTATGAGTAAAACCATCAAGTTTCTGGGGAATAGGGTGCGTTGCTGTATGTCGTCTCTTTCTCACCAACCTCTCTTTTTTTTTTTTCCCCCCCCCTCCTTTTTAGTTTTTTGCGCCGCTGAAGCCCACAAGGGTCATGGTGGAGTACGACTCCCAGGGAGATGCCACAGGAGAAGCCGATGTGCATTTTGAGAGCCAGGAGGAGGCGGTCGCTGCGATGGCTAAGGAAGGAGCACAGCTGCGTAAGTAAAGAGGAGGGGGGTGTCTTACAAGCCCGGGACTCAGCTCCTGGGGCAGTTTGGCACAGCTTCTCAAGCTGCTGTTAACGCCCTGTGTAAAAGGAGTGCTTTAAACCTATATTTCCAAATTGCCCCATAATGTGGTATTGAATTTGTGCCAAAAAAAAAAGAAATATAGATCGTACAATCAGTGAACCCAGGCTGCCTCTCTCAAATTGTTCCCCAGAGTGCAGTGCCATTGAATTATTCCTGAACGAACGTCCGAAGGCAAAACAAGACTGCTAGTGACAGTGGCACGGGCTCACATTTGGTAAGTGCACCCTTCGCTCTTGTCCCTGTTCCATTTTTAGCAACGTTTGCCCCAGGGTCACTACTCCTGATTCCCGGGATTGCAGCTGGCTGAAGTGCTAACCTTTGGAGGGGTTGCGGGGGCTCATCCGGGCTCAAGCACCGAGCCTGGAGGCTCTGGCCCCCCCACTCTGGCTTCCAGGGGATAGAAATCCTGCGGCCACGGGCCAGCAGCTCCTTCCTGCGGCTCCAGCCCGCGGCCCAGCAGCTCGCCCTGCCCCGCCGGGGCCGCAGGGGAGCGTTTGTCTCCTCCTCCCCCCCTTACAGCCCCACAAGCGCCTGAGCAAAGGGGCTGCTGGGGCAGGGACCCCGGCCGTGGGACAGGAGACGTGGCGCCGTGGTTTTCCACAGCCACAGGGGGACAGTAACTGGTCTTTAGGCCGAGGGGGCGGATGTTACCATTACAGGCAGTGGCGTTGGACAAAGTCACATTCTGCTGGTAATTTTTTCTTAGGGGTTTTTTTATTTTATTTCAATCCATCCACTCTCATGGTGAAGCGCAAAAGGCGCCCTGTTTCCAGCGCAGACAGCTCGCGATNTTAGGCCTGGGATAAGCTCTTGGGGCAGATTCAAGAGAACGGGACATCCAGAAGTTTCTGGCCCAGGGGGAATTGATCCCCTATCCCCCCCCCACCCATGTGCGTGTGCTGCAGCCACCCACAGACCAGTGTCACCTGGGGGTTTTTGGTGCTGTCTTTTAGTATTGCTGAATTTCGGTACTCTGTTACTGGTGACCACCATGTGGAAGAGCACGGAGCCGTGCACGTGAGGAAAAGGAAAGCCATGACCTGCAGCAAAGGAGTCATTTTTCCTTTTTCCTCTTCCTTTCTCTTCAGGCCAAAGTGAACACATTCCGGGGGTATGAGCGGAAAGATCGAGTCCGAGTGTCGCTGCTCAGTAACGAGGATAGACTGTATAAAATTTAATTGTAGCGTTGTGTAAAAGCATGTAATAAATGGTGTTGAGATACTCTGGCCAGCTGGTCTCTTGCAAAAGCCGAAGCAGCTGTCCCAGAGGAATGGCAAAGGCCGCGGGATAGAGTTTCCGACTGCGCAGCGCTGTCCGAAGCGTTAATAAACACCGGTACTTGCAATTAACCCAACCAGAGTGCGTTAACCTCCTCGGGAGGCGCCTCCGCAGCCGCCAGTACCTCATCCCTCCTGCTCCGCGCCCCTCAGTCTCCGTAAGCACCTGTCACCTGTAACTGGTTTGGAAATCCTTTCCTACACGGAGCCGAAGCCGTGTGGAACGGAAAAAGCACTCGGGAGGCAGGATAGAGGTCATCGAGTTTTTATTACTGCATGAAACAAAATTAACACCAGGAAAACCGCCCTCCGCTCCCCCCGGCCCAAGGGCCAGTGTCAGCCCCCACCCGGCATCACAAGCAGGGCCCGAGCGACCGTGCCGCGAGCATTCGCAGCACCACGGGGTGTAACACCCCGTACACATCCCGTCCTTCCAGGCAGAGATTCCCAGAGCCCCAGATGCCCAGAAAGGGGCCGGTGCTGATGCCGAGCTGGCAGCGTCTCGCTCTGACCTTCCCCTCGCGGCCGCACAGCCGGGTGCTGAAGGGCCTTCAGCCACTGGCGCGTCCATCCAGATCCCGTGTCACCACTCAAGAGCCATCCTGCTTTTCCTGGGAACGACAGTCACAGCTTCCTCTTGGAACAAGCTGAGGGGCAGCCACTGCTGCCGGACAGTCACAAACTGTCCCTCCGCAGCTGCAAAATGCTGGACACACCAGCATTAATAGTATTTCCAGTAAGTGCCCGGTTTCCAGTTTAATCCTCTGCCATGGAAGTGGTTTGGGCCTCACTTTCTCCTCAGGGCGTGAGTCGCGCTGGGTTGGGATGCAGGAATGTGCCATTTCCCAAGCGCGTGGAGTCTGTACACAGCTACTCCCGCTGAATTCCGCACCCCCCGCTCACCCCTGGGGTCTCCCCCCGCAGAGCCGCGGGCCCACCCCTCGATTCCAGGCTTTTTCCATGTCAACACTGTTCCCCACTGCTACACCCGCTTCACGGGAGAGCAGCCAGGACACGGATCCGGGAACTTTCATGGCGGGGGGAGCGGGGGAAAAAGCAGAACAAGGAAATCCATGTGAAGTTGCCCCCTGTGAAGCGCTCTGGCTCCGAGGGCACCAAGAGGAGCCGGAGAACTTGGGTGGCTCAACACGCGTAATGGAGGGGGGGGGACAAGAAAAGCAAAATTCCCGGTGCAAATGAGCACCAGCCACGGGACTGACCTCTGACACGCTTCTCCATGAGGTTCCAGCCACTCCAATGGACAGAAAGCCCCCTCTGAGGAATTAAACCACTACCCCCTAATAAAATTCATACAAACCCGGATGCGTTCGGTGTCCTAAGGGCTACAGAACATTCCGCGGTCTTCAAGACCGAAGCAAGCTTCCAGTATAAACCAGTGCCAACACAACCGCCACGTGCTCCCGGCTTCACGAGGAAGCCACCGCCGCTTTTTGGACAAAATTCCATGAGGTAACAACAACAATGAACCACGTAGCGTCAAGTGTGAAATTAGAATTTCTCGTAGGTGAAAAAAGCATTCCCGTGTCATCTCCCCTTCGTTTTCATCTAACAAATACCCAAGTGAAATGCCGGGTTTATTAACAATGATTTTTTTTTTTTCTGTGGACAAGGGGGAGAGGTGGAGCGAAGTGGCCCGAAATCTGAGTCACCACGAGGATTTGGTATGGAAATGCCAGGGGAACGGATGCCTCCAGTTCCCACATGAGGGTGGGAGGCGCGGTGACGTCCGTCCGGCGCTTCCACCACCGCGGCGCAGTCACCGAGTCCCAGGGAGGGTCCCCGAGAGGAAGGTCCGGGATGCCTCGGGGTCCTCACTTCTCCCCCCGGGCACCCCCTACATCCCCGGCCCCTCACACACGGGAGGAGAACTTTGGAACTTTCCCAGCTTGGTTTGATTTTCCCCCATGGATGCGCGCAGCCAGCCCACGGCCCGAGGGATGGGCCCACGGAACGAAACCACAAAGGGTTTCGGGGCCTCTCACCTGGCCCCCGGACACCCGGCGCTGATGTAGCACGGCTGGGCCGGATCGGCAAAGGCGACTGGGAAAGGGAAATGGGATTTCAAGTGCAGCCGGACAGGAGGGTTAAAACCGCCCCCGTGGTGCTTTCAGCCGGGCTTCGCTCAGCAGCAGCAGCTTTCCCACCAGGCGTGTGAGGGGGAGACGGCTCCTGACCTGCACAGGCAGACACACACACACACACGGGGCTGGTGTGGGGGCCAGGGCGCTCTGTTCTCGCTGTGCGGGGACACCGTGGGGACCCTCCCGAAGCCGCTCTCCCCAGCGCAAGCTCAGCCCCGAGAGCACTTCGTCCAGGGCAGGCTCAGACCGACTTTAGCCACAGGAGACTGTAAACACCGCGAAGCCGCTTCCCCTCCGGCCTCTCCAAAGAAGGCAGGCACCTGTCTTCTCTTCACGCTCCCCCGGGACAACTCCACAATCCATCCTCGGCCACAACCGCCTGTCAGTCACCTCTCCCTGCAGGGCGTCCCTAGGCGGGGCTGGAGGAGTACTGCTGGAGGAGCTGCTCGTGGCAGGGGTTGCAGAGGCGCTGGGGGTCAATGCTGGACGGCAGCGGCAGCTCGTTGGCCGAGCAGGCTCCACAGAAGGTGCCGCCACAGTTCTTGCAGATGTTCTGGAAGCACAAGGGGGAGGACAGAGAAATGGAGGAGACGCTCACGACACAAGCAACACAAAGGAACTTAGGTTTTGCTCCTCATGATCACTCCCTCAACCCAAATCCTCCACCAGGCCAGAGAAAGGCGCTCCGAAACTCCGCTCCTGCCCCCTCTGAAGACCAGAAGCTGGCTCCCGTGCTCAGGACCGGCTGACAGCCACGCCGCTTAGGTCAAATGGGAGTAGGTGACCAGTGATAGGACAAGGAGTAATGGATGCAAATTGGAGCATAGGAGATTCAAGAGGGATATCAGGAAGAATTTTTTTACTGTGAGAGTGACAGAGCACTGGAACAGGCTGCCCAGAGAGGTTGTGGAGTCTCCTTCACTGGAGACATTCAAACCCAGCCTGGAGGCGTTCCTGGGTGATGTGCTCTGGGTGACCCTGCTCTGGCAGGGGGGTTGGACTAGATGATCTTTCGAGGTCCCTTCCAACCCTGTGAGTCTATGATTCTAGTGAAGCAGGTTAAGAGTTACCAGTAACGAACCATCCCAGGCCTGACTGACTCCATCTCCAGGAGCCTTGTGTCACAAGAGGCGCACGTGTATTTTCTAGCCATAACCAGGGGAAAACACAACCCAAACCGCCTTCCAGCTCCATCCCCCCGGCTACGCTACTGGCACCAGTGTGACCGGGACGCCTGCTGCGCTGGCAGCAGCTGTAGCAGCGCCTTGTTGCCTTCCAAACTGCTCCTCAGCATCAGCGGGGCGAAGGCAGCGCTCCCACTGCACACCCTTTGCGGTGACCCTCTGGTCAGCCCTCCAGTGAGGAAAGCAAGGGGGCTTAGCCACGAAAAAAAGAATAAAAGTAAGAGAAAAAGGCAAGGTGCCCCAAGTGGAGAAATAACAAGTGTCAACACCTCCTGTTCTCGCTTCTGGTCGACCCCAGAAAAAACCCACTTTGCTAAAAAGGGAAGAAGCTGCTCAGGGCAGGGAAAAGCAGAGCAGTGAACAGAGAGCAGAGTGGGGAGCCCTCGGGCGACAGGGCTCGTTTATCTGTCCCGAATCACCAGTAGGAAACCTGTGCTATTCCAAAATGGAAATCAGAGGAAACGCACGTTCACCAGATGACAGAGCTGGCAATGCCGAGTCCTGGGAGTTACCTTTTTCGCCCTTCGGCTGCTTTCTTCCTGGCAGAGCTGGCACATCTCGGCGTCTCCAGGCCCTGACAGCTGGTCCTAAAACCCAAGGAAAAACCAAGACGTTCTCTGCTTTACAGGGCAGCTGCATGAGAGCTCGGCGGCTGACCTGCTGCTTACAGCGGGGAGGAAGGCTTCCCCTGTCGTGCTCCTCACCCCCCTCTGCCCACAGCACGCCCTGCAGCCACACGGGGCCACCCAGCCTCTGCAGGGTGACCTACAGTCGCGCTGGCTACACCCCACGAGTGTTGCGGCATCCTGTTGAGAGGTAAGGGTCTAGCCGTGCTTTGCCAGGCACCCGGGGCAGAAAGAACGGATTCCGGACAATTTGAGATACATGGAAAAAGCAAAACAAACCAACAGATCAAAACACTCCTTTGCTCTACCCCACAGAGCAACTGGCAAAGCCCTAGGCCACCCCACGGAGCTTCAACCCCACCCTTTCCACCAACACTCTATTATCCTATGCTTCCCTTGTCCTTTTCAGACACACCAACCCAGGAAAGGCATGGGGGCAAAGGAATAAGAAAAGGGGTTAATATTCATTTTAAAACCAGCTTGGTTGTGCTGAGGAGGCAAAACCAACTCACGTAGGCGCAGTGCCGCCCAGTGAAAGCCATTCCAATGAGATCAGCGCCCTTTTCCACTAGGGAACGATGGCTGCTACAGCCAAATCCTCACCAAGGCACAGCCTGAAGGACAAACTCGAGGGTATTCGAGCAGGGAAGCTGCCGCAGCGACCCAGGAGCTCCCTCAGGACCCTCGCCCTTCATTATTTCCGTACAAGAAGAAGAATCACCAACCTGCTCGTCCTGCGTGTCGCTCGGCGACCTGCAAGAGAAGGACACCGTCACTTGGAGCCAGCGCTTCAGTCACCGCGCCACGTAAGAAAAACACCTGGACTATCAGAGAATTCCCTCGTCCCGTTTGTAAAATCCTACCCACACCGAGTTTTGGTTTTGTTGCCTCAAAACCACGCGGCCACGTCCGCTCGCGGGGGAGGGGAGGCCTCCCTAAGCTTGGGCAGAGCACGGCTGGTGCTGCTCGGGCACGCAGCACTCCCCCCTCCGCGGGAAAAGCAGGAGCAGAACTCGCACAGCACCTTCAGAAGAGCTGAGGAAAGGGAGCACGGACGCGGAAAAGCCTGTTTAGATGGTAGAAACAGGGTTTAAAAGCAGCTTTAAACATTAGCGCAAAAGGTTTGATGCCCTACATGTCTGCCAAGTTGTCCAGAATGTGTTTTGAGCCGTTCCAGGCAGAGGGGCAGCCTGACGCTCACGCTGCTTCAACCCCCGAGGTGGAACGGGGGCAGAAAGCATCTAAGGCCTGGAAGGTTTTTAATATCTGGTAAAGCAGATTTGAATTGAGCTTATGCTATTTTTAAGACAATACTTCTCTGATGAGCTTTAAATTGGCGCTCAGCGCACTCTCAGAGCACTGCGCTTTTTCCCTGACAGCAGAGTACTTCCAACTGGCTGTTTCCATCTCCCAGCGTAGTCCTCGTCACAGAGCTGTTCCCCGTGGCTTTTAAAACATCTTCTCACATTTAAAACCAGACCTGAAACTTAGCTTCCAAACACTGAACAAATCCTACACCAAGAATCCTCCTCTGTAACACTGAGTTTAGGAACATGCCCCCTGCACTACATTTTTACACAACCGTCTCCTTGAAATATGATTTCCAGTTCTCTTCCTCCAACAGCTTCTGTTCTTGCCCAGAAGCCACCAACTATCGGGTCCAAATGCCAATGATCCACCAACCTTCTCCTTCCCCTCACCAACAGAGATACCGTCTTTGGACACGAGTGCCAAAGGCCCAGGTCTCTGCAGCATTCGGCTTATGAAGGTTCATCAAGTAAGAAGAATTAGGCAACAGATTTATACAGAAACAAATTCAAAGGTAAATGGGAGAGAGACAGAGCTTTTCAGATCCAGAAATACTTATGGCAGCAGTAGAACCTCCCTCTTCCCTTTAAGAGCTATGAAAAAGCAGCGAAAAGACCTCAACAAAGGGCATTAGGTGGAAAAATCTTCCTTAGAAAGGGAAGTCACACTATTCCAAACTTCCCAGCAGCGAAGAAATCCGAGAAGGGGAAGCAGGACTTAGAAAAGGAGAAGACAAAAAATGAGCTTTCTTGTTTTCCATACTTGTGGGGCAGGACACTGTTCTCCTCTCTCGGTGGCTGTTTCAGTTTAGCGTTTTCTTCCTGGATTTTGAGCTTCCCATCCTGCCAAAAGGAAAGAGCAACCCGTCAGTTGAACCTCGGGAATGCCGCGCTGCCCTCCTCGGCACAGAGCTGCGCTGGGACACGTGGAAGGATAGAAACACCCTACGAGCTCCCGACGAGCAGCCCCACCTGCTCTCCTCCTGCTGGCAACAAAAAGTTGGCTTCACATTTTAGAGGTGGGCCCTTAACACACGTCCAACGGTCTCCTTTTACTGGGAGGTACCAGAAACTTCCCCATCACCGGTTTGTTTATTTAAGAGCAGAGGTTGAAAAGGTAAACGGGCTGAAACAGGCTTTTTAAAGACTGACCCGCGAGACAAATCCTCGCAGCCAGGAGAGGCAAGAAACCCTCCCCACCCCTCACGCTGTGACCGCAGGCTCAGCGGAGCTCCTCCATTTCTGCCAACGCCAACTTCCTCCGCATCAAGCGCCGCACACAAGTTTTGTGGCCAAAAGGAAAAAAAAAAAAAAGGCCACTCTGAAGTAGCTTTTTCGCATGTCGGCCCATTTATTCCTGGGGGGAGCTCCTCACTCGTGGCACAGCACTCACCTACCGAGTACAGGAGGGTAACCCCCCGCAGGCTCAAACCCAGCCACGGGCTCTGCGCTAAGCAGCCAAAAAAAGCAGCTTTTCTGCCTTGCGGAGAGTAGCCAACCTTTGTTTTAAGCATCAGACGAGCCAGTTTGGGGGCTTCCTGTTCTCATTCTTACTGGCCAACTGCACCGCACGTAGTTCCCGATTCCTTCTACTGATTTATACCTGTTCTGCTGCAGCAAACATCGCTTTTTGATAAACGAATCACGATGCGTAAATAACCTGACCGAAATTGTGTGTAATATTGGTTTAAAAAAGAAAAACGGGACCGGTTTAAGCAGCCCCGGCAGCTCTCGAGCGCAGCAGCACGCGGGAATTGCAGGAACAACCTCTAGCACTGCACGGTTCGCAGGGTTTGGTTCTCCAAAAAACAAAAGGGGTACCCTCTCTAACTTCCTATTCACTGCCAATTCCCAGCAAAAGAGCCTGTTCCGCTTTACGGAAAAAGCCGCAGAGCAGACGTTCACTTTCAAAGGCAAATTCGCTGCTAAAAAGGGAGTTCCACCTGGGCACTATGAGTTTCGAGTCTCAAAATGAGCACTATTCTGTGCTTTAAAAAAACCACTGAATAAACTAATACTCAGCACTCAAAGGGACTAGCGATGCCCTCAGAATATTTTTTTGTCTTCCCAGTTTTACTCTTTACCTCTTTCAGGAGAATATCCTGTATTACGATGCAAGAAATAAAACCACGCAAGTGGGCTTCTCCTGAGATGTACTGTTTACAGCGTCTCTCCTGCTGTATTACGCTTGGGTTTATTTAATTAGTGAAGGAAAAAACACAATTACTGTCAAGATTTCGTCAGGTACCAGCTTGGAGGAAGAAATCATCATTCCACAACGAAATGTGATGCTTGCAATATTTTTCCAAGGCTTAACTCAATAAACTGGCTATTTAGCGTGTGTAAAAAGTGTTCCGTTTTGCCGTGGCACGTGATCAAAACACATTTATTGCCTAATAAAGCTCAGGAAAAGCAAGTGAGTAAAATGAAACCCTATTTCCAAGAGAAGCCAAGAAGAATGAAAGTCACATTACCTGTCTCAGCCAATTCTTTGCGCCTTTTTTGTTTTCTTGGCTGCGCTGGTGACTGTGTGACCATCTGTCTCTTTCCCGCTTCAGCTCTAGTTCCAGGTGGCTCCTAGAATACCGAGGTGGAATTGTGAGTCAAGGCTACCTTCCTCAACGCTCCACATGGAGAGCAAATGCACTATTTAACCCTTTCTTACACCAAAGCAACTAAACCCCAGCTCAAGAGCTGAAAACTGCCCCTTGAATAAAAGGTGCCTCGCAGTGCGTTAAGCCATCCTGTGTCAGGATGGAAAGATCTACAAGCTTTTCATCTCATTCTAACACAATTTGAGGGGAATAAACCTGCCGACTACGCCTGCAAATCCTTACAAATCCTTAGTTACTCCTCTATTACAGAGCAGTTGATCGGTGCCCTGTTCAGAGACTTCCCTCGGCACGCCAGCTGCTCCGAAACCAAAGCCAACATCCCGGAGCGCTTCCTGAGCCATCCACACGGCAGGGATGGCCTGCTCCTCCCCGAGAGCTGGATCAATTCTTCCGACACCTCACCTGGAAGTGGGGCTTGGTCCTGGTGGAGCAACCGAGGGCTCCTCTCCAGGAGAACGTGCTCTGCTCCTCCCTTGGGGGAGCTCTGGGGGCCCACGGACCAGCAAGGACTGAAACACCAGGGACCCCGTTTGCTGAAATCAGTAAATAATTGACAAATAAAATATGGGAGCTGCCGTAGGGAGTGACTCCTGCTCCAAAAATCAAAGCCTAGAAACTGAGCATCTGCTGGCCAGAAGCAACGGCACGACTTGTACTGTATATTCAGAATCCTCATTGCCATTAAAACCAACATTACCCATTACCACCCTTCGTTAGCCTCCACACCGCTCCAACCGTTTTTTAAATAGCTCGTTATGACTACAGCCTCATTAATCACACAGCCTGACTGAAGGGAGTAAAGCTGCTGGAGACTCAGATGCAGAAATGAATCCTCGCCTGCGCTGACATTTAAAACACAAACCACCCTAAGGGAATTCTTATTTGTAACGTGATTTAACGCCGCCACCCCCCCAAACACAGAAAGTCCCGTTTCCTCTTAAAGGAATATAATTCAGGAGTAACCACTCACCACTCACTGCAGCACCCTCCCGTAACTCGCTGCTTCAGAAACCCAGTTAAATGAAGCAGCGCAGCCTCTCAGTTAAGGGGGCTCCGTAATTTTCACACCATCATCCTGATTTAGCTTAAGCGAGGAAGGAATCAGAAAGAGCCCCACGGAGGCAGAAACAGAGCAACCTGCAAATCTCCTCCCCAGGCAGCGACACTAAGGTCAACTGACCCAGAGCAAGGAGTGTATACAGAGAAGATGCGTTCCCCATTTCTACCCAAGACGACAGCGAAGCTCACCCATGCACTCCCAGGACCTCCTACAAATTCCTGATGAAAGCGGGTACCCTCTCTAACTTCCTAAAAAAGCAAACAAAATGCTGTGCCAGGAGGGGAGGAGAGGACTAAATAAAACATGCACCCAGCAACGCTTCCACGCAACTCATCCCCGTGACCTTGCAACAACCAGAAGATGCATCACGGCTACGGGAGGGGAGATGCTCTTCTATTTTAAGATAAGAGGATTTCTCTATTTTCCTGATACTGGTGAACTGATGACACTGCAAAGGGAAACAGGATAGCTCTCGCCAAGTTCTCTACCTTTGGTTTCCAACTTTTGGGTTGCCTCCCAACAAAACTGAGACCAGTTTCAACTAGAAAATAGAAATGAAAAATCGCGGCACCGTTTGTCAGACTGACATCCCTTGCTCCGAACTCTTCCGTGCTAGCTCTAGGCAAAGACTTGGCGCTGCAGCCCTGCTGATGAGCAGCACACGGTTTGCTGTTACGGTTATTATTATGGTATTACAGTGGAAAGTCTGATGCAACACCAGATACTGGAGAGGTCTACGTTGCTGTCAGAGACCTGGCTGCGCTTGGAATCGCACCCAGCTCTCTCCCACTCCCTAGAGAAGATAATCCGCAATGCCATCCCAGGGCAGACCTGAGGATCTCTCCAGCCTCCCAAACTGGTTCTTCAGCTTGTGGCCATCTCTGTCCCCCATCTCTAGCACCCCAAGCTTTCCAAAGAGAAGGTTATCACCCACCAAACCTAACTGCAGTGCAGAAAGCCCCCGCGGACATTTCCGTGTTCAGAAAAATATCCTGACATTTCTTTTCCACCCAAGAGATGCTCTGCAACCTGCCTCTGATATTCCACCGCCACCTAAGATTTGCACTTTTGCCGGTGGTTTCTGCTGACCACGCAGTTCTGCATTTTCTTCCCATCTGATTTTTCCAATTGTAACTAATTTAAAGACACAAACACTAAAAGATTCGCCGTCTCGCAAAGCATTTCACCTCCCCAGACTTAATGCCTGCCTGTCACCTCAAATGCCCCTTGGCTCTCTCCTACCGCTTTCTACCAGACACGGTAAGCACAGCCCAGAAAACGGAGTAGGAAAAGGATGTCTTCACCGCTGCCTGGAGAGCTCTTCCACTTCCAGCTGCAGGCTGTTGATTTTGTCCCCAAACTCCTGCTTGAAGAGCCGGTTGTCCTGCTGGGCCAACTGCCGGTCCTTCTCTGCCTGTCGCAATCTGGATTTGAGCCACATGAACTTGTGATAAAAAACAAAAGCCATGGTGGGGAGGAAGACCGAGTTTAAGCAACAAATTAAAAAAACAGAACAAAAACAAAAACCCAGTGAAAAGGTAAAGCCAAAATAAGGAATGGTAAAAACAATGGAAAGGAGGAAAATCTTTTAAAGAAAAGCAAGATGTAGGTGAACCAGGCAGAAGCTCCATTTTTCAATAGTTTTTATTCTATTACTACAGTTTACAGCCATTAGATGAAAAACAGAAAACATCACTTTTATCCAGATTCAAAGCAAACCTCAAGTACACAGAATTTTAAGTCGAATTTGATTTTAATGTACGTTACATTTCAGCTTTGCACATGTAACTGGAACTTGCAACATAGGTTAGCTACTATATTGAGAATTAGTGCATTTTCCTGGTCTCTTCCACCCACTGACACATCAAGCGCCCAGGCATTAGGACACCAAAGCGTTTCCGCTTCGGGCCTGACATCACAAACGGCCAGATTCTTAATTCTGTCTAATTTTAGCGTTACTGGGACAGCAAACAAAGCCAGCCTGACCCCCAGAAACCTGGGGAGGGGCAGGGGAGTTAACTGGTCTAACCAGCTATTCCGATACCTTGATGAAAGCTTCCGCCTTGTTATTATTATTTTATTTTTTTTCCAGGTAAACTGAGTTTCTAGTAAAAGATTATTGAAGGTTATGTTGATGCTCTCAAGCATGCGACCTGGGCATGGCGTAGAGGTTTAAAAGGGGTCTCCAAGGCTGGCTGGGTGGGGGAGCCCGTGGCAGGGGGTACGGGAGGACGGGGCTGAGCCCCCCCAGACTCTGAAACGCACCCAGTGAGAACCAACGCAAGTTCCCTCCCCAGCTGCCCTTCGGTCACGTTTGCCACCCGCTGCCCCAAGGAGCACAAAGGGAGAGCTGGCACCAAAGAAAGTCTACAGGTGTCTTGCCAGAGCAAAAAACAAACCCCTTTATTCAACCCAGAAAACCCTCAAATGTCATCTTCTTGAAAAAAAAAATAATTCTCTAGGAGCACTTATAACCTCAAGCCTGTGACTGGCCACCACGGTGACACGTGTGGCCACAGGGAAGAGGATTTTAGTCTAGAACAGTCCAAGCTACAGTTACTTCTAAGTTTTGCACTGGGGTGTTAAATTGGCAATTGTTTTTCTTATTCAGAGCTGTCTCCCAGCTTCAGCTGTTCTTCCATTAGCAAATCCTGTTTGTGTTGAGCCACAGAAACCGGGAAGCAAAGGAAAGAAGTGTAATAGTAAAAGGCAACTCTTCTTTTTCAACCACTAATTACTCAGGCAAGGAATGGGCAAGTACAAAATTACCATTCCCACTCCCCACCACTGCACATTTTGTTCCTTCCTTCTTTTAAGCACTCGAGTATAAAGATGGGATTATTTTCTGTAAAACGTCTAACTTCCCTTTGCAGGAAGAGGAGAGACCTACCAAAACACCTCTCCTCAGCTTGCTTCCGTCGGGAAGAACCGCAACGGATGTCTAGAGGGATTCATGGCAGAGGTAGAAGGCAATGCAAAGATAAGGAGGTTTCCACTGAACTTACCACTCTATCATGTTACTCTAAGACACCTAGCTACTAATTCTGGACACATGAAGTTTAAAGGAATAAGGATAAGTCGGAATTCTCCAGCCTCCCACCAAGTCACTAAGGCAAATTGGTTGCAAGCGGTCTCGGTTACGAGAGGGCTGGTCTTGACGGTGACGAGCTATCGAGTCGCGCCCCTCGGCCTTGGACTCGGGGCTGGCCCCACAGAACACAAGTGAAATGGGGGACGGCTTGGGGTACGCACACAACTACTTTCAACAACTTCCAGGGATTCTTTTTTTTTTTTTTTTTTAATCGTCTACTTCACAAAAAGGGTAACACAGAAAACTAGTTGACTTTCCGGAGCTGGCCAATCTGATATTGGCTTGACCAACGCACCCAGTATCCATAAATGCTGAAGATTGCGCTGCTGTATGCGGTTTGCATCACCGGGATGTACAGAGCCACATACCTGCCATTCCTTACGCTTTCCTGGGGTGTTTATTGGCCAACTCATCGGTACTTTTACACAGTTTAAATGGCAAAGATGGGGATTTTTATACCCGACTCTAAATCTCTGAAGAAAAACTCACTGGTTTTTAAAATTCAGCAATTTCCAAATCAACTTTAGGTGACAATTAACATTTTAACAGTTGCTTTCAGCAATTCTCAAGTTCTCCCCTCATAAATGAGTTCTGATGTCAGAGCTGTGAGGTGACCAGACATAAAAATGTCTAATGATGCTTCTGGATCAGTTTGTTTGCTGCACTATTTAAGGTTTTTGCCTGTTTCACCAAATCCTTTTCACTGTGTAAGTAAATCAGAATGAGGATGATGAAAAACGATATGGAAAAATAAGAACAGCAAGAGAAAAAGAGCACATCAATTAGCTGAGCAGGTATCATAAAACATGTTAAAAGACAAATATTCTACGAACAAAACAACTTTTTTTATAAAGAATGATTCAGAGTATAAACCCTGGAAGGAGAGCGTTAATTTAGTGCATCGACCGGCTCATTAAATGAGTCCCAGACATGCCGGTGAGAGCTATGCTGATTTTCTCGGAGCTAGCACGACAGTCAAGGAAACTCACAAAGACTGAATTTCTGAACTTTTAGCCAAACCACCGCAAAGCCTGGCTTCGAGAGCAAGACTAAAGGGAAAAAGAAGCGCTGCTCCTTGTCAAATCAACCCAATTTCCATGCCGAGGCCCTCCTGATTTCATGAGGGTGAGGAACATGAGAGCAACATGGCCATTAGGATGCCACAAGGCTGTTCATCAAGAGAACAAACAGAATGTTCATCAAGAAAATGGTTCAATTGGGTTTTTTTCAAAGGAGTACCAGAGATGTGGAATAACCCCACAGCTCCGAGCCTGGCCTCCGCTGCAGGCTCACCCTTCCTGCTCCCCCTGTAAGTCAAGCACTTCTCCACGTTCATATTTACCTTTTTTAATCCATACTGTCAGAGACAGTAAGAGACTTGTAACCATACAGTGCAGCTGCTGTATATAAACCAAGCTGCTGTGTTCATCACTGGTGTTTTGTAATTAAACCCTCCTGAGCGTGCAAAACATTTCTAACAGCATCTCAAGAATTACAGCTCTGCTGAGCAGGGGCTAAGCAGAGCCCTGCGGCTCTCGCCCGGTCCATTCAGGGTCAGCAGAACGCCACCACTAGGATACAGACACGACTTCGTAATTGTAAAGAGTTTCATTTTTTACCTTTGTTCAAGCTGTTTGATGGTGGCAGCCATCTGATTTGTTTTTTCTTCCAAACGGCTGTTTAGTTCACTCTTCTGTTTCACTCCCATGTCCGAACTCTGGAAAAAGCGGCATTGTGGGTTTTCAGAAGCAGCAGTAAAACCAAAATAAGCCAGGATAAATCACGTGGCACATGAAGCGAAAGGGGCAGGAGACCAGGAGGCAGGGGGAGGTGCTCAGAAAGCAAACGCCAGGTCAATATTGCAAAGATAAACGTGTTGCCGTACAGGGACAGGCTACATCTGGACCCCACGAAAAGGCAACAGCATAATCAATGAGGCTTCCCGTATCACACATATTAATGCAGTGCCTGCTCACCTAATTCAACTGGTTTGCACAGGATGATTGGCTCAAGGAAAGCAAAGGCAACGCTTTCCTCTTCTGAAGTTTATTTTAGAATTTCTTTCAAAGCTTTTTGTGTTGCTCTTTGTCTTAAGAGGCTGCTTTTGCCATCAGACAGTAGTGTACGTAATTACACCACACACCTTTAAATACTAGATAGCACTGGAACAGAAGCTACCGTGGCACAGAAGATGCTTTCCCCAGTCAAAGACAGACATTTCTGGATCATCAGGAGTCTGTCTTCAGAAGAAACTGAAGAATTTCTTTATTTTTCTTTAACCTCAAACACATTCAACTGTTCATGGATTACAGCTTCCTTGCGGCAAGACTGAAGTACGCTACGCAGCCCATAACCCTTCCACACCCAGCACCTTTTAAATAGATGGGGAGGGAAGAACAGGAGCTACCACTTTTATCTGGAAGTCACTGCATTTGATTTAATTATTCCCCTACCTGCAGCTTGAAAGACAGTTCATGCTTTAGGGCCCTGAGATCATCCAGTTGCTGTCTGAGCGCCACCAGCGCATCTTGCTTCTCGCAAACATCTTTCTCCAGCATCTTCATGGCCAGCTCCATCTCCTGTCGCATCCCGATCTGCACCTCCAGCTCTTTCTCCACATCCTGGAACACCCGGATCAGTCAGCGTTACCAGGCAGCTTCCCTCACCGTCCGGGAGATAACCACCCTTAAACTGGGGCTCCTGCCAACGCAGGCTCGACCCAGAGACGTGCTGCGTTGCCACAGCCTCACAGTTACAGATCTGACCCAGCAAAGACAACTAAGAACTACAAATACACATTTTCAGCCCAATATTAAAGCAACGTAAACAGCATAAAGTACAATATGGGCTCAGCTTTCTTATGCAGGGGACTACTGACAAGCTGGTGAACTTTTTATTTCCTAAAAACATTCTGCTCAGGCATTTTTCTCCCCACCAGCTGAACACACTCTATAGAGGCAATAACCTTGTCTGCAAGGGGGATGTGTCAGATGTAGAAATGCAAGCGGACTGCTCATTTTGAGAGACAGACCTCAAATTGATCAATACAGCCACAAAATTAACACGGCTTCTGACAAGACTGCCGCGGATCAGGCAGAAGCCTGAAACAAGTCCCCATGCCAAACATTTTCCAAAGTAGTTGTCTGACATGGAGTTATTACACGAAAAAGCCATTTGTAGTGAGGTCCAAGCTCAAAGAGTCCTTACCAGCCGCAGCTGAGTCTCCTCCTTTAGCTGTTTTCGTGCCTCAGTCAGCGCATGTCCATCGGCAGTTCTGTCTTTAGTGGCCTAAGTTAATGAAGACACTTAATTAACCTATCAATACAGACTACTAACCCTCACACTTGTCAATTATTTGCTTTTCCCACCACTTAGAAAACTAATACCGCAGCATGCAGCTTCCATGTCAAGTGCCTCTATCTCCCCGATTCCCACTGCACTTCAATGAATATGAATTAAATGCACAGACTGCCTGTTTTCAGGACTTTCATAATAAACTAAGAATGGTTACAAAACCTCAGAAGACGACCTTATGGGTTTCAGAACTAAAACCAGATTCTGCCATAGTTACTAGCACTTTCAATAAATCCACGGAAAAAAGATTATACATTTCCCAAGAGGGCAGCATTTCAGGACAAAAAAGCAGAACTCCTACACCCCAATTTTTCTGCCACCCCACCAGTGAATCCTCCTTCCTCCTGTCCCTCCTGACAGCAAGGCAGGAATACGCTGTGTTATTTCTTGGCTCTGCGCACGGTCAGGGTTTCAGCAGCTACGGCCAGGCAGGATTTACTGCGGCCAGCGTCCATCTGTTACCCCTGCGGAGGTCCCACCTGGAGTCCCCCTTCTCTATTGCAGTTTTTGTGAGATACATAAGGAAATAAAGTGGAAAACACCTACTTCCTGGTCGAACTCAGGCTGGCACTGCCCAAAGGTTTAGCTCAAGCTCACACACACCAACCTTACGATTGGACTCTAAGATGTAAGAACTTTCTTCTTTAACCCGTTCCATCTCTTCTTGCAGTGTAATAATCCTGTTGTTTGCAACCGCAAGCTGTGAACAAAACGGAACAACAGTAACATATCAAAAACATACTTGACTTTTTTTTCCCCCCTCTCTAGACACATTATCTGTATTCAGTTTTTACACTCAGAGTAAGGAAAAAAAAAAAATTTGGAGTAGTAAAAGACAGTTCTGCCTCTACCACAGAGGAAGACTACCTGAAAAAACATCCATTAGTGCCAGTGTGATGGATTTCCACTATCAGCTAAACCAGAGACTTCCCAATCTATTTTGGTTTCTGTCTTTCAGTATAGTTACCGACTTCTTCAGCTCTCTGCCTCCTAGACTCCGCGTAACAGGTGGTTAGCACAACTCAACAGAAATCCTCACTCCATTCCCCTTCCCTTGCCAAAGACGGCAAAAAGGAAACATGTGAGCACATAGAAGCTAAGTTGTGTTGACTTCTGGCAATCAAAAAGTCTATGTTGGGTACAGCATCTGAGCTGTAAGATGCTCAAGCATTTGGGCAGGAGAAGCACGATGAGAACACCACCAGAGGAGGAAGATGTGGCTGGAAACAGAGGATGAGCAGCACATCCCACCCTCCTGGGACAGAACATCTGCCTCAGAGGAATTCCCAAGGAAGATACCACCACAGGCTAACAGATCACTTCGTGTCTGTGGTCAAAAGCCAAAATAACTCCAGAAAACTACTTCTGGCTTTGTAAATCCTAACTTATGTAAGCCCCGCACACCAGCAAAGCTCCGTGACATTCCAAGAGGTCAGCAGGGTTATGAAGTGACAAAGCCAAATAGAAATTCCCCTGATAAAAGTGCAAGCCTTGGGTACAGCTCAAGCCAAATGCACAAATTGATGTGACATGTGACGCAGTTCGTTAACTGTACCCTGAAATAGCCTGGCTTGGCACAGCGTGTTCCAGCGTCACTTGTAGTCTTACTTTGAAGCACACACAGACTTCACTAAGACACCAGCAGGTAAAATATTTTAAAAATCAAGAAATACTTCAGTCAACACTGCAAGTAATCTCATGGGTACCATGCCTAATGGGCACAGCACTCATACTCTGCAGGTAATAAATCAAAAGCCACTTAGTGTAGTAGCGCTGAGAAATGCAGCCTCTACTGCCTTTTTAAAATAGAAATTTTCATTTTAAGAAACATTTCTTACTCCTTAATTGCAAGAGGGGATAAACTGATTTCCATCGCTAGAGCTTGTCACCATTTGGAATACATCTATTAGAGTAAATGCTCAATCACCAGACACAGAGACCTCCTCTAACGAGGGGGAACAAGCCAAAAAGGATTTCTATTTCATAGTTGAACTGCAGGAGCTCTAAGACATCCCAATCAAAATCATTCCGCTGAGCTAAGTGAGACATGGACCAAGATACTGTAAAACCATTAGGATGAGACCTACTATCACCCATTTGTCAGGGATCTGACCCCAAAAAGATTTTATTACATTTATGCCGTTACTCATGAACTGCAAGACCATTTTTAAAACACAGGTTACGCCTATGACACACACAGCAATCACTTTTCATGCTCAGAATGAACAATGTTTTACTTATAATTTTTTTTTCCTTTACTACTTGCCAATTGTGACAGGCTAGAGAAAAGGTATTGTAACCTTTAAATTACTTTCTTTATGCTGTAGCAAACTTCTGCACCTGTCAAAATAAGCAGACATTTAAATATTTGTCATGTCTGGATGTCTCATAACCTACTTCTGCTGTACGGCATTTGAAACCACCATACAATTTATTCTAAGACGTTTCCCAAAAATCAAAAAGCACTCAAAGATTTCAGAGGGGTAATGTGTATTCAACAGCTTTTGGTTTTTAACATAAATATTCGGTTATTTTTCCACCTCACACTCAGTAGCAACAGCCAGTGTAATTCCTTGGCAGGTCAGTTATTGCAGTTCCATCGTTAAACACTCATCACCAGAAAACCTGGAAATAGCTCCTCCTGTACCTTTTTTGTCCCCAATTTCGAAACATCAGATGATTTTCTATTACACTCACCTCCTCGGTCAGCTTAGTGTTGGATTTCTCTAAGGCATCCACCTTGGCCTGTAGGTTGTTTACTGTAGCACTGTTGAAGAGAAAAAAACCCTACAGTAATGCCTTCTGTTTTACAAGCCAGTTTTCTATTTTGCTATACTGTCTAATAAAGAAAAAATAATTTATGTATTACCTTAAATGCCTGTTGAGTTCTTCTACATAGTTCTTCTGGTCCAAAATAGCAGTTATCTGACCATCTCTGGAAAAAAGAAGTACCGATTCAGCTCAGCCATTTGGAGTCAAAGCACTAAGAGACACCCTAATAGGTCTAAGAGGAAATGAGGCAACACAGCCCACGTCATCCACAGAACTGGTGAGGTTGGAAGGGACCTTTAAGATCATCAAGTCCAACCATTAACCCCCCCTGACAAAAACCCCTTCTAAACCATGTCCCTCAGTACCACATCTACCCTTTTCTTAAACACCTCCAGGGACGGTGAAATCCTCCACCTCCAGCGTGCCAATAACCCGGGTCTCAACAACTCTACGCGATGCACAGGAAATACAAAGTTGAGTTACAGTCTATGCCTTTATAATCAATCACTGTCCCCCAACTTCTCTGCTACGTTCACCTGGGTGACATTCAGGCACCTTGCGATGTGCAAACCAGAAGGATTTTAAGGCAGACAACATTTCAAAGAGTACAGCAGTGTTTCCAAGAAAAAAGCCCTGTTTTGCATATTTAGTTTGGGCAAGAGTCATCTCGCCAAAATCCATTCAAGGACAAGTGTCAATAAACGCACGTTTTGCATGCACTTCCAGCAGGAAGTCTTAACAAAAGAATGCTCTAAAAATCAAAGCGTAGATAAAACAAATGCATCAAACCAGCTGATCCTGAGGGATAATGATTAAAGATATACCCGAGTTCAAACTAGCAGGACCTCCTTAGAAGGAAGTACTCTTGAAGAACCTCAAAAAATGGCAATACCTGATCCGTATGCCAGTGTGCCCACACAGTTGGTTCCAGCCTCTTGCTCCGCACGGCGCACGGCTCCATTTGTGTGTGCTGCACAAGCACCTTTACTACAGTTATGGTTTTTTCCAACTGGAGAATTACTTTTTTTGAAGGATGCTATGGTGCCAAAACCCAACCACTATCCTGCGAGCCATACAACCGGCCAAGGCCACTAAGCTGCTTACCGAAAAGCGTTTAAGGATTGGCAGACCTAACTCAGCAGAGGCTCATTTTAAAATATTTTTTAAATATTTTTTATCTTCAATTGCCAGTTAAGGAAGAACAGACAGAATATCTGGGAGACTTCCCTTTTTCCCTGCTCCCTCCCAATACTTTGGTATCTTATTTATACGTTATGATTTATCATAGAAGAGCAATTCAGTCTAAGTAGCTTTTTAATTAAGAATATAACAGCTTGCAGGGCAATTCGGAATACTTGAATATGAGTTACCAAGATATAAGAAGCAGGACAATTGTCGTGTACTCACCCTTCACTGCCTTTTGTGCTGTTCCCATCTTTCAAATACATTGAGAAATCGATAACTCCAACCTAGAAAAAATTGTGTTTTACATTAAACGCTTCTTCTAAGACTAAACACTGTCCTTAGCTACGGAAGTTTAGAGTCATTCAGTTCGAGCACCAGTACATGTTGTATTATAGCAAGGATTCATTATGCCAGTCATCTATCAAAAATTAATGAAAAGATGGCATGTTTTAAGCATAAATATAGCAGGATAAGCAGCAAGTTGGCAAGCAAGCCTTAGGACATAAGGACAAAACACTACCATCACCGTATCTGTATACACGCTGCTTATGCAAGCTGGGACACAAGTGCGTACAGGCTCATTTTCTTTTGGTTAACAGCTACAATGATCTCATCCCACAGCGTGAGCGAATTAACAGCTCTGCTCTTTTCTCCCCTCATTTTGGCTACGTCCTTCCCTGGTTTTGCCTCCTTTTTCATTTGCATTTCACTCCACAGTGACCTGCTCGCAGACTGTAGCAAAGCAGAATAGCAAAGAGAAAACCAAAATCCAAAGTCTCCGATGTCAGTGCCATCATCTAAGCAAAGACCGCAATCATAGAAACAAGCTTATATTAGTCTTCTATTACATATATTAACAAACTTGCATCTCAGATGAATAAAGTCTTCTACAACAGAGAATTTTTCCAATTAAAAAGAGCAGAAAAAACCCATTAACTGAATACCCAGTACCTGTGAGTCCAGATCTTCTCCTTTCATGCAGAAGTTCGCATCGATGACGTTCAAACCTACTAGGAGGCCAGCAATGATCGCACCTTCTTCTTCCATCATCAGTGCATTAGGCTCGTAAAATTCACTGCAGGATGCACGGCAAGACAAGAGTTGCATGTTTAAAAAGCAACTGAAATGATGTCAACTAGCATGGGATCCCTGCTCTTTCACACGCCAACATAATGCCAGTTGGAGACCTGGTCCCTCAGCTGCTGAGATGCGATGGAAGGTAAGCACGACTCGAGTCACGGTGCAGCACACTGAAGATTTAAGACTGGGGCTAAATATCAGAGGTTTTTTAAGTAGCATATTTCTGCTGCTCTATTACATCCCTTGATTAACACAAGCCACTGCCATGTTTTCCAGTGGACAATACCAAGTTCTCCTTTCTAACCCCCAGCTGGCTATGGATTTACACGGACAGCCAACAAAAACCTACATGTTTGAGTGAAAAACCACCGACACATTTATTAAACCCTACTTACACAGACACAGTAGTTCAAAGCCATGGACTATCAATTAAACTGCAAAATTATTGCTCTTTTATGAGTGGGAAGCAGAGATACAGAGAAGTGAAATGATGTGTTCAAAGGCAGATGTTGAGAAGTTGAGAAGGTCTCAACGAAGTTCAGAAGGTCAGAAATATATCCAGGGCCAAGATTTTGCAGAGAGAGAATACTGTATCCCCTCTGTACCATTATTTCACCCAAATAATCTCTTCGGAACCAAAATTTGTGTTTATTCTAATAGATATTTAAGACAAAGTGGAGAAGTAACAGCTTCTGAATTAAGAAAGGACACTAAGCATTTTTAATCCTTCAGAGGAAGCTCTGAATTTCACAAATACCACCATTTCTCAAAACAAGTGCACGCATGCTTTACCATTTGGGTGTAAAATATTGTGAAGATCTTACAAGTGGGCAGAAGTGAACCTAACGTAACAGGAGAGCCAGCTCAGCGCTCACCTGAGAAGATCCTTTCTGTTAATCAAGGCTTTCATGTATTCCGACAGTTTCTTCTGCATTAGAGCCAGGCGAAGCCAAGCTCTTCCCCTCCCCACAGGTGTCCTACGAAGGCCAGAAACACAACAGTTACAGACGTAATACAACGCACGATCACACACACCTTCAATAATCCTTTTCTATCTCAAGTTTCTGCATCTCAAAGAGGGAGCTGGCACTGACGAAAACAGGGAAATACAAGGTATTTAAGTGCAAATAGTTACAGTCAAGTTTACCTAAGCAATCACCGCTTCTCTCATAACTAATTATGTATTTGTTGTTACACTAAAAATATTTCCCTGACTTTACCCCTGCTGGATGCACAGACAGAGATCAGCTGCTTCAACACGTCACCTTCTAATTCAAAGTCGGTGCGTAAGGCAAGTCAGAACAACACGTGTACACGCCAGCGCAGACGCCCAAGCACCGCTCCTTCAGGTAGGCGTTACGTTGGGTGAGAATCCAGAAAGGCAACTGAAAACACAAATTCAGTACTGTTCTCTTCCGCTATTTTGCTCATTGACACGCTCAGAGGATGCAGCGGGTTATATTCACAGCTCTTCCCCCTCTGTTTCTCCTGGCAATCTGAAGCTTTAAACATACAGTAACCGATAATGCTGCATCACAGCTCTGGCTCACCCACCCCGGCGTACTGGCCAGGAGCCAGCACCAGATGCTCCGAATGAAGGTATAAATACCTCATTTTGAGCAGTATTCCAATTAGTAGGAAATTTCTTTCCCAGTCCAGCTGCCTCATACCAAACAGCTCTCATACCATTTGATTTTCTAACCTCAACTAGTACAAGCAGCAACTGCCCATGAAAGTCATCTTCGTTACTCCCCATTCTTGACCTCACTAATATGACACGACATTTCCCAAAGGTTAGTAGGAACCCAAGGCTGAGGTTTGGAAACTCATTCTAAAACTGTTCCTTGTTTCAAGTTATTTAACATTTCAATATCCTGTTACAACAGGAAAAGGTAACAGGAGCTCTGGCACAACACTTAGGGCACTCCAAGCTGCTCCAAGAGGAGCACAAATCTCCATTAAAAGCACGTGCACATCCATACGTACATCACTAAACACTAACCTGAAATCAATTTATTCAATCTATCCACCTCTTCTTTCAGCAAAGAAGATTTAATCCTTAGCCCTGCTACTCATACAAAGGCTTTCTTACACCTTTTATTCTATTCCTCCGGTGAAAAGCTTCTTATAGTTTCTTTTTAGCATGGAATAAGCAAACCTGAACGTGATGCCTGAAATGACTATGACATTTTTAAAAGCAATACATGCTTTAAGTGGTGTTCTTTCCTCTCCTCTTTAACATAGGCTAGTAAGTTCTCCACCTTTGTGAGCAAGCCTCCCTCTTACACAAACTTTACAAGTTTACCTGCATTTATTTGTAAGAAAAACTACCTCTATCAGCCTCAAAACTATTTAACCTGTCACCACCTTCTTTGCAGCTCCCTTCCTCTTCAGTCTGACGTCAGGAAGAGAGTCAGTACAGGGTGAAACACACGGTCACTCATTTAGTGCTAGCAATAAACGCACTCCTGTCCATAATGCCCCATGAGCTCAACACAGAAAGAACATATCCTACCCTCTCCTCCTGACATTCCTTCATTAAGCATAAAAAAAAAAGAGAGTCACGATCCATTTTTATCAGCTGAAGGTGGCACATGTTTTCCAGAAGATGACATTTGCCCTTCCTTCTCTTCTTCAGGATCCTTCTTAAAATAAAAAACATATAATGTACTCGTGCAGTAAAAGACCATACTTACTTCAGCCCTGGGAGATCCTTGACACTCGCTGTAATTTCTGCAGCTTCAGGAACAAGTTTTTCTACAAGCTCTAGAGGTCCCCAAAATGATTTATTTTGCCCAAGAAAAGTCTTTTTGGCTAGAAGAGAGAAAGATATAAAATGAGCTTGTTAGTGCTGACTAAATGCATTCTCAGACACGGTCAGAAGTGAATGAACGCTAAACAAAAACTGCCAGAAAGATTCTTCTGGGACTGCTGCTGGGCAAGTACAAAATAGGACTTTTTCTGCCAGAGTGTGGCTATTAGCGGTATCATTCCAGTAAGGCAACGGGAGATGGAAACAGATGCCAGAAAATACTCCATACATGCCCAGTATGCCAAAACAACAACATCTGGTGATTATCCAGCAGCTTGGGTTCACTGCTAGAGGTCAGAATCTCTACTAGGATGCCGTCACTGCCCCTAAGTCACACGTAATGTGTGCACGGTAATTTTCTCTCCCCGAGCATGCCGTTACAAGGAGAAGGACCACACCAGTTCAAACCCACTCCCTCTCCATAGCTGCCAGGGGCTTCGCTGTGCATCCTTTCCTCCTTCAGAACAGCTTTCTACCGACCCCTTGGTTCTAAGGCTGGAAATGAATTTTCTTCTTCCATAGCTCTTACTGCTACTTCACAACAGCAGTGCCAAGACCAAGAATTCTGTTAACTTCCAACGTATGACCAGCAGTAGGGACACTGGGGAATGGATAAACAAAGAAACTGAAGAATATGAACCCGTCTCCCTTGCACAGCGTCACTGGAACCAGCACAGAACCCGTTGCTCTGCGTGTAATGCTGAGCACAACTGGTGAAGAAGCACCTCATGGGTGCTGAGAGGGCTTTTAATGTCCTCTGCTTTTCACCTCCAGCCACTACATCAACACATCAAGAGAAGAGGCCTGGTACTTGGCCATTTTAGTTGTGACTCCACATTATATGGCTAAATATATGCTCTGCTTGCTATTTTAAAAAGCAGCTTACAAGACATTAGCTCCACAAAGCCAAAAACCCCAGTTTTGGTAGAACTATTGAGAAAGGATCTATGTGTTGCAGTTCCTCTTCCAGCAAGACGACCATTGTGGCCCTAAAGCGTGAGGAAGTGCGGAAAAAAAAGGGAGTCATGAGTTTGCCAAGGAGCTAATTTTATCACTGATCTCTTAGCTATACTCAAGTCATCTGAAAAACTGTTTCAAAACGGCAAGCACGTGCAACAACCGTCAACTTCTCTCCTTCAGCAGATATTTTATCCTGCCTGCGGCCCATCAAGTCAACTGTGATGACAGCAATGACCCTCCTCAGCCTCTCTTTAGTCTACCGGAGATTTGTAAAACTAGATTTTTAAACCAAGATTGCTCTTTCTCGCTCCTATGCTACGACGAACAGCCCGGGAGGACCCCTCTCAGGCAAAGTTACCTTTCAAGCCGTGTTTAAGGCAATGTTCCATCACAACGAAGAACTGCTGAAGAGGTGCATAGTCGGAGTCCAGCGTCCTGCCCAGGTTAAGCGCCGATTCAATCAGCCCCTTGATACTCAGTTTCGCCATGTTCATCAGGTTCATGCGTTCATTAGCCATGAGATAATTAGGATCTATTAAGAAAAGAAAGAAAAAGACTGTTGAGTAACAAAAGCTATTTTTAAACAGTAAGATATCCCATCTCTCTCTCTCTTTGTCCCCCAGCTCTGAAGACACTTTTAGGAGCAGTGACAGTTTCACGTGAGGCACTCTCTTCAGGCCTTTTGTTGAGAAAAATCCAAATTAACTCGTGTTCTATAGCCAAAGCCACAATGACATGGGAATAGGTGATGTATCACATTAAAAGTGCCTCAATACTTCAAATTACTACATAAGCTTTAAATGTTCAAGAAAGACAAGTCTGAAGACAGCTGTTGTTGTACTTTACATCTTGACAACACTTCACTGACTGTAACAGCCATCACATGCTCCAACTCAAATCCCCAGCTGTGTCCAGCAACTACAAAGCGGTAAGAATTCTCCCCTCCTGTCATTTGCTCTTCCACCT
Source organism: Rhinoptilus africanus (assembly GCA_013400135.1). Taxonomy (NCBI): domain Eukaryota; kingdom Metazoa; phylum Chordata; class Aves; order Charadriiformes; family Glareolidae; genus Rhinoptilus; species Rhinoptilus africanus. The sequence goes on from VXBO01006682.1 coordinate 320,753, forward strand.
AAAGATAACCACGAATCCTCCGCTTGTGATTTGCTCTTGCATCTAAAGATAACCACAAATCCTCTCACACTTAATCCGTCCGTGCGTCTCTCTATCCTGTCTTGCATCTTCCCTTCTCACGATTTTTATTTCTTTTTTAAACTTGGCTGTAAGAAGGAGCCAATTCCCACCTCTCTCTCCATTTCTCAACACTCCTGGTTTTTACCACAGACAGTAAGGAGCTGACCTTCATGGCTCCTCTGACAGCTCGCTCCAAGTCCCAATACACACGGATCTTCCAAGACTATATTCTTCTTCCACCATATTATTAATATTCAGACCTTTATACTTGCCAGTGGCAAGAAACACACACAGACACTCATTTTCCAAACTACACCCTGCCTGCGGGCCTCCTGCTCTCTGACCGGCGTAGCGTGCCCATGCCAACACCTGTCCTTCCACCGGGGGATTCCTTCCCCAAACACCATCAAGTGCATTCCCAATACCTCAAGGAACAAACTGTCCCGTAACTAGAGTGAAATTGTCCTATGACCACAAGAAATAAAGCCTGCTTAAGCTTTAGGCCTGGAGATCCACAGTAACGGAGAGGAATTCTTGCTAGGAAAAGGATGTGGCATCAGTTGCAAGTTTTCTGTTTGTGTCTGTTCCACCTGCAATCTCGCACCCAACTTTTGAGCGCAAGCTCTTCGGTGTGAGCAGGTTCATCCCCCTAAGGCATATTTATCCTTGGGCTGCTGTAAACAGCCATGGAATCTTGACCCAATTTGCCAGCTTTGCCCGTGAATTGACTACACCTAGCAGGAGAAACATGACCAGAGGACATCTAAGACTACACAGCTAAGCCCAGAGCAAAGACTTCATCTGCTACACTGACAAAGCATGCTTGCATTTAGCAAACAAGTAAATATCAGAGACTGAAACCCTTCAACTGGAACAAAAGGAGATCTATTTCAATTTAAAATGCAGGGGAGCACGTACCTAAGTTTGATGAAAGAAGCCATAAGAAAATCTAGCAATCTCAGCAGTGGAAAACTGGCCGTTCCTGCAGGCTCTATGCAGCACCACCACCCAGACCCACCCAGCGACGCTGCCCACCACCAGGGTCTTCTCAAGCTCTTTTTGACTGCTGGGAGGCTCTGTCTCTTCAACGTACAAAGGGCTGAGAAAACCTCCTATGTCTCTGCTTAGAAGATCTCTCACGGTGAAGGAGGAGGGGAAGACGGAACCCTCATCCTGGTGCCTCCAGTCCCAGAGTCAAGTCCTAAAGAAGTATTCAGTAGGTTTGACACTGAGCGAACATCAAATCTCTACGAGGCAGGTGAACTTGAACTGTTCGGATTCTTAACAGTTCTCAACCTCGCCTCAATACAACTGCGAAGAATGCTTTCTTTCAATTTAAAACGCAACAACTTAGCCAGAAGAGGCCAAGGGGCATCGTCTTCTGAGACTACGGCAGTCTCCTACAGAGACTACGGCAGTCTCCGGCAGGACCCGTCCTGATGATGCAAGTCATCATTCCTGCTTCATCACGCTGCTGATACTGACAAGCCCAGCTGCTCAAATACAAACTCCTCGCCATCTCCCAAGTACTGCTGCTGCAATGAGGCACCTCGTCACCACTCGCCAGCCAAAGAGGGAGCGAAACTTCACAGAACCACGGAATAATGAAAAACCAGATGGTTCCTCCTTATGATCTTGGGTACCTCCCGCGGGTGGCAGAGCACTGCAGGCCCAGCAGCATGTAGCTGGCAGGAGTAATATCTGATTGCAGTCGCCTACCCTGGAATCCAAAACAGGCACGAAAAGGAGCAGTTGCTACTGTGTGACTGAAATTCCTTACGCCAGACGCAAGGAGACACTGAACGGCCCCTCGGGGTTGGGAGACGAAAAGCAGCTACTGAAGTAGAGACACAAACACTCCCAATCAAAGAAGCCGAGAAATTATGAAAGGGAATCAAAAGAGAGCATTTGTGAAAGCTGGGAACTAGGGCGGATTTGCTGAACCTGCCTCTGAAGCACGCCATGGCCAGGCTGCCAGGGCTCCAAGGCTTGCTGGCACCCAGGCTGGGGAGGTCTCATCGCTGCTCAGCTTCGGGTCTGGCAGAGGACAGGCTGCTTTTACCAGGGATGCCGTTGATGACTCCAAGAAATCCTCAGACCCAGCGCTGTGGCCATGGCACTAGCAATACTGGAGTCCCCCTCATCCACGAGGACGCAAAGCCATGCCAGCTGGAATTGCCAGCCATCAGCAGCCACCCCTCTAGCCATGCTCCAGCCACATCTGCTGCCACGGACAAATGCCGCCTTGTCCAGAGGAGTGGCAAACAAGCCCAGTTATTCCTGTGTCTCCACCCAAGCTTCTACTGCTGAGGGACAAAGGGATCACATCCCCTGAGTTTGACTAACGCGTCAAGCACTGTCTTGGCTCACATCTTATAAAAAGCCTGAGATTAAGCATGCAGAATTTATTTTCATAGTTTAGAAAACTTCAAAATACTCATTTAGAAATGCAATTCTCATAGCAGCACCGGACGGTAGGAAGATTTGATTTAGTAGGTGATTTTTATTGCAGAATAGCCACTATTTTAAGCTGACAGATGTGGCGTGTACATTGAGCAGATTACCTGTCCTGTGATTTGCAGTCCATTTTACCATTTGCAACGTAGCTAAGTGTCACCATTACTAGGAATGCACACTCAAATCAAGTCTGATTTAATAGTACATGCCACTGCAAAAACTAATTTTTGTACATGCAATTAAAATAAAATTCTGTATATTTTCTTCTGGGTACTTTTGCATAAAACTAATGAACTCTGACACCATCCCTCGCAGCTGCCCTTCACGAGCGTATGAACACTGCTACAGCGTTTGCTTCCAACACAGACAACTATTATCACAAATTTGTGCTTTGCTTCAGTGCCATGGTTCAAAACCCGCTCAGAATAAGCTTATCTGCTAAAAAAACCCACATAAATCTACTCTGTCAACACTTCTGGGAGCACAACCCCACCTGCAGTATATCCATGCTTCTCACCAAGACCAACCAGCAGAAATCTCTAGTAGATCTGAATTATCTAAGACAACATATGGTGCTGTGGTAAAACAAACAAATAGTGTTGGGATTTTTTTAAAATTTAGTTTAAATGCATTTTGAAGTGTGGGTTGAACAAGAATATTTGCCTGGCCAGGCTCTGAAGAGACACTCCTATGCATCCACATGCATGGAAAACATTACTTTGGCTACGGTTATCAGCTAATTTGGATTACGGTGGAGTCCAAGGATGCTGCTCAGAAGGCGTCCCTCCATACTCACAGGAACCCATGCACGTTTCTGAAGAGCATCGAGAGCTGCTGCCTCGCACAGAGCCGTGCTGGGGTCACGGGTACCCTATGCTTTTTGAGGCAAGGCACGTGGTTTTCCACCAGTCGGAGGGCTGTGATGGCTGTGTGTCACCTGGGTCAACACTACCCTGATTAAAAAAAACACAAACCCCTAACCAATAAGAATAATAGAGGGGTATACCAAGTATGTTCAAGAAAATTAGATTCTTTCTGCACTTTTAAGAGCTAATGAACATCTGAGCTGATGAAAGTACTTAGGAAAAAAGAAAAAGCAGGGATACGCTTTCATTTAAGATTAAAATGTGCAGTCATAGGCTAAAGCACAGAAAAAGGTTTTTATCACATTAACTAATTAAAGGTTTCTGCTTCATTAGCCTGCGGTGAAAGATGGTGCTGTGCATATGCAGCTTATCTAAGATTCTCATCTTGCTAACCAAGCAACTGCTATACAGCATGATACTGGATAAAATCCCTAAGATGTAGTCCAAAAATTGTTATATGCTAAAACATATACACTTTTAAAACTGAGCCCAGAAGAGCAGGGTAAGCAAGCAAAGATGACTTGTACACGGTAAGATTAGCTGGCTGGCTTTACGTCAGCCCAGACCCTTTCTGCTTTGACAGTCTGACCCTGATGTGCAACTGAGGTTATCCGTTTGAGTCACTATCTTCTCCAACTTCCTGCCTCAAACTGCAAAAACTCTACCCGTGTTTTACTATACATGCCACTAAAAATTAACTTCTCGGCCCTTAAACTTTGCCTTTCAATGTGGTTTGCATTTCAGTTGAAGTAATCCTGAGTTCTCAAGACATCTGCTATTTAAATATTGTAGCTTCGACAGAACAGACGTGTTTTCTAAGCAGCCAGCTTGCAGGTGGGATGGCAGTGTTCACGACTGAACTGGACTTGCATCCCACTAGAACGACAGGGTAAAATAATCAGATAAAAAATTCACTCTTTCCTTAAAACACTGAACTTCCAGGTTTCTGAAGAGGTAAAACAGTGGCACAATCATTCACACACTAACAGCATCAAAAGCAAAGGCTTCCCAAGAGGCTTCCACAAAGACAATGTTTTCAAAAGCATCCAAGAATCTCTGTAATTTCTTTAAAAGTTGGAATATGTACCTAGGAATCTACAAGTCAAGGAAAAATCTCAAAGGGTTAAGCTGTGACTGTGGTCTAAGGACTTCTCACTTGGTGACAATAACTTTTAATCACTCCTCATATTGAATTAACCCTACAAGAATTAAGGAGAAACTGAAATAAAGCTAGAACTTTGATCACATGCAAGCAGTCACAAAACACTGCAGTTTTTAACAAATCTGCTCAAAGTAATGCCAATTAATTATTAATTCAGCTCGGTTCTCCATGTACTGAATCCATACCAAATCAAGAATCCAAACTTAGAGCAACCTGAAATGTAGAAAATCTGCTTCTGTCAATGGAAGAGAAACGGCCCCTTGCAGACGGTTCGTACTGTATTCACATTAACCCAGACAGATTAATTGCGAAACGCGGCCTTTCACAACAAAGCAGCCATCTACGGCGCACTGAGCTTCAGTTCGGCAAATTCACATTAGGAAAGGCATTAGTTCCAGCTGCTCCTGAAATCACGAACACATGTATGATTTCAAATAAATGTGGAAAGCAAAGCCCTAGATAAATGAAGGACTTGCAGCATTTAAACTGGAGTTCAACAGCATAATGTTTTTTTTTTTTAAGCTTCTTGTGTTTCAGTTGAAGCTTTCCTGACATTCCCCTACATTCAAATGCCTCCTCTGCCTTCCAGCAACGCAAGCCCCCACTACCATAGCAAGGAAGAGGGGATGGGAGATTTTGCGTATCAAGCAAACGGTCTCTTAAAGGTAAGCAGTGATGAAAATAAAAATAACACAACTGCTCACAAGCGAAAGGCAGAGGCATGTCTGTTTCTACAGAAAGATGTTTTATGCTACTAATTTTTTGCTTCTATATCCAAAATTCAACCTGTCTCCTCTGAGGGACATTGGGAAGCAGCTGGACTAACACCACCTTACCAAGATAAAATTTGATTTCCTAGGAGAGGAAACCTTTCCACATGGAGTTTAAAAGGTTGCTTTGTTTGTTCTTGCTATTATGTCCTTAATGTCGACTTTTGAGGAGGGAGGCACGGGCCACGTCAAGCATCCCTCACTCTGACAGATCACGGAGGACAGTTTCCCGCACACCAGGCATGCAAGAGTTCCAAAAAAACACAACAGGGTGATGGGAAACAAAGATACGAGTGCAGAGAGACAGGAGACACATTTCAGATGTATTCCACCCCAACCAAAGCAATGCAAAAAAATATCTGTACAATATTCAATGCCAAAAAAAAAAAATAATCTCAAACCCTTTTTTTTTTTCCCCTTTAAGAGTACCTTGGGCATGCCCTCGGCTGGAGCTGCTGGGGAAGCAGAAGTAGCTGTTGTGCCAGGAGAAAGGACATCTCCCGCGGGGGATGAGGATCCCGCTGGGTTCCCGAGGCCACCAGGCAGAAGCCCAGGCACGTAACCAAGCACAAGAGCTAAAAAAGGCACCATCCACGCAAGATGACCAGCAAGAGATTGCTGTAGTTGATGCATCAAAGCTGATTTTTGTGCACAATGCAACCTCTTTAAAAAGATCTACACAATCTGAGTTTCCAATTAATAATAAAGGTAGATTTTCCTATGTCGTGGTTGATTTTGCTTCTGTGTTTCTGCCAGAAACATGCATAAAACGATTTGCACTGGAAGGTTTGAGTCTCAAACCTTGCTGCATTACTCTGCCATCCTTAACTCTCATTTATTATTTTGTAATAATCACAGCTACATATTTTAAGACAGATGTATCCTTCACAGTGTTGTTCATTATTTACCATCTGTTTATAACCCTGAGTCCATAACATACACATTTTTCAATGAATTTCACCATCTTGCTTTACCAAGTTTGAAGTTTACATTTCTTATCTGTGCTATAAAGAAACAACTGCAGTTTTTGGTGAAGGTCCTACCACTGAGAATTAGATCAGAACTGAATAAAGCAGTTTTCTGGTAAGAAAACAGCCACTGTGGGCTCTGCAATTTGCAACATATTTGAAAACGCTCAACGTGCAAATCAGCCAAGAGAGCTGAAACGCATCTGCTGACCTTGTAGTAACAGGCCTTATGCTCATAAATCTTCTTGATATCAAGAACTCCAGCTTTAGCTTCTAATTTGCGATTGCCATTTTAAAATAATTTGGCCTGTACAGATGAATACCCCGAACCATCCTTCTACACTGAATGCTATCTTCTTCCCCATGAGGAGCAGTTAAAGCTGCTCAGCCACAAAAGGAAAATTCCCTTCTTATTCCCTTATTCCAAAAGGTACATTTAGCCTTTTGCGCTGCAAATGCTGTCATCCCACGCATCAACAGCTGCGTTTAGTCATCAAATTATAAATTCACTTGAGCCCATCACTGAACTGGGGATTCCACTATTTGACACACGCACCGTTTTTAAGAAACAAGAAGCACTATTACAAAAATTTCTCTTTCGGTACTTCACAAGTTTTAGTAATAATTTGCAATGCAAGTTTTAGAGTCACTTTTGCAAAGTCTCGAGTTGATAAATAGAAATACTTCAGAAAATCTGGACCTTCAGGCCGATTTCTGAAATATTTCTTTTAAATTTAGCTTCCATATATTGCCACAACCTTTTAAGTGTTTACACCAGGCCCAGAAAATAATTGCCTCAGAACACATTTAATTTAAATAAACTAGCCCCTTGTTGATTCCTTTTTTTCTACCTCTATTTGAAGTAAAAAACACCCCAAAATTTTTAAAGCGATTTTTCTAGCAACATTGCATGCACGTGCTTTCAAGAAAGATCAATAAGAATTCAGAAACCAAGACTGATCTCATGGAAGACATGGAGGGGCTGACAAAATTTAGAAGAATAGCCTTCACAATATGCATTTTAAAAGTTAATTAATGCAATTGCAAGAGCAATACATAGACTGGAGAGATCACAGACATGTTCTTTACCAGGCTAACAGGAGAAACCAACCATCCACCCAGGAGGACACTGAGCACAGCCTGTCCTGGCTGAACCAGACAGGCACGTTCAGAGAGCCACAGCTACTGGCACTGGAAAGGAAAACTCACATTCTGCACTCAGGCTCAAAATAAGAACTCAAAAGCCAACCATTAGGGGAAATAATAGCCGAAAGATGTTGGTGTGGCACGCACCTTCAGTATCATCAGCACGCAATTGCTCCACCACATCTGTCAAATCCTCCCAAGAGTCTTTGCAAACAGCAAAAAGAAAGGAAAAGAAAGAAAATGTCATGCAAGCCGTGATCTAAAGGAAAGATTCCAAAAAAATCAAGGTATAAGAAAAGGATAACTGAAAGGGAGATTTGCATAATACAAGACTTAATTCATAGTGGGAAGAGATTTGCAAGTCAAAAGGGTTTATTAGTCTGCACCAAGCAACACAGCAAAGTGGTTTTTTTCCTTAAAAATCAAATTTAGGTAGGCTTCAGTTAAGCTTCAGAAGCTTTGCTTCTTTCTGCAGTAAGACAAGAAATGTTTTTGTAAAGCACATCCTAGAAAGAAAAGCAAGAAAAGCGTTATTTTGTTTGTAAGGCAAAAGCACTAAACTTTTGATATTTAGGCAATGTCAGCATTGGCTTCAGTTTCCTCATAGCCAGCCCCCCAAAAAAGCACCCCCCAACAGGGAAATACAGCCCCACGTGAAAAGCAAGCACGTTTCAGGAAAAGGACATACTGAGGACACGTTAAATAAGGTTAAACAGAACTTGAACTCCGTTACGGGCGTCACTGCAAATGAAAAGCCTTGCAGAGGTGATCCAACAGAGCCTGGACGCGGGGCACTGGTTTCACGTCATTATTCCGATTACGACACACCAAGGCCTGGAAGAGGAAAACCCCCCCTCTCTCCGTGCTGGGAGCTTGCAGAGGGCTGACGGGCACAGGGAGGCGGGAGGTATCCTGGAGAGGAGCAGGAAGGGCAAGGAAAACGCCTTTCAGCACGCCCACTAATTCCCAGGTTTCCAACCCAGAAAACCAAGGCAGAGGAAGGCGTGGAGGGTCTGAACCCTGCGGGATTCTCAGCTCCCGACTTACATGCCCGCTCTCCCCAGCGTTAATATGCAATCGGATGAACGTCTGAAGTGCGAGAAAGGCTCGATCCCTCTTTACAGGCCAACGGTGCCGAAGTCCTGAGCAAAGTACACACACTGCTAGGACCTCCTCCCTCCCACGGAAAAGCCGTCCGCAGCCTCCTCCCGCCACAGGAGCCAGCACCAGTTGGCAAACAGCACTGTCACAGCCACTGCATTTAAAGGAAAACGAAAAAAAAAAAAAGGGGGGCCTAAATATCAGTACAACTAACAATTCCACTGATTCCCCGAAAGCTTCCTTTTTGGACTTTTATTACATGAGTTACAGCATTCCAGAGGTTTGGGAGACTTTCTGTCGGTCACAGCGCAGCGGGGGACGGACATGTCTCATGCTTTCCTGGACCCAACTGCCCCCTCACCTTGGAGTGCTACAAATTGGGACTCCCTGACTCATGGAGCCACTTTCACCTCTTTCCTTTTTCATCAGTTAAAACAGAGATTTCAGCATGATGGAGAGTTTCAGTATTTGTAGAAAATGCTTCGCAGAACAACACTACACAAGCCAATACGGCTAGTATTGTCTAGCTGTATTTCTAGCATTTCTGAAAAGCAATCAGAGGAGAACCAAGCAAGGATTTATTTGACAGCAGTTCCCATCACATGCAAAGATCAGACCCAGATTCTGATCAGCCCAGAACCCCTCCCTGTGTGCTGAGACTGAACCCAGACATCACCACTGAACCAGCTGTTCTCCAATACCGAGGGTTGGGGGTTTTCCTTAACCTAAAGCATAAACAGCGAAGAACATCCCATAACCGAAGAGAGATTTACAATTAGCTTAGACACACGTCTAGTGGAGTCACAAGTATTTTCTTCTATTATATCCCTAGAGGCAACAGTCCTATCCTCTTTCTAGCAAGAAACATACGCAAGAATTGCATGAATTTACGTGGACACAAAGGCACCCTGGGATTTGTAAGCATTTAATGGCAAAAGCACACATTTCATTAGCACTTTCTTTCATTTTCGTTCATTTCTTCACGCATCTAACCACAGCTTGCATACATTTCCTTTCTTCTTTCACACTGTACCCTTTCCCCCACTTGTCTGGAACTCCCACCCAACAACAGTAGGGGAAAAACTCTCAAGACACGCAAATAAATCAATAAATCAATCAGAAAGACCTGCAACTTGCTAGTGTCCATCCTCCTCATCATGGTACGTCTAAGACAAAATGGAATACTTTTCATTATTGTGGAAAAAAAGCCTGTAACTGGTGTGTACCAAGTTGAGAAAACAGGATGACAAAGACTTTTAAGTCTGCATAAAACGATTACTTCATTCCAACTAGATTCCCAGGAAGATTAGTATTGTGGAATTGAATATCCCACTGGAATAAACACACAAGCAAGCTCTTTAGAAAGGAACTGGAGTTAAGGAATGCTTAAAAAGAGGTGGCAGCTAATGAATAGGGAGTCGTTACATGAAGAAAACAAACCAAAGCTTTCCCTCCTAACTTTATCTTCCTGAATTCCCTCACATCTTAATTTTTGGTTTAGTATTTCTCAGACATACACGGTACCTAGCTGTTACATCAGAATTTGGAGCAATTCGTGCAGGAATCGGGGATATTGCCAGTGGATAAACTTTCCCATGCAAATAAAGGCTTTTAAAAAACAAATGTTGGAGAATGTACGAGCATAAAAATTATTTCATTCTGCTATTAAACGGAGTGTTTCCNTCCCTCCTAACTTTATCTTCCTGAATTCCCTCACATCTTAATTTTTGGTTTAGTATTTCTCAGACATACACGGTACCTAGCTGTTACATCAGAATTTGGAGCAATTCGTGCAGGAATCGGGGATATTGCCAGTGGATAAACTTTCCCATGCAAATAAAGGCTTTTAAAAAACAAATGTTGGAGAATGTACGAGCATAAAAATTATTTCATTCTGCTATTAAACGGAGTGTTTCCTTGGTTTTTGAGGTTTTTTTTTTAAAGATTGAAGTTATTAGCCTAAAGGGTGGTAAGCTGTGAGCTGCCGCACACCTATATGGTGCTGAGAAAACAGGCTACACGCAACAGCTCAGTACATGAAGAGGAAGTCAGGATTGTGGCTTCTCACTCTATGGGCAGGACGGGGCTAAACCCAGCACCCGATTCACGGCACGGGGCTTTGAAGAGGTGTCTCCTGCGCACAAAGCAGCCAAAGTTCCCAAATGTACAGCAGAAATATCTCTGTGATATTTTCAATACACCTAAACAAGCGCCGAATGCGTGCCCTTTAAACAAACACGGACAAGTCCCCACAGTCCGGACCTGCACGAAACCCCGTGTGTTCCCCTCAAACTGCCAAGGCAGAATTAATTCATTCAGAAATAAAGTTTAATGAACATTATCACCTCAAATGCAGCATCTTAGCCTACACCTAGAAGTATGCTCCCACAGTTTGCAGTAAGCCTAGTGGAAGGACTGCAAGTTCCCCAACCCACACGGCTTTCCAGGCCACCAATTTTTATTACTTTTATTAGTAAACACCGTGTGAGGGCAACCATGAGGACGGAACGCTCTCCAAGCTTCTTACCTAGCAATGGCTTTTTTTCACATGTGAAGACGGACACTGAAAGCAAAGCAGTGAATCCACACACTCTTGTTATATTTTCCAAGCACAATAGGAGAATGAAGTTGCTCCAAAGAAGGACTGAAGAGGTCAGGATCCAGTTGTTTGGGGTTTTTGGTGTGGGTTTTTTGTTGCTGTTTGTTGGGGGGGTTTGGGGTGTTGTTTTTTTTATTACAGAAGTTCTTCGCAAATGCATAAGCAGCAGCTGACAAATGAGTAAAATAACCCCCAAAAAATCCAACCCAGCACCGATTTTTGTGAAGTGAGAACTGAGCCTGATGCAGACAGTCCTCAGCAGCGGTGCCGTGTCAGTTGTNGGGAAGAAATGTGCTCTTCAGAAGGTCAATTACAGGATTATTGGTCTAATTTTACCTTTCAGTCCTTTGCTTTAACCACTTACTGTTCTTTTTTGGGCCAAAGCATCCCACAAGACAAGGGAAAGTTGGAAGAGCTTACTGAGAAATACCGAGTACCTACGACAAATTACATTCAAGACTTTTTTTTCTTTAAGGCTAGCACATTCTCCTTTATTGTATGGATAAATACTACTTTTATCATCAAACAAAAACCTATAGTCACATTATTTTAGTTGTTTAAATTGCATTATCTCATTTTTCTGATGAGAATCTCATCTGATCTAGTTAAAGATGTCCCTGCTCACTGCAGGGGGGTTGGACTAGCTGACCTCTAAAGGTCCCTTCCAACCCAACACATGCTATGATTCTATGATTTTTGTTGCCTTAGGAGTGATAATACTTTTAATAAGCAATAAAGTCGTCAAGAAAGAACATTAAATAGATGCTGTTAATATAACTGGAGATATGTATTGGGGTTTTTTTTCAGATTATGTTTGCCAAACAGGTGATCGTGAGGCATGGACAAAGAAACAGGACCAGCAAAGAGCTTGAGCATCATGTTCAAACACCTTGCGATCCGAAAATCGAGGAAGAGACCAGCCAGCCCCCAACCTAGACTGCCGGCAACAAGCTACTCAGAATTCACAAAGTTGCTTTAGAAAAAACAATTTTTAAAACCCACTACATAAAAATCCTTCATTTGCCTCGGGAGCCCCCGCTCTCCTCCCTCCTGCAGCTGCGCTTGGCTGACGCTACTGACCTTGGCACCATCCGCCCCCTGCAAAAAAGAGTTAATTTTATCTATTTCCTCTGACCACGCCACGCAGAGAAATTCAATCCCCGCGCTGCCATCCCGCACCCACCTTCTTTGTTCTCCCAGTTAATGCCTCTTTCTCCAGCATCCAACCGCCCCGAACTGCTTTACCCCACGTTACAGCACCAACAGCCTGTGTTTTCATTAGAAACTGCAATATTTTTACGTTAAAACTGTTCCTGTCATCACTCTTGCGCTAAGACGTGCTACTCCTCACTCGGCAGCATCGGGGTCACAGGCCGACACGACCATTTCTCCCGCGCCACGGACATTTTGACAGAAGTTAAGGCTTGCACCACGCTAACAGAAATAGCCAAGTCACAGATGGGCAGCAAACCAAGAGGAAATAAAAATAAAGGAGAAGAAAAAAAATATACAAGGGACTTTGGAATTGCAAGGCCACTCTCTGTTACGCTATGGGACAAGGAAAGAACAAATCTATATCACCTACACTAATGGTGTAATCCCACCCGAAGTTTTATCCCTGTCTCCACATGACCGCCATCAGGTATTTCTGTGCGTTGCAGCCATGTGGAATTACATGGAATTCAAGTATTGGAATTCAATTTTCCAGAGGGAAATACTTGAGTAACCGCTACGGGAAATTTCTCATTGTATTTTGGCACTGCATAATTTGCACAAAGAAAAGAAAAAACCCCCCAAACCTCTCTTATTTCCCTCCCCCCCCATCTTTCACTTCCCATCTCAGCTGACAAGAGGTTTCTCTGCAACACTTTTGACTTATTATCTCTGAAGGAAATAAACCTGCCCCGGATTTCCCAGCTCTGACTTCATTTAGACTGAACAAGCTTAAAAAAGCCAAGAGAACAATTCTTCATTGCAATTTCTAAATTACAGCACTGCAAATATTTACAAAAGTTTAAAATTTAAAAGAAAATTAGAATAGCTCTGATGTGGGTCTCCGCCTCGNAAAGATTGAAGTTATTAGCCTAAAGGGTGGTAAGCTGTGAGCTGCCGCACACCTATATGGTGCCGAGAAAACAGGCTACACGCAACAGCTCAGTACATGAAGAGGAAGTCAGGATTGTGGCTTCTCACTCTATGGGCAGGACGGGGCTAAACCCAGCACCCGATTCACGGCACGGGGCTTTGAAGAGGTGTCTCCTGCGCACAAAGCAGCCAAAGTTCCCAAATGTACAGCAGAAATATCTCTGTGATATTTTCAATACACCTAAACAAGCGCCGAATGCGTGCCCTTTAAACAAACACGGACAAGTCCCCACAGTCCGGATCTGCACGAAACCCCGTGTGTTCCCCTCAAACTGCCAAGGCAGAATTAATTCATTCAGAAATAAAGTTTAATGAACATTATCACCTCAAATGCAGCATCTTAGCCTACACCTAGAAGTATGCTCCCACAGTTTGCAGTAAGCCTAGCGGAAGGACTGCAAGTTCCCCAACCCACACGGCTTTCCAGGCCACCAATTTTTATTACTTTTATTAGTAAACACCGTGTGAGGGCAACCATGAGGACGGAACGCTCTCCAAGCTTCTTACCTAGCAATGGCTTTTTTTCACATGTGAAGACGGACACTGAAAGCAAAGCAGTGAATCCACACACTCTTGTTATATTTTCCAAGCACAATAGGAGAATGAAGTTGCTCCAAAGAAGGACTGAAGAGGTCAGGATCCAGTTGTTTGGGGTTTTTGGTGTGGGTTTTTTGTTGCTGTTTGTTGGGGGGGTTTGGGGTGTTGTTTTTTTTATTACAGAAGTTCTTCGCAAATGCATAAGCAGCAGCTGACAAATGAGTAAAATAACCCCCAAAAAATCCAACCCAGCACCGATTTTTGTGAAGTGAGAACTGAGCCTGATGCAGACAGTCCTCAGCAGCGGTGCCGTGTCAGTTGTGCTGCTTCAGCCGCCATGGAAGGCTTGGCACAAATCCAAGATGTGGGTCTCCGCCTCGCCTTAGAGGGCACTTGCTCTCGCCTTAGAGGGCACTTGCTCCCTCCCCTCCTTGGCACATCGTCCTAATTGTCCTGAGGAGCTTTTTAAAACTTGATCTGCCCTCCCCTTTGGTTCAGGATCAAGTGTCCTCCTCCTCTCCCTCATTTCCCTGTCTTCCCGTCGTTTGGGATTCAGTGTAAGCCCAGTAAGCAGGACGTCTCCTTGTCCCTGGGGAGATGATCATCTTCATCATCTTGCTTGTCAGTAGGTGCTGCCTGGATGACATCACCTAACTGCCTTTCCAAAGATTTATGGCCATTAACAGACTGTATTTCATTTATCTTGCAAATTGCTGACTTCACATTTCTTCTAGTAAGCCTGATCTCCAGCTCCTTCAAGCTTCTGACCTGTTGAGGGGTTTCTGCCACCGTGTGTAGTTTAAGAGGTACTTTTCTAACGAGAGAGTCATCTCATGTGGCTTCTGTCAACACGTGGAAGGTCCCTGCTGCTCTCAGCACAGCATCTACAGCAGATTTGGTTTGTAACGGGACAGGCACAATCCACGGAGCGATTTCACCTCTCCAAACGGTTCACTTTTCCTACTTCGTGCTACTAGAGAAAACCTAAACCAGGGTTTTTTTCCTAGGTGTGCTTCACTCCCTGCGGGTCAATACGACGTTCTTAGGACCGCAGTTCCCCCAGCAGCACAGCCTGGTACAGCAGATAAGCCCCCGGGTCACACGGCTCCCCCACCAAAAATAAGGAGATTCTCACCCCCTCCATGCTAACTTCAGTGCCAATAAGGCTGACAATTTGCAAACCAAAAATATAACTAATGAGGTCACGATGCTTCCTTAAAGCGTTTTGAAGTGTGCAGAGAAACATGGAAAAACACTTGCACAGAAAATGGCGAGAACAGGTAGAATCTGAAGGAAGATTCAATAAACACTGCGCCAGATCAACGGGCCAAAGGTGTTTCAGCACTGAGAAGAGCATTTGCTTTTTCACAAGAGCTGTACAACTACTACTCGGGGCACTTCATCCAGACACGTGTCTGAAACGCAAACTTGTAAATTACTGTTCAAAAATAAGAAAAAAAAATCTGATCATAGCTACCACAAAAATGATACTATGGAAAAGTTAATTTCCTCTTTGCATGTTATAAACATACCACCCAATGCCCCATTTTAGTGCAAACAGAACAGGATTTAAAAAAGAAAAAGGATACTGCAATCCTTGACAGTTGCAAGTCAATTCAGATCATGCAGTTATCACGTGTACTCCTGTTCTGGATTACAAGCTGATCCCATGAGGACTGAAATTTCCACTACTCTAACGTGAAGCTCCTTCTGATTATTCAAAGCAGAAATTTACCATCCTGTAAAACCATGCAAGGCCCTTTTGCATTTCCAAACTTCCTCCCAAAGCGGTGTTCAGTCCCATGCACAGATGCGCTCTCGAATGTGCAAGAGAAATACAATCAAGCTGTTTTTCACGCCCCAGTCCCTAAAGAGGGCTAGGTGATCATTATTGATATCGCAAACAAACACGAGCTCCGTAGCCACTGGTGTCACATTTCAGGTTGTGACGCCTGCGTGGCACAGTGAAGTTCTGATTACCTGATTAAGAACCACTGTTTGTTTAACAAAAATAATCTGATTTTTCAAGACAAGCACATTTGCAGTATACAGGAAAATCAGCTGATTTTCACACGTGCAGAATTGTTGCAAACAGCTGAAAATGAATTGCTTCTATTGTTAAACGGAGCATCCATGTTACATGCTATATTGAAAATGTACAGTTGCAAGAAACTCAGTGAGTATACTAACGCATCTACCCTCCTGCTACGTGCTGCTCTCAAATGGAGTTAAATTTACATTTTGCTCAGAGTTACTCAGAAACTCCTACTCTGTGGCAGGAACGGAATTACTCCAAATTTACACTGTTTCATCTCAGATCAGAATCCGCTTCCCAAAGTATCTTGCCTTCCGCTTAAGCAGCGGCAAGAATTTGGCTTGGTTTTCCTAGCAAACATCACCTGCACAGGAGGGTGCCTATTGTTTTTAAATACCACCGAGCAAGACTGAGATTACCGCTATGCCTTTTCATTACTAGCCCCCTCCCTTTCCCTCCAGCCTCTATCACAAAATTGTCCTCAAGTGGGATCATTCCAGAGAAAGCTACGGCAAACTGACTCCCGAGGAGAGGGCCGACAGCAGGTCTGGCCACGGAAATAATAGGCAGCAGCTACAGTTTCTGCCTCTCTGCTTGGGAGCCCCTGGAAGGCAATCAGAAAGCACAGCAGTCTGCCTCCAGCTCCCCCTAACATCCCAATTCTAAAATCTGGCACCATTAAAACTCCTCTTCCGACGCCTCTCTCCCACTGGAATTAAAGCACAGTGTTCTGGTGAGGGATATCAAACCAGAGCAGGTAAGAATCACTCACTTCAGTCTCCTCCTCTCTGTTTAAACCGTCGGTGCTAAGTAATCTGCTCTAAAAAAAAAAATCAACAGAGAAATAATAAAACTAACCACTGGTAACAAACTACTTCCATTGCAAAGAAAAAACAATACTGCAGCTTCATGTTTAGTGCTATTCAGTTTCTTCAGAGATTTGACTTTTTTTCCCCTACCTTTGGTACATCTACAAGAAAAAAAAAAGGCATCTTTGAAAACAGCAAAGCAGAAGTTAGCCACAGCCACTTGTGTGAAGCAAACCTTGAAGGCGTAAGGCCTGTAAGACAAGTCAGATGAAAAAGTGTGGGAAACAAGGAGAAGTGAGGGACTGCTGGTCTGCCCTACAATTTAACAACCGAGTGGGCCCAGCGCATTACACAGAAGCAGAAGCGTAGGGCAGTCAAAATTCTCCAGACTAACATCTTTTCATCCTATCGCATTTTAAGCCTTCCCCATCCTGCCTGCAGTTCTCAACCCTTTGTCTTCTCTTCTTACTTCCTGGCTACCCAGAACCTCTCTCCTCTTCTCGCTGCGACACCGCGGGCTGGCAGTTCTGGGATGCAAGGATGGGTGCAGACACCTACGATGCAACGCCAGGAGCAGCCCCTGCTCATCCTCAGCATGACGGGTGCACAGGGAGGAGGAGGAGGAGGAGGAAGGCAGGATGGCTGCTGGGGACATAGCAGATCAGTCAGTGAAGAGAGGCCAGAGACAAAAAAACCTCTCCAAAAGCAGCAAGAGCCGAGGGACAGCAACTGGAGTCTTCAAATCCTTATTTCAGCAGGCTGGTGGATTTGCTCTGGCAATATATTATTTTTCACATTTCTTGATTTATAAGGAAAACAATGCAACCTTTTGTTACGCCTCTGGCAGAATTCTAGAGCCTTTTTTTTTTTTTACCCTTGTTCTTCATAATCCCTACTTTTCTACATCAGTTTTATGGAGAAATTATGAGAGACACCAGCCTCAGCTCCTGGGTCTCCTGCTTTTCCTCCTCTCAGGAGAGCCCTTGGTGCCTGGCAGCTCCGTCATCCCGTCCCCCCAGCCCGCGCAGAGACGGAGGCACAGCAGCAGTGCTGATGCAGTAGCAGCAGCTCCAACACCAGGGATAAAGCTGTGTCAGCTTTTCCATTATCAACACTCCTGCCTGACCTTATGTCTCTGCTGAAAATACAACTCGGGTCAAAAAACGCCCCCCAAAACAACCAGTCTTTCTGCCTCCCAACAAGCAACCTTAATTGATGAATGTATAAACATCTCCATAAAGGTCATTATGATACAGTTCTCCTCTTTAATTCATTTTTGACATATGAATTAAATAATATGGCAGTGAAATGAGCAAACACTATTTTCTAACCCTTTCTGGTACTTGCAAGAGAGTGACTGCAATCACAGCTTTAAAAACAATTATTTTTCTGGGTTTAGGGAAGGGTTAGTCTAGTATTCCTGTTTGAATTGTTTACGTAGGCAGGCAAGAGTGCCATCTAAATAAGGATCTAAGGAACCGACTCACAGTGTGACCGAAAGGTTCTCCAGGCTGTACCACGAGAAGAGCCCTAGACTGCTTGGAAGGTCATTTACTGACTACAACGGGACAAGTCAAAAGAGAAGTTACTAATTATGAGAGAATATATGAAGATCAAGTCCACCTATGCTAGAATGTACCATCAAAAAACCCAAAGCACTGATGAGAGCCCAAAACCATACAAGGAAGATGGAGCAAGGTCCAAGCGGGCCCGTGCCACAGCCAAGCCCACGGGAACTGGAAGAGGGATGAAATACTGCACCCTTGGCTCACCCTGCACTCACTCCTCTGGTTGTGCGTTTCTGAGCCTGCAGCACCTCTCCAAAACCCTGGGACGTGCTTCAGAGGGAGCCGTACTCTCTGCTTTGGAATCCTCTGCCTAGTATCCCACTGGGTGACTAAGTATTTGGCAAGCAAACCCACACCCAAGGGCTGCTGCCACTGACAGCAGCTGTCAAATGGAAATTAAATTATCACCTGGGAATTTATTTTAAAGCTCAAATCCTCACCACTATTTAAAGTTGCCTCATCCAGCAGGACGTTACCGACTTGACAAGCCAGCACCAAACAGGTCAAGCGAGAATATTTGGTGGAGTCGCACTTTAGTAGTTATTGGAAAAGCGTCAGGCACAAAAAGATGGACCCCTCTCACCGTAAGACTGAAAAATGCTCGGCATGCAGCAAGGGGCACTCCAAACCTGGCAATGTGGGTGACCACAGGAGCACTGGCTACTGTGCAAAATTCCTGCAGAAATTCATCATGTCTCCTCCTTCCCTGCTTTTTTACTGGGAGAGCATTGTGCAGCTGTCCTCTTGTGTTTTTTAGTATTTACAAAGCTTTCAATCCTCATTTTAGGTATTAAACTGTTTTCACCACCAACCTAGATGACAAAAGCTTTTCCAAGAAGAAAGCAGGATGTGTTACCCCTCCACTTTTCGGGCTTCCCAGCCATTATAAGTAACAGCAGGCTCTACAGAAGCGAGCTGGAAGACTTGTGATGGCACGAGCCCCTGACCATGGACATAACCGCCTCGTCACCTGGGGCTTTCCAAAAACTACCCGCTTACTGCAGGGAGACGCAGACAAAACTGTGTTTTACCGGCGTGCTCCATTTGGAAGAGCTGACAGCCGACTAATGGAGCTATAAGCCCTGTTTGAAGAGTAGAATTTTGATTAAATCTATCACTGAGCACACATTGTGGCACTTCTCTTCCTGAAACGTACAAACCTGACCTTTTCAGACACATCTTAGAAAATAACTATCATCCAGTACAAATCTGTTATTTGTCTCAAAGGGGTGGATTACGAAAGACGCTGCAAATCCTAAGGGCAATCTGAAGCACCGGTTTGGCTTTCTAACACGTCAAACGGTGTCCAGGTTCTCCAGGAAGAGCATCTCTCGTCCCACAGACACCCCCTCCCAACTCGTGCAGCCGCCGGAACAATGCGAGGGCCGCAGGGATGCTGAGGCAGGGAACCGGACCGTACCTTCGTGGGTAGGCTCTGGGTCGGGTGTCAGGGAGATGTCGTCCAGCTCGCGCAAGCAGAGCCATTCTCCATCCATCGACACTCGGAATTTGCAAAGATAGATGGTCTCCATGGCAGCCTGAGTGATCTTGTCTGTGGTGGGGGTTGGCATGTCGCTTTGAGGCGTCAGAGCAGACATGATGACTCAGCTGGTACAACAACAACGGGGGGGAGAAAAATAAGAACTAAAAAGAAAAGCTTTCTGAAGAAGAAAATAGGAAATACCTTGCTATTAAAGGGGAGATACGCTCAGGATCTCACAGCCTGCTCTGGCCTTTTCATATATAAAGCAAGGTAAAAGCGCTGCTCCTTCACGCTCGTCTCTTCCCCCCTCCTCTCCACCAACTGCCGTCCTCTTCAGCTACGCTAGAGCCTATCGATCCTACGCCATCACAGAAAAACTGGCTTCTGCATCAAAGACAGCAGGCAAGGGGGAAAAAAAAAAAAGAAAAAAAAAAAATATAAAAAGAAAAAATATCAAAAGAAGGAAAAAGAATGTCTTCCTCTGATGATTACCCAAGCGAAAGCAAAGGCAGAGCGTAGAGGGAGATGTCCAGGCTCGCTGAGATCAAACCGCTGGTCCCTTTCTTCCCGGAGCAGCCGGGGCGGCGGGTGCCGAGAGGATTGGCCGTGCGCAGTGAGCAGGGTGTCGACCAAAATGGCTGACTAATGAACCCAACTGAAAATCCAGGCTCATGTGACCGGCTGCTCCGCGCGCCGGGCGAGCAGCTCCCAGGATGCTGCTTCCCAGGATGCTGCTGATGCAGGGAGGGCAATCAGGCGCTCAGCGGCCGCCGCACCTCCTCAGCAGGCTCTGCCCGGCAATTTGTCAGCAGCCGCCACGCACCGGGCGGACGCCGCATCCATCACCCCCACGCCGCAAAGCGGCCAGCAATACAAAGGCGCATCTGTATGCCTTTCACGTGCCTGGATGTCACCACGCCAATTAAACAAGTGCCTTTTGTTTCCACGAGTCGCGGTTTACGTTCGATTCGCTGGGCAACCTTCTCAAAGCTAAAACTTCCCACATACCGAAAGACGATAGGAGGGGTTTAGCCCCTCAGGGAAAAAATGAGGAAGAAAAAAGATCAGGCTCTAAACACTTCAGTGATGGAGGATAAAGCTTTTTTAGGAGGGCACGTGCACATGGAAGAACAATGAGGGGGAACCCCACAGGCGTCTACAGCCACCTGCCTCTATCTCACACTTGGAAAACCTCATCTGAAAATGGGTGCTGCTCAGGTGAGGCTGATGGAGACGTGTTTTCTCTCAGCAGGCAGAGAAACAGGTTTCCAGAGTCTCAAAAATGAGAGGACAGCACTGCAGTGCCCTGTCCCTTCCCAGCCGGCTCCCTCTCCTCCGTGCCCCGAGCCCAGGCAGCCCCAGCTCTGGGGGGAACAAGAGGTCCCTGGCGAAGAGACACGGTACCACCACCCCCTTCAACTATGACACGAGGCAACAACTAATTAGTTCATCTTATTTGATTCCGATGTGGCTCCAGTATATTTGTGGATAGCAGAGGCGTAGCATCCATCTGAACTGGATGGCTAGTCCCCCCTCCTCTAGGTAAATTCAGAGGAGGATGATTATTCACCCAAAAAGTGTGATGATGGGAACACATCAATGACTACTGCACAGGACCTTAATTATTCTCTGCACTTTTTTTTCCCCCTAAAGAAATACCCTAAAGGATGCATGTCTATTTCCTACCGGTGTGAAACGCAACAACTGATGCCTTGATATAGGGAATTCAGCATGCCAATGCATATAGCTTTTGGAAAAAAAAGCACCCATCATATAAAAACTTCATAGAACTGGAAAAAAAGGGTTAAGAGTTGTCATTTCTGACAGGCAAGAGGAAGCAGTTGCTTTCAGTGCAAACTTCCTGCTCGGTGCCGAACATTTTGACTCAGCCACTCTTTCCCCGCCATTCGAGTAAAACAAAGAGCCACGCAGCGTATTATTGCAGTGATGCAAAGAATTATTATTTCACAAATGACAACCATTACCATTGTTCCTTCTCCCTAAGAGAGAAGGGGGTTTATCAACCATGCTGACAGCATTTTAACTCATATATTTATGCATCCTTTCATCAACGACAACCTCTAGTCCTAGCGTTCACACTGCACCACTCAAAACCAGTGAAAGCCGTGGTAGGCCAAAAGCTCCAAGAGAGCAGCCCCTCACTTCACTCCTAACCTTTTCCAAGGGCCTACACAAACAGCAAATAATCAAAATAAACCCTTTAGAACCAACTAAGTACCATAAGCTGTTGTGCAAGCTATTATCCAACATATCTAATTATCGGGCAGTTTAATTTCTTTGTTTTGAAGCGATTAGAAGCAAACAGGATTAGGTGTAACCCCGTGGCTCCCAT
This sequence comes from Rhinoptilus africanus, assembly GCA_013400135.1. Taxonomy (NCBI): domain Eukaryota; kingdom Metazoa; phylum Chordata; class Aves; order Charadriiformes; family Glareolidae; genus Rhinoptilus; species Rhinoptilus africanus. The sequence continues at coordinate 342,812 of VXBO01006682.1, forward strand.
TTCACAACACGGGTCTTTGACGGAATTCAGCCCCAGCCAGTGACCCGCATACCAGGATCACAGCGGAGGTTTGGTAAAAAAATTAACTAACTGTTCAACCTTTTTTCTTCTATGCCATTTGTTTCTTCTTAACAGGAAGAAATAAAAGAAGCCAGTCTGCCCCTTCCAGCTGAGTTGTATTTTCAAGCTCCTTTATGCAATGTTCCTGCTGCAAATACACCATAGGGATATTTTAAGTACTTGAAAGATGGTTTTCAGTTTATTAGCACGTTTTACCCAAAACAACGCTTTGGACACAAGACACCAATTTTGAACAACTGCCACCTTAAAAGAAACTGAATTGCTTGACCCCTGTAAAACTATACCTTTCACTCCTCTAAGAAATAAGAATTGAATGCAGTGTATGTATGCTTAGAAACTCTGATGAGTTGTACTTGATTTTTTTTAAAAACAATGACAAGATCAGAAATTTTTTTTTCAAGCTGATGTGTTTTCTCTTGCAGAGTTCTGATATGGGAATTTGAAGCCCTAAGAACTGTTCAGGTGGCCGAGGTTCCAGCCAGCACATGGCTGAATTCACACCTACAATACAAAAATACACAACTTGCCTTCAGGGTAAGCTAAAGCAAGCCGCAAAACCATAGGGAAAGGCAGATAATGTCCGTGTGTCAGTTACAGTACTATGGGAAAATGAAAACTTTACTCAGAAAAAGAAAACAAAAAAACAGCCCCAAAACAAAAACCCTGATCAGCTACTACCCTATGACTTACCGACCCGCGACCCTTTTATCAGCACCCAGAAGACAAGAGATAAGCCTTCCCCCACCCTCATCCCTGCCTCAAAGTTAGAAAGCAACACAGCATCTCATAGCCAAACAAAAGAAAGGTATCAAGTACTTGTATTTTCATAAAGCCTTGGATAAAACTAGCACGCAACTCGAGGCCAAATGATAAAGCTCCACCAGGGTTCAACGAGTAGTCCAAGGACAAAAGAAAACCAAGCGGAGGAATAAATGAAGAGGAGGTTATTAACCCAGAATCACTTTCTCAATCTCAAACGAGTCTGACAGCCTTGACTGGTCTTACAAAACCCTCCTACTATCAGCCACCCTTTGGCAAAGGTGGATAGAGGCTTTGCCTACATTACGAAACAGGGCAGTTTTTTGCAAAAATGTTTTCAAGATAAAAGAATTAGAAACTGACTGTGTTGGAAAGTTAGGAATTAACCATCCAAAAGGAAAGCACTGCATCAGCCGCTTGTATTTGAACGCTCAGCGGTACTGGAAAGTATTTTTTGTTTTAAAAGGTGAGTAAATTACAATAACCTAAGCAATAAAACCCAAACAAATTCCCAAACAACCTTTTGGACACCATGGGGCACCTCCGGGTGGCGTTTTCCTCGCAGTGCCAGCAAGCCCAGCCTGCGAGCAAGCCGAGTTTCTATCACTAGGAGAAGACTTTCCCCGCTCACTGTGTAGGGACTATAAAGCAGCCATACAGCAAAACGGCAAAGCTGGCAGATGAGACGATTGCTCCAGATGACTGTGCTGCTTCTGGTTAATTAAAATGGCAGGAGAGCACAGAACCATAAAAAAAAAAAAGCCACCGATACTATACAAACGGGAATCGCTGCTGAAGGAAACTGTTGGATGGAAACAGCTCAGATGAGCTCCAAAATAGCTGTTTGGCACGTATGAGAGAGATTGCAATGCCAGAGGTAATTCTATGCAAACAGGGTAAGAACTCTGATGAACCACACGCCTTTACATCGCAGCCAAAGACAAGCATGAACCCTGAGCAGGTTCTGGCAGGTTTTCCCAAGGCCCGGAGCCTGTCTGTGGCTGCTGCATCAGGTCAGGCAGCCCGACAGTCTGCTCCAATAAGGCAGCTCCCACATTTCCAAGCAAAATAATTCTCATCTTCCTATTTTCTGCCCATGCTCTTGCTGGACACGTGAAAACCTCTTACCAGCAAACCTATGAACATGCCTTTTTCTCTCGTGCCCACTCTTTCTTTCACTTCAGCTTCAACTAAGCCGTCCAGCTACCCGTTCTGTACCAGAACTGCAGCATCAGGGCTATGCCCGGTTCTATAGCCGATGGAGCTGCTCTTCCAGCACAGGCTCACGCTCCTCCAACAGCCTCTCTCCAGGCCATCCCTTCACGTGGAATGTCATCTACAAAGATAAAATTAGTAACAAAGCATCTACGCCACAAAGTCTGCTTCTGACTCTTCTGCCAGCACAGATACGTACATTTCCTCAAATAACAGCGGCACTTGGAACCCTGCGTGCTAAAGGCAGGAGTGGGCAAAAGAAAGTTTAGCAACCCAAAAAGCAGTGACACGATTTCTTAATTCCTGCAGTAACCGACCAACTGGGATTTGTCTAGCTACTGTGAAACACAGAAATTATTTAAGGATGCAAGTAGCTCCCATAACTGAGGGTACAATTAAAAAAGGGGAGGGAAAAGTCTACTGGAAGTATCACGATATGTGGCGGGCTTTCAGCAGAACCAAGGAATGGCTTGGGGGCAATCTCCAATTTGTCTTAGTTTCATAGTGAAGGGGTTGTTTTGGTTTGGTTTGTCTGGGTTTTTTGTTGTGTTGGGGTTTTTTTGGTTTTTTAAAGACACCATAATCAAGTTGCTTTTGGTGTATTTAAAAAGTATTCTAAGGATTTACTGCAGCTGGGCATGTTTAAATAAATCTTCTTGTTCCTTCTGTCTGTCTGGATCTTCTGTACCAAAAAAGCAGGGCTGCTGGCATGAAATCTCCTTCCCTTAACAGCTCTCCCCTTCACCTGACATTTCGAACAGTCTCAGCTCTCTTACATCTTAAATATGAAAATTCGGGTAAGAGGGAGAAAGATTAGTTAGAGAGGGGAAAAAAAATATTTCTGAGAGAAAATCCATAGAGAAAAAAAGCTGTAATTGGGACATATTCCTATGATTTCATTCTTTGCTATGACATATTCATCATTTACATTTGTCTCTGGGCTTCAGATCCCCAGCACTTCAAAAAAAATCTCCCACAGATTCCGAAATACCGACTTTGTGGTGTATTGGTCACTACCTCCACTAGAACACATGTCAACACACAGTTATTATTTTCATTCCTACTCATGGAATAGAGAGCCTTCAGGGAGGAACTCCTGATCCAGCAGGAAACACCCTTCACTGGAATTGCCGCTTTCACTTTACAGCTACGTAGAAAGGAACTGGTATTCATAGAGCATATAACTTTTTTTATTTTTAATACACACACGAGATGCAAAAATAGCCTTCTTCACACTCCTCAGCTTATCTCAGCTCTAAAAATAACACCAGCACTGAAGAATCGAGGGAAGCAGACATGAACAGTCACGTCGGGTAGTCACTTGCTGCAGAACAAGGAGAAGCAGATCAGGAACAGTGGACGCTGAGCTGTTATTCGCGATACTTGAGAAGAAACTGTGACACGGGGCTCCAAAGGCCACCAAGGAGTCTCAACACAGACACGACAACCTTTACAACTCGGACCCAAATTAATGTCACCACAATCCAACGCTGCGCAGAGTAACGGCCGCTTAGAGGAGACGCAAGAAGTGATGGCGCCTGCAAGGGCCCCCGCTCTGCCGGTAGGCAGGGGTAAGTTCAGCGGTTAAAGACACAACAGCCTTTCTGCGCCAGAGCAAAGGCCTGCCCGCTGCCTCAACAACCCCAACGCAGCCGCAGAACAAGGAAAACCCCGCAGCAGAATCCACTGCTCCTGCTGCCCAATGACCAACAAGTGAGAGCCGCTTTTTCAGACAGGAGAGCTGGAAAAAAAAATACCCCAAAACAAACCCAAACAGACCACGTGTGATGAAAAAAAGTGATTTACAGATAAGAGCTTGCCCCAGGAGAAACAGAGTCCAAGACACCGTGCAAATAGGTGATGATTCCTCTTCCCTTCAGACACTGCCTTCAACTGCATTTGTCACTCAGATACTGAGTGGGCTTTGACACATGGTATTGCACAGGCAGCTCTTAGCTCTGAGACGGAAAAGAACAAGGGAACTTCAACGCATGTTTTATAAGGCTTTTCCCCAAAGCTCACCTGAAAAGCCACCGCCGAGTAAGGGATAAAGCATTGCTCAACCAGGGAGCTTTTACACCAACTCCTTGTGAACAAACACACCCATCTCAATGCCTCATTTTCCTCACATCTACACAGAAACCTTCTTACAATGAAGTTGGAACTGTAAAAGCACGCTGGCTAAGATTAAATATGTTTCTTAAAGGCTTCTTTTCTATCAGAGTCCAAAGTGGGTGAAGATTTCCTCATGAGGGGTGAAAAAAAAAAGATGTAAAAATAAAGGTTTTGATAGGAAGCTACAAGTCTAAACGACAAGTCATCAGGGAGGCAGTTTTGGACTGTGGACACAAGTTGGCAGTCAGAGACAGCCCTTCATTCGGCTCAAAACAAAGTTAGGTCACTTCATCTGCTCTTGGCATTACAGAAATGGACTTCTTCCCGCACTGCTTACTGCTCTGCTGAGTAATGGCTTAAATAAAGTGCATTAGCTTCAAGATGGGGGGGAAAAAAAAAAAAAAAAAAAGAAAAAAAAGACACCCATCTCAAAATAATCAGCTAACACGTGAGCAAACGCTCACCTGGGACTTAGGCAGGAGGAGACAAAGCAAACAGCTCGGTTGCCCAAGCCCAGGAGCTGAAGCCACAGGCTATCTTCCAGATGTATGGATGCAAAAAGAAAGATGTCTTTTAACTACACCCATCCGTGTGGGTTTTATTTGTTTTTAAAGCACGCGCAACTACTTGTCAGTACTCCAGCTTCCCCAAATACACCAGGAGAGCGTGGCAAAGACTGTTAGGAAGCAGAAAACTATCTATCTCCCACCCAACACGCCCCACCAGGAGCCCACCCGGCCACGCTCCCGACCCTCGCCGAGCCGCCTCCGCCCCGGGCCCTGGGCTCTGCTCCCTGCGCAGGCAGGAGGAGGAATCCCGAGCTTCCTCCCAAGCCAAGGCCACCTTGGTGGCTTCCACAGGGAACACCAGCTCTTCCCCAGGGGTCCCGAAAGGCGAGGAGCTGCCGCCCGCTGCCCCTGCCCCCAGGGGCGCCACCCCGCCACCCCGCTCCCGCCGGCCCAGGGGGCGGATTTGGGGGAAAAGCCCTCCTTTCCAGGAGCCCGCGCTGCCGGCTCGCCCCTGCCCGCCGCCGCCGCCTGCCTGGGGCGGGGGCGGCCCCCAGCCCCGCCGCACAGCCCCTCGGAGACTCACGGCCGCCGGCG
>VXBO01006682.1:348566-399578 GCA_013400135.1 Rhinoptilus africanus
CAACAAAGACAAGCCATCCTCTAGCACAAGACGCCCAGCCCTGCTACCATCTCCGCCTGGACTGCTGGCTGGGGAGATGCAGCTGGAAATAAGGCCCCATCCCATCCCATGTGTCACCCTCTGTGCCTACACCGAGGCAGAGGGACGGAGGCAGCAGCCCCCTGCACGCGGAGTCACCTCCTGGGACCAGGGCCCGCATGGGGAAACACAGAATTTCATCTTAAAATGAGGACGCCAGACTCCCACGTGCTTGAACTTACCCGTGAAGCAAAGCCACGCCACCTCCTGCCTCCCCCCCTCCGGCTTTCCCAAGGGGAAGATCTCATGGACAGCAGCGTTTTCAGATCCTTTGGTAAGAGGTTTCAATACAAGGTCCAAATGTATTCCTTACTTAACCGTAAGGAACTGCTACGTAGCCGTACAACTACCAAATAGGCCACGCCAATGGGAATTCCACTTCAGAGATTATCTTTCTGAAGACAGTAATAAAGACTTCTCATTAAGGCAGGCCAATTAACGTGGACTGTAATGTTGACAACAGGTGGGGCGAAAGAACACGTATCTGCCAGTTTTTCAAAAACATCCTGCATTCAGGGCACTTCAGTTAAGCCAAAACATGTCGCTTCTTTCTTTCTTTCTAAATCTCACATAAAAATTGCGAAAGCAACCCTGTAAAGGCAACTGATTTCTGGAGACTGCTTTTTCCAGAGCTGCCCTGAATCACGCAACATGTTGCAACTCATTTAACAGACGCTTTAATCCCTTTTACAAATCTCCAAGCTGAACGTTTGTATTTCTATTTGCCAGCCAGAGTAAAACAACGTCCAACTGTTGCTGACAGCATACTGCAGAAGACAACTGGGAAAGCCTTGGCAATATTTAAGGCAGCGGCAGATGCATTTCCATGCAAGTTATTGAATATATTTTCCTTACCTGGTGTAAATAGAAATTTCACGCCGTGATGCAGAAAGCCTTGTCCACCTCTCTGCCACCACACGTGTTCTGCCGAGCTTCCGAAGGCACTCCAGGCCTACTCTGGGTGCTTATCACCCACCAAGGAGGATGTTTTCCAGGTGCAGAAATACAGCAGAGTGGCTCTTCTTCCACACTACCTCTACGCTCGTGAAACACCCATCATTTACATGCAAGTGCCCAGGGGACTGACTGTCTCTGGAATTACCGTGCTCCAAGCGAGGGGATGGGAAGGACACGGGGCAAGTATCTCCTCCAAGGCCGTGTGGGGCGATTCAGGTGTCACCTAAGCGCCTAAGTCCCAACCTGCACTAGGTGCTGCCAGGGCAGACCCACTAGGGGTCCTTTCCGTAGCCGGTGCTTGCCATCCTGAGGAGGACGAGTGCCATCCCACAGCTGAAGCACATCGCTTGGCAGGATCAGTGCCTTCTCCAAAAACACTACTGGAAGAAGGGGGGAAAAAAAAACCCCACTCAACCAAATCAGCATTAACCATGACCTTGTTCCACTTCTCTTATTTTCCAGACTGTTATCTGTGGTCCTTCCTCTATTTTGCACATGTCCATTTTCATGGGGATTGTCAGAACTTCGTTACCATCGGGCATTTCCCTTCAGCACATAAAACCCCTGTAGGAAGTGTTTCTTACAGCAACGTCACTGTGTCCGCCCTCCCACAGCATTAATAATCACGGCCTTCCCATGATTACTCATACGTAAAATCATATGGGAAAGAACTGTTTCTGGCTTTGTCCAGCCCCTGAACTAACCGACTGAACATAATGCCCTGTTTAATCTCCATTAAGAGGGGTTTGCAGAGTGGTCAGGGGAGACATGCTGTGCCACCTGCCGGCTGCCTCCGCCTCCCCCTAGCCTTCAGCCTGCAGCCCATCATTGCTGGGGAGCGCGGCGGTTAACAGCACTCCAATTTATTTCATTTCCCTTATTTATTGCTCAGAGGGAAGTTGCCAGAATTCTGCTTGCCCAAAGCTTTTCAAGGGAAGACAAAGGACACTTACAGCTTGCCTACAGATCTACGAAAGATGGCCAGCCCTTCGGTTTTGCACCCAGTGGGAAAGGTGGGTGAGCAGGCGCTGGAGCCATGAGTTACCATCTCTGCTAGGTATTTTCCGCATCCCACGTGATACCTCTTATGCAACCCCATTCCTTCCCAGAAAAGGCGCCTAAGCTGCTTTTTTTTCACAGCACATTACCTTTGACTGACCTCTTGGCAAAGCCTCGGGAGTCTCTCTTGGCATTATCAGCGGCAGCCTGCATCAGGATCCCAGCGTGGAGTTCATCCAAGGTGGCATTTCAGGAAGAGCTCTGGTTCCCTCTCGGTAGAAAGACTAGGAGCTGTGCATTTCTCACCGGGAAGAGCAAACAGCTACCACTGCTGATGGCTGCTCAAGGCAAGGAGAGGTGAGCAAGCAGAGGTGAAGGACAGATGTATCCCCCCAGCTAAAAGGTGATGTATCGCCCCCGAGGCCGTCTGGGCCGAGAGCACTGCCCAAAGGAGAAGGCATCTTCGGGGGCCTCTTCGAGGAAGCCTTGTTTTTGCCTTGGTGACCCAGGCAATGTCAGGGAGTGGATCAATTCCCAACGTTTCATAGACTTTCTGCAGGGCAAATGGTTCAGTTTTGTTTGGGCGGGTTTTTTTAAAATGTTTTTATTTACTAACTGCTGTTTGGCCTGTCAGCAGCAGGGGGCAAAAGCAGGGCCATGAAAGTCAGCAGAACTTGTCTTTTCACCTTTTTGTCCTACATATCTACCTACCATACCAGCATCCCCCTCAAAATCACCACGCATAGCTCCACATCCCATGGATCCGGGACATTTAAGGACTACAAAGAGTCTCCTTACTTACGTTCCCATCTCTCCAGCTTCAATTTGTTGTTTTTCTACCTCTCCCTTGAACATTCGGCTTTGAAAATTAACTCAGTATCCTCTGCTCAGCAGTTAACAGCATGCTCCTGGCAGAGACAGGAAAGCCCACGGCAGCGCGTTTGCAGACAAGGAGCAGCGCAGCGGCACGTTGGAATTACCGTGTCTAGCCTGTCACAGCTTCAACAACACAGGCTCAGATTTTGGCTTCCCCCAAGACTGTCACGCACCAAAAAAACCAACCCAACCCAAACCCAAACCCATCCCAAACAAACCACCTAAATACACCAGTGCTTCCATAACATGAAATCGCATTTATTGACAAGAAAAAATACTCCCCTGAAGTGATTTCACATGGGAAACAGCCAGTAGTACCTGTCAGATGCTACTGGTGCACAAATCAAGGCATGGGCTCCCCAAAACCTGTCCCAGACAGAAGCACAGATCTCACCTGAGACAGCATTTGCTAATCAAAATTAATGAGTCATTCCTCCTTTACAGCCTGAACTGGAACCCACCACTCCCAGCAAGAACTTCAGGGAGGGATTAAATGTGTTTTCCCACCAGAAGGTGTGGAAGTAAACCAAATGTTTTGAAAGTTTACCTTGTAACTGAAGGCACTGGTACATCTTACCTCTTGGTCCTGTATCTGTGCTATGTTAGACCTGTAACAGCAGACAGCAGTTACCGTATTTATCATGGATTTATCATTGGTCACAGATATAAATAACGGTGAAATCCAGCCAAGACCTTGCTTCGCTTCTCACTGAATTCAGAGAGAGGGGAAACAGCACCTCAGGCCTACGGAGATTTAAGTAAGAGCTTTCTGCTCAGTTACAGAATTGAAAAGATTTAAGGGAGCTTAAAAGTAGTTAGTTCTTAAACAAAGGAACACAAGGGGTTAATCAGAACAAGGATTAGAGAAAATCCCGTAACCACACCTATCTCCTTCTGCAGCTCAACACAGACAAGAGGGCCCAGAAGACGACAGTGAAAAGAAATCAGTGACAGCTGCACGACCCCCTCGTCACCCACCCACTGGAGATCCCTCCATCCCCCCCACAACTCCCCCTCAGTCCCATATGGCCCGTTTCCTTCCCTTCGCTTGAAACATCCCTCTCAGCGCCGGCAGTCACAGCGCAGGAACACCACCACCATCACAATAAAGAAAAATCCCTTCTATCAGCCAGGTGAGGAAACCATCAGCCAGGTGAGAAAAGGGCCCTGTGCCGCTTTTAGAGAAGGTACCTTCTGAAAAGCACCCTCTGGAAAAAAACCAAAACCAAACAACAAATACTACCCCCAGTTTCGTTAAGGATTAAAAACCACGCTATCTTTTCCAAAACTTTTATTGGATTCAGTAGTACTACTCGCAGCTCTCAGAAAGAGAGACAAATCAGTATCATTGGAGCTTCCTGCTTTTCTTAACTCCGGCACGAATGCCAGACAGTTCCCCGGCATATCTGTGCAATTCCCTCCGCACTTCACGGACCTGGCCCTTGCGGCGAATCTTGGCTCGCCGAAACTTCTCCCTGTGCTTGACCCTGGGGTTGCGATCGATCTTCTTCCTTCTGGGCGTGAGGCCTTTGTTCTTGATCATCTGATAGGTCACACCTCTCTTCTTATTGGGGTCCTCTCCCTCCAGCTCCGCTTCTTCTTCACGCGCGTCTTGGTCTTCAGTTCTCTTCCTCTTGAGTTTCAGCTTCTCCTCCATCTTCTTGTAGTACTCTAGGGCAGTCTCTTCGTCCAGGTCCGACCCATCCGACAGTTCGCCAGCAGCAGCCCGGCCATTGGCAAGGGCAGGAGCACGTTTTGATTTGTTTTTCTTAACATCCAGCGGAAGAAACACCGCAAACTTCTTCTCTCTGCGTAATTTATCCTCCTTCTTATCGTAGTAGCTTTTCAAAAGCACGCGAACTTGCGAAGATAACTTTTGATCTATAACAGCTAAATCATTGATGATATTTCTATAAGCAACCAGCCGCTCGATAACGGGGTGACTGTGAACCGGCATCCTCTTGGACTTCAAAACCAAATAGAAGCTGATGTTGGCACAGTAATTCAGGTAGAGATGATACTTGGTCTGCAAATAGCGACTGCCTTTCCCTTGGGGGATAGTGCCATTTTTCACCATTTGCAGCAGCGGGTGCAGCTCGTCCTTGAGCTCCATGAGCTTGACTTCAAAGTCCTCGATCAGCTGCAGGAGCTCAGGGGACTCCTGCTTCAGCAGCTTCAGCTGCTCCTTCTTGGGAAGGGCCTGCAAGTCCTTGTCTATCTTCTGCCCCTTGCTGTCGGGGGTTTTCTGCTGCTCAGCCAGATAGCCCTGGATCACATCCAGCCCGTAATCATCCTCCCCCAAGTCCTGCACCAACCTCCTCTGGATGACTTGAGCCTCCTGCTCTTCCTCCTCCTCCTCAGCGTCGACTTCTTGCTGGCTACGCTTGCCCTTGGCCTGGGCATCGCTCCCGTAGTCTGTGTCGTAGTAGAGCTGCTTGCGCTGGCCCCAGGAGAGCTCGTGGGGGAGCTTGGTGTCCTGGCCGCGCTCCTCCAAGTCGCTTTCCATGGAGAGATCCCCATCTTCATCTTCAACCTCATCTTCCTCCTCTTCTTCACCTCCTTCACCCTCCTCATCTCCTCCATCCTCCTCTTCTTCACCTTCTCCATCCTCCTCCTCACCTTCGTCCTCTTCTGCGCTGTGGTCTATGTAAATATTCACACCCTGTTTCTCTCCCTCCTCCTCCTCCTCTTCTTCATCTTCCTCACCGTCTTCCTCTTCGCTGTCCTCCTCGGGCAGCTGCAGCCCCAGCACTTCCTCCTCCTCCTCCTCGCTGTCCCCGGCCTCTTCCCCGCTCTCCAGGGCCGCCATCACCGCCCGGAACTGCGCCTCCTGGAAATCCTCCTCCTGCTCCTCCACCGACGCTCCGGGCGCCTCCTCCCCGCCATCCTCCGCCTCGGCGGGGTCTGGCGGCGGCCGCAGGACGGTGCCGCGGCGGGTCCTCATGGCTCCGCTCCGCGCCCTCACGGCTCCGCTTCCGGCTCTCTCCGCCGCGCTTCCTCTTCCGGTCCCGCTGCCCTTCCGCTTCCGGGCGGGAGTTCCCCGGCGGTGGGTGTTGGCGGGCGGCTCGGCGCTGGGTGTACCGCTGGGATCGCTCCCGGCCGGAGGGGGCTGCTCCCATGGGATTGCCCGTGGAGCAGCAGCCCATAGGGCGGCCCCGGGAGGAGCCGCCTGGCCTGGACGGCCGCTGAGCCGGGGGTGCTTTCCGTCGCGGTGGGTATCAGCAACGAATAATGCCGCGGGAAAATAAAAGTGTGCCTTTCTCATCTCCTTCAGGAATGTTTCTTCACATAAAAATGCCGTCTGTACAGTAATCTTACAACAACGAGAGGAAAACCCCAAATCGCGATAGAAAGTGCACCTGCCATCTGTCCCCCCCTCGCCCGAAACTCCCCGGTACTCGGTTCCCTACAACCAAGCCCAAGTTTCGGAGAGAAAAAGACGCGTTTGCCAACCTCCCTGAGCACGTCGGAGGGACATCAATTAATCCCGAGTCCTTCCCTCCACCAAGCTGCGTCTTTGCAGGGAGAGGGGCATCTCCCACCCCTCCCTGGGGGCTGCGGGGCAGCCTCAGCCCGCTCCCTCCCAGCTCCTGCCGTCCCGGACCCGGCCCAGCTCGGGAACGCGGACACCCGCGTCGGTGGAGCAGCATCACGTCCCCGCAAGAGCAGTTCTGCTGAGGACAAGCGCGGGTGGTTTTTTTCTCACCGCAGAACAGGTGGGGGTTTATTTATAAATTCCGTCCACCTTTTGGGAAAAGACATGTCAGGCCAATACTGAGGTTAACGGAAACAGAGGGGGGTGCACAGTTTCACTCACTGCTTGGCAGTTGGTTCGGGCTCTGGTAGATCTGATGGCAGACCAGTCCCACTTGTGTTTGTTCTGACAGGCTCCGCTTCTGCACAGACTCACCGCTGGGGCAGAGTTTTCCACATTTGCCCTTGCACCAGAGATTTCTTTTCCTTCAGGCTAAGATGCTTTTTCCAGATCTGTCCGTGCCAATTTTCAGGTATCATTTCCCCTGGATACAGGCCTGTTTGAGAAAGCAACGAGAATAACTTGGGTTTGGTCAGCGAGACATAGCATTCATTTAATTTGTTAGCCACACCTCAGTGGAAATTCTCACTTTATACTAGTTGGCCCCAAAAAGCCAGCCCTCTCCTGAACAGGCTTTGGAATCTTTGTGCTTAATCCTACCCTCGTTTGGGGTGAAGTCCATCCAGAGAAGACCCCAATCAATTTCTGCATGGTTAAAATTCCAGGTACCTTCTGCTAACTTGACTTACAGAAACCCAGGCCTTCAGCGTGCCCCTGACAGTTTCCATCCAGCTGCCCTCACAATAGAGCACCCTCATTCTTATTTGCCTTTTTTTTTTTTTGAAGTTTGTCCTTTCAAAATTCAGAGCTGTAAAACCAGACCAACTTCCAACTTAGACCCTCAGTGATTTAAATGGAATTTACACATTGTCTCTCAATCCAAGGGTAATTTCTCAGAGCAGAGAAGAAATGGCGTCTACAGACGCTTGAACCTTCTCCAGGACTTGCTGAAAAGATCCCGCACTTCTGGTGAAGCCGGAGATGACCTCCAGGGTGAGGGAGAGGGTCCAGTTACCAGGAACTGCTCACGCCAAAACGCACTGCTTTGCTGTAAGCATCAGTGGCATCACCACCATATCCGGCATATCACACCATATCCGGCAACCACTGCAGATCTGTTTTAATCCACCGTTTTCTCTGCTTCTGAGTGGGAAAGGAGGAGAAAAGTGAGCCGTAGGACAGACTGCTAGTGCACAGGGTGTTACCTGGAGTCACCCCGTGCCCCAGCGTGGCTGTCCTCCACTCCTCACCCAGCCTAGCAAGGACACGCAAAGTCACAGCTACCTTCCTGACTTCATCCAGGCACCTGCCCGGCTCCTCACCTGGAAAATCCTAGTTCGGCGTGTCCAGGGCCAACTGGAGGCACAGGACAAGAGCAAGGAGGCTGAGGCGGCGAGGCTGTGCCCCATTTCTTTGCAAATTCTGAATTATTCCTCCGCCTCACAATGAAGTTGGAGTCTACCTCCTCCCTCAGCCCGGGATTTAAGCCCGGGGGGACGGTTTGCCAGCCCCCTGCCCAACTGCCACAGTCCTCTAATGCCTGCTGCCCCAGATAAGATTCTGGTAATTCAACATGTCACACAGCAAAAGGGGATAGTCCTTAACAGTAGCAATTCATACAACAAATCTTCCCTTAAAGAGTTTGAAATCTAGATAGAAATCCTCAGAGACGCGCAGGTGGCTGAATGGGACTAAAAATAGCTCTCGCGGCACCACGCACAGAGCGAAGGGACTGCATGCAGACATGTAGATTTAGCAACCGAAATTCAGATATGCCGAGCACCGGCAGGCCAGGAAAACCACCGAAATCAACAGAATCGCACAGAATATCCTCCTGCTCAGTCAGACCCCAAAACACTCATAAATGTCTCTGCTCGGATTTTACCAGTGCTGTATTTTTATCAGAGCAGATTGGCAAAGAGACCAGAACCAGCCTCTTGCAGGGGCTTTATTCTGCTGCCTGCATCTCCTCTTCTTGTATATTTCTAAAAAAAAATTTAATAAAAATGGCTGATTTTGTTACCAAAAAAGATGTCTGAAATAAATAGTGCTCTAGATGGACACCCCTACCACCCCATGGTTAGCCAGGTTTATTTTTAACCTTCTGCAGAAGATGGAGCGGGAGGAACATCTTGCTGCTGCTTCAGAAGACAGCGCCACATAAAACTCCTGGGACGCCTTCTGGGGAGGGGGAAAGGAAAGAAAACCAAAAGTTTTGCCCTCCTAAAGATGGAGCCCCAGTGGGAAAACAAGGTTTGTAAAGGAGAATTATGGCATAACGTGATCCCCCACTAGGAAGTGGGCTTGCACCCATCATTCCCCACCACCTTCAAGGAGAAACCTCGCACGTGAGTACTGCTGATGCAACACAAGAGCCCATTGCATCATCCAGCTGCTGCGTGAGAGGTTTGCGCTGGGAGGAAACGCACAGAACGCAGATTTTGGGGTCTCTGAACAGCTCTGAGTCCTGGTGCAGGTGTTTGGAGGTCCTTGTTGAAAAATACTATTAAGGCTGGGCTTCCCTTAACAAGTGGCCTTTTCTGTGCAAGACAAATAAGTGTGCTACAGCCGGCTCTGGTCATTGCAGGTTATGCCGCCGTGTTGGTTTTTCAGAGTTACACAGGTGATCCCACATCTGGGACAAAAAAAACCTCCAGGTCTCCTCCAGTGCTCCCCTCCTTCAGGAGGAGTCTGCTTGCCCAGCGCCCCAGACAGGTCCCCTGGGACCTGACTCAGCCTTTCATACACCACAAATCCCACGGAGCCCCTTTTCCCTTCCAAAGGAAAGAAGCTCCTCCATGGAGGAGGCATGGCTAGAGGAAGAGATCAGCTTTGCCACTGACCCGCTGTTGCTTCTTTCACCCCTCCCCTCTCTCATCTCATCTGCTTTGACTGCAAGCTCTTGGGGGGCAGGTCGAGCCCTTAATATAAGTTTGCAAAGAACCTGGTGCTCTCAGGATTCTGATCCTGAAAACTGCAGTGTTTTTGTAACTTGAGCCCAGTGATCTTTAAGTCCAATTCCTCAAAACTAGGAGCCAGAGCTGTCCCCCAGGTGGGAGAGGGTCACTGGCCCTGGCCATAGGATGTCCCCTAAGGACCAGGCTGGCTTTGCACTTAGCTTCATCGCTTGTTGGTGATGAACGTAATAAAAATGCACAGCAGTAGTGCAGCCCCCTGCCCCCCTTCACCTCTGAAAGGCAGAGGTCTCTGTGCAAACGTGCCTGGTTTCAGTCCCCAGCCTCACTTTCCACAGGGTCGGTGTTGGGCTGTTTATTTTAGGAAACAAAGAGCTGTATCATTTGCACACGCCCTTATAGGCAGAGACAGGCTCTCCACTCCTCTTCTTCAAAAGAGGGGAAGGCAAGATGAAGAGCTCTTGGTTGCTGTGCGTGGCCTTGGCCCTCTCCTCTGGATTCGTCCTTGTGGCAGGTAGGTGAAAATTAAGAGCATGGAAAACTGCTTAAGATATCAGTGATGGGTTTGGTGTGATTGGCCATTAATAATTTTAACAGGAAAAAACAATTCAAACGCCAAAGCGTGCTCAAGCAGTCATGCTTCACTGGTTCTTGGACACCTCAGTGTCGTTCCGCACCATAGAGCTGTGTGTTTTTAATTGCTGCCTTGAGGCTAAAGAAGTGATGACTAGCTGCAAATTTAAGACTTCGCAATTAGCCATTTTTGCTCAGTTCTCTAAAGCAACACACCGCAAACATGCATGCTTGCTTTTCTGCAGCGCTAGGAAGCTCACAAGAGTCTTACCTGCTAGATTTAAAGGCTTCTAAAAATCTTCCCAGCCATCCTGTCGCATTGCTACTGCCAACATTTTTCTGATTAAACTGTAGTTTATCGTTTAACTCCGCTGAATTTCTTGGAGACTCTTGATTTAGACTGCGGTCAGACTGTTATCCCAGCACACTCAGTGTGTTTGACAGGTAACAGACACCAACTGCACTAATAGCACATCTCTACGCGACATCCCCACTCCTATGGTGGATCTGGTGGGCGAGGTGGAATCCATGCCGAAGGGTAACCACCCCAACAGCCAGGCGATAGCAGCCCTGCAGTTCCTCTGGCTTTCAGGAAAGGGCATCTTGTTGCCTAACGAGGCAGGTCCTTGGAAGTACTGCTTCCTATGGGAAGTGACCAGCTGTACAATCCATGAGCTGCAAAGGCAGGAAACATGGAGAAATACTGTGTCAGCTCAATACAGAGCCTACCCTGGTTTTCCCCATTCATACGCATGGCTTAAGAGATAATATATATACACGTAAGAGGCTTGGAGGGGAAGTCAGATTTGAGTTACATGCATCTACGAGTGCTGTTTTTACTGATTACATTAAAATTAATACATTTTGGGGCTAATCGAGCCTCTTCCTGCCTCATTGAAGTAGCCATCTGCACCTGCAGCAGAGGTTGAACAGATATTTCTGGAATGCACTTGTTGCAGCCGCATTTTGTTGAGCTTTACAGTGCTTTACAGGACAAACTGATATTTGAAGATGAGAAATTTTTTCCAAATAAGCCGAGTGTGGAGGAGGTAGGGAACACTATATTGCAGTAAATCATGCACCAGAAAATGCAACCTGCAGACATTTAGAAGGACATTAGAAAGCTTTGTATTTAACTACCTTCTCCCCGAAGGGATTTGACTGGGTGATACATGGAAACGTTGCTGATGGAACTTATTTTGTACCTTTGTGGTTTTGCTTTAAAAAAATATATGGAGTACCTGTAACTTTTATGATTAATGACAGCAGGAGTCATTAATGACAAGGAATTATATCAGGACCATGTTTTTAGAGCACAGTCAAAAAAACCCCTGCAGCTTTGTGGAAGAGTATATTAACATAATTTATTAAGTTGAATTAAAGCTCCCAAAGGTTTTGGGACAAATCCCAAAGCCAATGGGATCTGACTTGAATATTGGCTTTGGATTAAGGGCTTAGAAAGAAACGCACACTATGTTACCTAGAATACAGTGACAGACATTGGGCAAGCTCTATACGAAAGACAAGAAGCCAAACACTTTCTGTAAGACAAAAACAAAGGCCAAGGCTCAAGGAGGCAGAGACGGAAGAGGCTTTTCCAGTAAGCTGCTGCTTCAGCGCGACATGTTCACGGTGAGTGACGAGATGGCCGAGAGGAAGCATGCAGAGCAAGAGAGACTGCAATAAGGGCTATGGGGAGACAAGCACCATTAAACTCCAAGTAATGACCATCTCCGTGCGTCAGATACAATTATGTATTTCTGCCTTGGTGGGACACACTGCGATGGGAAGCGTGACAGCACTTACGCTCTATGGGCACAGTGGCATTTATACAGCGGGCCACTTGTGCTGCATGCTATACAGAGAAACCCTAAAAGCCAGCCCTTGCTTTCAGGAGCTCAATGGGCACCTGCTGCAGTGGGACATGCTCTAGAGGGATAAAGAAAACCATCAAGGGCAAGGTCTCCTACATGCCTGCAGTTGCTTGCTCCACTGCCCAAAGCAAGGGAGCAAACTAATTTCCTTCCTGATCGAGAAACTCCACAGCAAACCTTTCTCAGAGGTATTCTGCTGCCAGTTACCACAGAAATAGCATTTGAAACCAGCAGGTGAATTGTGTGGTCAGTCTGAGGCATCACGTAACACAAGTTTGGTGCCTTTTTCACTATTACGTGGTCTGTAAGGATCTCAAAAAGTAACCCAGTGGAGTGGAAGCAGATGAGGCCAGCATATTGTAGGGGCAGGCAGTAATCTTTAGCATTCCAGGTTTTCTAAAGGCTTTTTATTTTCATTACATTGTGTGGAGTAGATAGTTAGGGGCTCTGCCAATCCATACTGTCCTTGTTCTGTCTTGCAGACAGCTTCTTGTGACAGTTCAGCCGCTACCCATAGCGGGTAACAGCAGCAAAGATACAGTACAACTCAGAGTCCATCTGCTCCTCCTGGATCCCAGCTCCGCTATCGCTCCCACAGCCTTTGAGCACTATCCCTTCCACCCTATAGCAACACCATCTGCTGTTCGTAAAACCCAGCAGCTTGGGACATGGAGATAAAAAAACCAGACATGAGCTTATGCGATGCCTGTGCTTCCTTACTGACCCATGCTTTTACAGCTCCCAGAAATCCAGCCGTTAGTGCCACAGCTTTTAAGTCAAAGTGGCTGTGAAATACTCCATAAACACGATGGACACACTGTGTCCTGTTTTTTTTCTCCCCATGGTTAAACCCAAGGACAAGTAGAGTAGGCCAGTCCCCAGAACTGAGGTCCATCTCAGCCCAGTATTAACTATCCCCATCCTACAAAAATTGCTGGGTTTGGTACTTTAAGCAGGATGAAGGTACTGTAGGAAGAGCGATGCTGCAAAGCAGTGGCTGTGAAGTTAATTTTAGCAGGATGTAGAAATACAGAGGGACGTAAAAAACAACCACTTAGGAAAGGTATGACTGCCTGTGCATATAAAAGCACAGCTGGCTTGTTTTGAGTGAAGAGACCAGAGGCTCTGGGTTGGGGAAAACCAAGCAGTAAAAACAGGCTGTTTCAGGTAGATATATTTGCACAGTAAATAGACATTGCATGCCACAAGGAATATTCAAAACGTCTCTGGGTGATAGATGGGATATCTTACCCTGTCTTGACTGAGTTTCATATTGAATAAGATGCTAAAAGTACAGAAGACACAGGCAAGCTGGTTCTACTTTATTTGAGTAAGGCCCACAGCTGCCAAACTCCACTTCAGTATGGACAGAAGACTAGAAAATCAGGACTGGAGTTTTTCCTGCAAACCACAAGCATCATAAGGGCCACTTACCTTTCGCTGCCGGGTCACCAGGCTGCCTTGTTGCTGGGTCCTGTAGTGCTTTTTGGCATCTGTTCCCTCAGGGACCTGAAGGACAACATACCGCACAAGGAATACTGACCCGTCTGCCACATTGGCGACGTCAGAGACACTTATTTAGAGGCCAGATCCAAGCAAGGGTTTGGATTGCTGGAACAGCCCTGGTGCAGGATAGTGGAACTGGGTAACCTCCCATGAGGGTAACAGCCGCCTGCCAAGTATAGCTCGAGGTTTGGAAGGGGAATTACTTCCTGTTTCACAAGAAACATTTGCATATTTGTCTCTCTCCAGCAACACAGTTTCCAGGTTCATTGTTTGCTCCTTCCCAGTCACATCACCTCCGTGTACAGAAACATACTGTAGACTGAGCAGTGAAGATGCTGAACTCATCTTTGCCAAGAGGTTCATTTGTACCTGTCACCACCTGGACTTTAATCAATCCAGATGCCATAACAGTGCGTTTCTGGCATCGTCATCCCTTGGCTTTCTTCTAGAGCAGGTTTCAATGTCTGTCTTCTTGACTCTGGGATTGCATCTCCTGTGCTTGCAGGTTATCCATGGAACTCTGAGGACGAAGAGTACGTGCTGGTCAATAACAAGTGCCAGTGTGTAACAGTGACCTCAAAGTTCGTCCCCTCCAAAGAAAATCCTGGTGAAGAAATCCTGGAGAGAAACATACGCATCCTGTAAGTGGCAGCCAAGTATTACACAGCGATGGTGAACTGAGAATTGTTCACAGCAGAGTAGTCCCCTGTTTAATAAGCAGTTTTCATGAGAGCCATTCTGTTGCCTCCTTCGCAGAGTCCCCCTGAAGGCTCGAGAGAACATCTCCGACCCCCTGTCCCCGCTCAGAACCACTTTTGTCTACCGCATGACTGAACTGTAAGTAATCTTATTTACTAAGTTTATTTCCTGAGACTTAACCTCTCCCGCAGGGTTGCCCACAGCAGCCAAAAACATGCTTCAAGGCCAGTAGAGACGGTGAGGCAGGGTCACAGAGTAAACTCTTCCCAATGGAGCCTACCTTTTGTATTCTGTTGCAAACCAAGACATTATCTCCATGATAGTTCACATGAGGTTTCACATTTAGAGGGAAAGTTTCATTCTGTTCATCTCAAATATCTTAAAGATGAGCAAATTACACATTACCTTTTTAACCCTCTCTTTTGGGAACCAGTCTTGCCAATAGCAGTTTGACAACATTAAAAGCATCTGGCTGTGACTTGTTGCATAAAACCTAGAAAGGCCAGAATACTCTTCTAGCTACACCTGGAGAGCAGCAAGGAAGATTACCAGGGGCAACTTCTCATCACAACTCCTAACACTTATTTATTCTTCACCTCTTCTAGCTGCAGAAAATGTGATCCTGTAGAAGTCGAGTTGGGTGGTGAGATATACCAGGCCCAGCAGAGCACCTCCTGCGACGAACCTGAAACCTGCTATACCTACAACAGGGAGAAGTGCTACACCACAACCTTCCCATTCCGCTACCACGGGGAGATCAGAAACGTTCAAGCAGTTCTGACACCGACATCCTGCTACGCCGATTAGCTCGATCCACCGCTGTACTAATGCCTTGTCACAGGCAGCATTCCTAGCCAAAATACATGGATAGCACCATAGTACCTGGACAACAGTGCCCAAAGTATCAGCTCCCAGAGTAATGCCAACTCACCCCTTCATATTATTTTCAACATCAGACTACTGCCATCTCCCACAAGCAGCTACTGGTTGTTATATATACTCTGTTCTCATACCCCTGGCAGGTATCTGCAATGCCATTATTATACATCTCAGACATTATCACCATATAGACCAGATCCTCAGTAGGTGTAAATCAGTAATTCCCTTCAAGTCAGGGGAACTACAGTGATTTACAACACTGGGAAAGCCATCTTTTTGTCAGTCTTCCATTGGTCTTGATCTGAGGAAGGCTGCCACAGACATCAGCAGGCATGTCCATGTAATTCCCTTCCCCAGCAATCTGAGGAAAACCTCCGCACACCCTTTGTAGGAGACTTTGATTACATTAGCAGAATTTGTACCATTACTAGAAGGCTGTCTTACAATCATATTTGAAAGAAAAGATCAAGGATAAGGCAGAGAATTCAAATTTCAGTGTTACTTTCAAATTGGGCATTCTAAACCCTTCTAGCACTTCTGCAATTGCAAGCATCTAGTTTTTGCGTGCATTTCCAGAAGATAAAAAGATGCCTCCTGCCTGAAGCCTTTTGCAATTTGCCAGTACCTCAGCTGTGCCAGGAATAGTCAGCTCTTCTAGGACATGATAGATCTTTGACTTTCCATGCTTATTTACTGCTATTGCTGCCTTCTTCCAACTCTGCTCCCAGTTCAACTGATAAAAAAAACCCCCACCAAGTTGGCTTGAATTTATTTTCTTTTTCTGCATTAAGATTGAAGAAATACTATGAAAATGACTCAATTGTTAGAGCAGGACCCTAGTTCAGGATTCAATTTCTTCTCACACACCAGTAGTCTTTTCTTGTACAGGAAACCCTCACCAAATACCGGAGCTGATTCTGTATTGCACCTTACATGTAAATGCATTACACTGGGTATTGCCCACAGAGACATCCTGTATGTCAGCACACAAAGCACCCAGCATTACCTTTGGGGTGGCTGCTATGTTTCTCACTGTTGTCAGAAGTTGATTGTGAAACCATTAGCTGTTCTGAAAAATCCTGATCTGGCTTCACACAATTGGAATAATCAACCAGCAAAAGCCTTGTTCCAATAATTATAGCCTTGTTAGTGAAACACGAAATAAACATTTTTCCCCAGCAGTCTGTGTGTTGTGCTCAGTTCCATAAGAAATCAAAAGAAAAAGCCCAGTCTACCATCATATTCTTTTCTCTTTCACAGTGAAGTAACAAGATCTCCCTAAATAACTATTTATACTTACAGGCAAAGCCTCCTGGAATACTGGGATAGAAATGTTAACAATGCGCTTACAGAAACCATGACACATTGGGGCTGAACTCGTTTGTGATTTAAGGATCAGCTCCACATCGCTGAGCTGCTTCAATGCCCTGTAAGTCAGTACAGGATCTGAGTTCAAAAATCCAAACATGGCATAAATCACTCCTGGAATCGCAATCCACAGATCAGATTTTTACCTCACAACTGAAAGATGAGCCTTGAAGGCAGGTACGTTGAGGGCTATTCATATGCCAGGCAGCCGTCCTAAACCAGAAACGGTCTTGTGGGAGGCAAATTTTCAAGAGCAAAAGAGTAAAGAGGAGGGAGACATCAGTTATTCTAATGTTACATTGGAGTCGCAGACAATGAACGCAAAGTATGTATTTTTTTTCCCTTCCTTCCTCTGAAAAGATAGCCAATTCAAAGAAATGCAAAGTGCAAAAGGAGGCGGTGAGATCCCCGCCATGTACTGACACAGCTCTACATATTCCAGCTGTTCAGTACTAAGCTCACTGACATTTGTCTCAAAGATATAATCAGCTGCCAAGTCCTGGTGTTCACCAGCCTAGGAGTGCTGTGATGGCACAAGTTCATAGGTCATGGTAAGGCTGCATTTCACCTCCCAACACAGCTCTTCAGGTTACAGCCAGAGGAATTTACCAGTCCCTGGGGCTCTGCCTCTGCCCTGGAATCACCTGCCTAAACTTGAACTTCCTTTTTTTATATCCCATTGTAAGGCCAACACAAGATTCACGTTTACTCACAACAGGACTGGAAATCACCCTGCAGCACATCTTGGGAGCCCAACAACCCCACCACAGACCACTCAAGAGGCATTCAGGAAAAAGGAAATCCAAGCAGCTGTGAACAAGTACTTGCTTAGACTATCTTGGGCAGAGCAAACAGCCACTGGGAAACAAGAGAAAGTGTTCCTCAAACTCCCCATGTGCTATTCAGCTGTATAATAAAGCAGGATTCATTCCCCCCACCAAGCCTGCACTGACAGCCCTCCCCACCCCTTGGTACTGGACTGTGTTAGCCAGTTTTTAAATAACTCAAAGCAACACAGCAGGTTAAATCAGGCTGTGAATCCTCACCTGAAAACCAGGAGAGTAAAATCAGAGCAAGTGAGCTCTGCTTATCCCCAGCAGCATACTGGGGAGGGTCTGGGACCTTCGAGGCAGGGGAAGAGGTGCTGGTGGACAACAGAAATCCCCTACGCTAGGGGTCATTTTAGATGTGCCAACAAAAACAAGTCCTGCTTTGAAGTACCTTGTTTTTCAGACTGCATGGCCACTACTTCGCAGTGGGATTTTTTGGTGAGCCCTGATGTTGGGGTACAAATGCCTCCCTTGCTGTGTACTCCTTTGTTGCATTGTCTAAGTGACCACGGTGGGACCAGGCTTCCCAATTGGGCGTACAATACTTTCCTACCAGCTCCAGCTTTTTCTTCACAGGCCAGGTTAGTTCTTCAGCTGCATTTGAAGTTGCTTGAATAATTCATCTTAGTGCATGTAAGCTAAATTCATTTTGTCTCAGTCTTGTAGGAATACATTTCTATTTTATCTCCACAGACTGCTTCTAGGCTTAATACTTCCCAGGTCTCTCGTTGTCCAAACACTGCTTTCTTGCTTACATGATATTGAGTTAAAGAAGGATTTCTCACCAGATTTTTTTTTTTTTTTAGAAGTCCTTTTTAAACCATGGAAGTTTATCCTCATCATTCTGTTTCCAGTTTGACAAAAAGGAAGTTTAATTAGCATTAGGAACTACAGCACATATCAAAGCTGAGCAAAACAAATCCTTGAGCTCAAAGACTTTTTTTACAGTAGCAAATTGAGCAAAGAAAGTAACTTATGACCAATACCAATCAGGCCAAGCTGCAGTTCACTTCACAAATAGCTCAAAAGTCCACAGGACAGCCCAGTTCCTGCTCTGTAAAGGCTTCAGTTGTCTTTATTAGGTATTTTTGGTGTAGTAATGGGTAACAGGATATTATTTTTAGTGGTCTCGCTGTACTAAGTCTGCTTTTGTCAGCACAAGGTTTGTCCACAGTGGGATCTTCCAGATCTTGCAGAAAAGTACTGCTTTGTACACTCTCAGGTGGAAGGTTTCCTGTTTTCAGTAGATATATAGATAGCAGCCAGTTATGCCTTAGAGATGGCTTATTTTCTGTAAAGCAGTAAGCGCAACACATATGCTTAAAAAACGCACTAAATTTTTTTGTGGACCAGGATCTTCGGCTAAGCTACCATGTTACAGCACAAGACATAATCCTTGCCTTCTAGCCAAGCCCAAGCACTGCTAAGCTAGCTAAGTGGTTTGTACTTGGAATTTCGTAGTCCAAACCCCATGTTCAAACTACCTATCCATTTCAACACTAACTCAAAACTACCTTTAAGTTTATTCTAATGTAAGAAGATTCTTTTGGGAGCAGCTCAGCTACTAGCTTCTGTTCACTTTAAGGGAAATTAGAAATCTGTATTAACTCCTGGCTGTCAAAGAGCCTTCTTGTTTTTTGTTATCTCTTCACATTTCTTGCAAGCTTTGGATGTCTTCTCTGGAGCTCTACTATCATTTCCCCCAGCCAGCATTTCCAGAAGGAACTGAAAGAAAAGATTAAACGTAAGTAAGATTAACAGTCTCAAATGACACTGTGAGTGATTAAAGGAAAAAGTAAAAATACATAGAGAAAGGGTCAAAAAATCCAGTGCACATATTGCTGAGTGGCAGCTGTTGCCTGTGAAGTCCCTTCTTGGGCATTCAGATGTTGAAATCTTTTGCATCCACTGTTAACACGTAGCACTGGCTTCCACACTTGCTGAAGACAGATGAAAACATCAGCCACACAAGCAGCAAACCTATGCAAGTCCCAAATGTCCATCAAATCACCTGTTCACTTGCTCCCAGCAAAGCATGAACAGGGGGATCCCAGCACCACTTTCAAGACCCACTGCTGAACTGAGCCCCAGCTCCTTCTGAACCCCCATTTGCACATATACCAGTTCCTCCCCTCCAAAAGCGCCAGCACACCGAAGAGAAGTGGAGGTCCCTGATCTAGGTCATTTTACACCCAGAATCTTGGGACAACCCAGTGACAGCCACAAGCACATCAACATGGGGACACAGACAACACCCTCAGCAGATTCTCATGACTCACCCGAGGCTTCCTGTAGCCCTTTCTTTCCAGGAATTCCTTAAAGGCCTGTGTGCTGCACAGCTCTGTGACTTCCAGCTCCTAAATTAATTTCCACGGTATATTAAAATTCAAATTTAATTTTTCTGTATAAGTTCCACATGCCTAAAGAACCCACACAGTATCTATCTGTCCAGCTCTCAGGAAAACTTATCAACCAATAAATATTTTAACCACTAGCAGCTCTAACTAGTTGAGATTTATTTCAGGGTTTTTTTACAAATCATGAGGTTGCTTTGTGAATGCAAAGTTGTTTTTAGCAAATTATAACCTATTGTCCTGTGCTACATGATGTCATTTCCCCCAGCATCTTTGGTATGGAAGGTGGGAAGAGTTCTTCTTTGTTACTCAAGTAAGCACACCTACCCTCAGTAACCTGCCATCTGTTCCTAGGAGGAGCTGGACAAAATGAAGTGGATTATTAAACAGTAAACTTCACCTTTATTTTTAAGCAGAATTAATAAAACCATAACCTTTGCCTTTGTGTTCTTCTGAGCTCAGCTGTTCTCAGGCATCCCATCTCCAAAACTTACTCCTCTGTCTTACAGACAGCAATTTGTCATAAAAGAGGAATGACACTTGTCAGTCACCTCACCAGCCCTGTGCAAGTGGCAGCATTTTCGTCCCATGCAACTCAGTTTTGCACTTGGAAGGACTGCCCTCTAGAGCATGAACCATGTCCCCCCTTTTCACTGTGCACTAAGTGTGAAGATGTAGCTTTTTTTTATATAGGGTAACTAAACCTACATCTAAGTAGACCCAGTCATTGAGAAGAGCCTGCCTGCTCTTGAAACTCCTCCTAATAACACCATGTACCACAGCTGAATCTGGCAACTTTGTCAAGACAGGTACTGCAGTAAAACAAAACCAAGATAAACACCCTAAAGCATTCTGTGGCACCAATTGCACACGAATATATTTTGGCCACACATGATACCAAAGGCATCCAATGAACTGGATTTGCAACACTTATTTCAACTCAACCTTGATTTATGCTTATTTTCTTCCTAGAGCTACTGTCCATATACAAGTGCCATGGAGCCACAGTCTAACCCAAGTGACTGAGCCTATTTGAGCTGAATTTACATCAGCTTGGATAACATGGTCTGTCCACACCTCTTTGTGCCTGTCAGACACCATACAGTGCCCAGAGACATTCCTGTCCGACACTCATCTCTCTCACAGCTACATCACTGAAGATAGGTATAATTTTTCACATTGACAGTACCTTTTCAGACCATTTCTTGGCATTCACATGGCTTTTGACTGTTGCCTGTGGAGCTTTTAATGGTTCATGTGCTTTCTGTTTATTCCACATTGTGTGATCAAGATACCACACTCCGTACCTGATGTTCTCACATTTTTTTGGGGAAGGGACCTACAAAAACACTGTTTCAGTGTTCTTTCATCACATTGTCACTCATCACTGATGTGATAAGCAGTACAGACACTGTCCCAGAACCTGAATACCACCTCCAAAGGGTCTACCAAGGATGACCTTGTACCCTACAACTGTGCAATATGAAGGTGATGGCTGTTGAGAATGCCTGACTAGCAAATCTCTTCCCTTTTTTCCCCCCCCAATGGCCAACAGTATTAAAAGCTATTTCTCAGAATCCCTACCCTCAAGTCATCTGACTTTTTTTTCTAATCTGTTTTTTGTGACAACCTGGGAAGGAAGCCTGTGAGGTTCATACTTTGTGAGTCAGAAGCTGAATACATGCTTTTCTATTTCAAAATCATGTTTCTCAACATTGAAAAAACTACTTAAGAGTAATGAGAACTGCAAACTTTCAGTTAAGCTAGAACTGGCCCAACTTCACCCTCTTTGCCAAAATCATCCAACAAATATTTCACCAAAATCCTCCTTCAGTTTTGGCCTCAACCATATATAGCTGTTGATTATGTATTCAATGATTAAAAGAAGGTACAGGAAGAAACACAGGTAATGGGAAAGGTAGAGACTGCAAGGTCATCGCCCTACACTTCAGCTGCTTCTAGTTGTGGACACCTCCACCAGTCCCCCTGCTCTCCCCTACATCAGGGCCATACACACTTGGGACTCAGGACTTCTTGAAGCTCCAACTGTAACATCTAACAAACTACATCTTGAGATGAGTCAGACATGGTGTCCTTCGCCTAATCCAAACCTCACGCAGTATAAAACCATGTTTTTATATTGATTTCACTGGCTTCGGGAATCAGCAAATCTGTTGAGAACTCTCTACAGTTTGGCCAGCAAAAACACTGCATGGTTGAGCCCTAAATAATACTCTTAGTTTTCATTTGCATTTTACTGCTCTGCTGCATGTAAAAAGTAACAGTTCTTGAACATTTCCTTTTTCAACTGCACTCTGGATCCTTAAGATACACTTACAGACAAGTATCAAGTGCTCCCTGTAAAAAACAGGCTCCTTTCTCATCTCCAATGGGTACCCTTCCCCACAAGCCATCTAAAACAATTCGACTTCCGCAAATGTAAATGTGAGCTCATTTACCTTAACCTGGCAGGGCAGGCTCCTTAGGTGATGAGAACTCCTGGCAGCTAACCGGGGAGGTGAAGTCTCCTCGCTCTTCAGCTTCTCTGCTTCCACTTTGTTTAAATTCACAGCAGGGAAAGGTGAAGGTACAGTGGGCTCCCTTTCAGAGCTGGCACTGAGCAAGCGCATGAGGCCATCTTCATCCATACCGTAGTTCCCTCCTCCCTGGAAAAACCCCAGGACAGTCTCAGAGTGGAGAAGAAAGCATCATCTCATTACTAGTGTTTTCTTGCATCCATCTGAGCTCCCACCATTCTACAGTACTATTAAACCCAGCATCAGAGTTTGAGCTGATCTACGAGCATGCTTGCATCAGCATCATCACAGCCATGCGGCAATCACAAAGACAGTTTGGAACCAACACGTGAATTGATGTACTAGTGTCAGATCAAAGAGGACTGCTCCAAGGTGAGGCAGCTGAATAGTAATTTGGACATGGATGACTTCCCTGAAAAAAGCCACACCATTTCCTGAAGCAAGCTTCTTTAACAGTATTTTTCCATAATGATATTTATTCCTTGCTTTACATATCACTGGCCTAAGCCGTATTAATCACACCAGGACAACAGAGCTGAGAGTCAAAAAGCAGTCTTGGTTTTGACTTGGGATCTCAGACGCATACCTGCTGAGCCATAGTTTTACTTCTTAAGCCAAAGGCATTCAGCCTAAATGAAACAATTGGGTTGCTAGAATCCAAGAGAGCAGGTGGTGGCAGTTTTTGTGTACTTACCAGAGACATAACCCAGTCAGAGTAATGCTTGATTGCTCGCTTTATGTTTTCATCAGGGGGAGCAAAGTCAGTCAGCACAGCCTTCTTTTCTCTTCCCGCTACCCTCTTCTTGGAAAGCCACGTACACAGGGTTTTGCCTCCAGACTCCTTGCCACTACAGGTATTAATGCAATAGAATCAGAAACACTCTTTGATTAGCTGCAGTGATAGCTGTCACCACACAGTCAGTACTATACAAAAGCCTAAAGCTGAATCCTCTGTTTGCACATATGCCTTTTGATCGCAGCTGCTGCTGTTGACCACTAAACATGCATGATTTTTTCAAGGAAGAGCTTGAGCAGTTGGAACCAGTTGTGAAGGCCACCTTCACAAACAGAACAAAGGACCACACCTGATATATCAAACAGCACAGCCCCAAGGTTCGGATGCAGGGCTTGAAATAATCTGCACCTTAAAAATAGAAAACCCTAAAAAGTTGTAGCTTGAAAGTCTATGAGCCCATCACTATCCCTTTCTGTCATTATTAAAAATACTCAGGGAACAATGAAGTGACACCGATTATTTTGCCATAGCTGATTCCACCTGTAGACCGACCAACCAACCAGTAAGGCTGTCTCCTCATGTTTTTGTATCATTCAGGACTAATCCTGACTGGTCTCTGAGCAGCTGGGGGGTAACAATTAATTGAGGAAGACACACTGAGGAAGGCAAAGGAACCTATCTTTTAATGAAAACTACTTCCACAGTAGGGCCATGTAAATTTCAATTAAGGGTTTAAAACCCTTGTCCCACTCATTACAGAGAAGGGGGCATTCACAACCATTTGTGTTGCTGTCTTCATCTTGTCCTGTACTCACTGTACTTGTGTCTTGGAAGCTGTTCCTTTGCTTTGCTCGTCCTCTGTATGATTGAGCACATGCCAGAGGGGTTGGTTCTCCTGTTCACAGACACTGCAGCCAGCCTTGCTCTTCAAAAGCACTTCAGGATCCAGGACACCAGCATCCTCGCTCAAGAGCTACAAGCCAAGCAAGAACACAGCCTGCTGTCAAAAATAACCTCACCGGAGGAAGTCTGCTTGGGGGCTGTGTGAAGGACTGCTCAATATGCCAGTCTCCTCAAATCTACTGACAGTTAGGGCAGTTCATAGTCCAGAAGCTTCTATTTACACACCTTTCCCAAAATCCCTGGAGTATTAATTGCAATTCAGGCTGGTTGCTATATCTGTGAGTCATGCTGAAATTCTAGTATCTGCCATCTTCTATAGCTATTTTCTGTACCACGCATGAAACTTCCCTCCGGCTGCTTCTGAGTCACCTCCCTTTCAGTACAATCCCTTGTTTCATGATCCCATTGCCCCAGTTATACCAGCCTGGGATTGGGGCAAGCTCTGCTGTTGCTTGTTCTCACAGAACAGAGACCAAATTCCCTTTTCTGAATGCTAAGGCTGCTCCCGATGAACCCACCCACCATGTTATTGCATCCTAGCCTTAGGTGAGTATATGCCCTCAGAGAAGGCTAAACAATACTAAGGTCCTTCCCCCAGGGGTCCTTGTCTTCTGTAGCAGATCCCCTTGAAAAGTCTCCCAGCTCTCTGCTATTCATTTTGAGGGGAACTAGGAGCAAAGGGTTTATTTTCCCACTGTATTTGGTCACTGATCTCCATCCACAACACCAAACAAGCACGTTCCCGAAGTTCCCAGGCACACAAGAGACAAGGACCTGCTAGCTTTTGCTCGCGTGAAGCAGACAAATTTGAGTAACCGGAGACTGGGAGAAGAGGGATGATTCTGTAAACAGGCTGAGAAATAAAGGTAATGGGATATATTCTGCTGTCTTAGGCATACTCCTGCCTTTTCAATTCTGATGAGATTCTCTGCCTGCTCTATAACACCCATTTGTACCACTGCCTTATCTGCTGAGCTATCACAATGCATTTACTGTCATCTGTTGGCAGTGATGGCAGGCACTAGATTTCTCAATTAGCCCATTTCCAGAGATTACTTACTGACAATCTGGACTTATCTTAGTTTACTGTAATAGCAGTTGTCTTATTTTTCCTTTGTGAAAAGACTGAAGTTGCTGTGTTTTTCTTTAAATTTACACTAGTAGTTGTACACTAGATTAGTTTCCTGGTCCAACTCTGAAAGAAAGAGTGTTTAACCAGGATTAAAAAAAGTCATTACCTTTGGGGAGGTACTTTTTTCTGGAGGTGGGTAGAGCACTACAAGATTCCGTTTCAGGCAGCACTCTATCTGTGCAACATAATCCCTCCTGGCTTGCTGCAGCAGGCTGAGCTTGGAAAGACAGACCTGCATTTTGGAATGCTTCCTTTTCTTCCACAGAACCGTGGACGAAGATTTCAGTGTTCCATTTTGAAGGGTAATTGAGACAGGCGGCTTTCTACCATACACAATCATGTTATGAGATGAAGGAGGAAAGCCATCTCTGAAGTCATCTAAACCTTTTTTCAAGAATATCCAGCGTTGACCATCAAGGGAGTCTGAGAACCTCGGTCTGCTTTCTCGTAAGTCCTTGTAAGACATTTTCTGCTTTCTGTAGGCAAATTAGATGAAGAGCTTAAAAGCTGCATTCTAACGAACAAGACTGGAGGACACTTAGAGTACAGGTGGATATTCAGCTGCAAGCATGGTTACCCACATGGTAAGCACTTAGGTGCTACTCAGCTTTAGAGAAAAGCATAAAACACTGACTTCGCCTGTGTGAAGGACACCCAAACCCCAGCATTTCCAGCTCATAGAAAAACCTGGCATTTGAAAAGTTGGTTTTTAAATAAAAAATGGATAATGTTCTAGACGTTCTGTTTCAAGACATAGTTATTTTATACATATGTATATTACTCCAATGACAAAAATATTTTCAAGCTGTATGCTCAACATAATCAAATTCTTCACAAATGCCTGATTTCAGTTGACCACAACTTTTCCAGCTTGCAGCCACATGTCATTTGTGCCCTACAAAATTAGTTTAATGTCTCAAGTAAAAAAGCTTGGGCAGCTTTAGAGAATGACCTAATGGCCCCTGCAGCCCTGGCAATACCTCGCTCCTTGCTATTTCTCCCAAGGCATACACAGGTTTTGGATACACAGCACAGGTTCTTGGGTGGCCAGCTGAACTCAATGGCTCCTTGTCTACAAGCCTCAAACTCCCACTTTTCTCATCTTTTAAATGATTTTACAATCACAAATGCCTTTTACTCAACAGACTTCCACTTCCAAATATCCTATCCAGAGCTTGGGGCAGCTCAGCAGTCACCCAAGCTTGCCTGACTGGAGGCACAAAGACCAAAGTGAAACTCAGTTTTCTGTGGCTTCAGCCCAACCCATGTTCCGATGTGCTGTTACTCTCTTCATTTGCTCTCATATCCACAGAATTCACTGCCTCCACTTAGATTTCATGGTTTAAGCTGTACATGGTAATAGCAGATCAGACTGCTCACCACACTTGTGTGGCTCATGTCTTTTTAACTCGATTGGCTTAAATGATCAAGCGGCAACTGCCAGGTAAGAGAAATTGCTACTTTAAATGCCTTAGAAATACAGTCCTTGCTAGCTAAAGCATAGAAAAATGAATAACACAAGAAGTTGGCTTTAGAGATTAACAGTCTACCTGCAATATCAAATATTGAAATACCAGTACCTGCAATATCAAATGCCTCTGGATTTAGCAATTCCTAGGTAACAATGTATAAAATGTGTTATAAGAAGGTACTATTGAGAACTACAAACAGCTAAGTACATACCTCATATTTTACAGCTCTGACAGTGAAGATGTCATAGGAGAAAAATAACATGTTATTCTGCACTAACTGAGGTACAGGAAGTTACCTCCATGGCATTCTACAAGAAGATGTCGAGAAAACCTGTAAAGTCTTCAAGAAAATGTACAGAAGCGAACTTTTCAGCAGTGCTGCTTCAGAAAAGGCAAGCACTAACTTTCAATCCCTACTGGCATAATGCACTAGGCATGTTTGCAGTTGGTTGTTGTGGAAACCGGATTCACAATTCATTATCTGCCTAGAGAAAGGGCCTTCTGCACAAACAGAAATATGCAGAGAGCTCCTGAGGACTACAGAGAAAAATATTGGAATTGAAGCAGGACTTCATTTTGCCACAACAACCTTATCTTCTCAGCACCAGCACTTATTTATTACTGAACAACCAAAGCCTGACGCAATACACCGTTCAATGTGCCTTTACTAAGTGTTCTTTAACCCTGCTCTCCAAGAAAAACAAGCAGCAAACACGGGTCAGGTCTGGCATTATGTCTTAATTTCTTGTGGATTTGACTGATGACACAAACTGGTAGATGAAGGTGAAAGTAATGACCTGGGACAAGAGTACACCAGAGTAACTCCCCTTAGCAGCTTGTAGAATACATTCTTCTAATTCCTTAACCAATTCTCACTGCACTACCTACGCATATTGAAAAATTTATGTGCATGCTAGAAACTCAAATTAACAAGTTGATATAGGTGGTACCACAGTGCCTGTAAACACTGGGTTGATATTCTTTCCAGCATTCAAATACCCTGCCACAGCATTGCTTTCCTCCACGCTGTCCTGGGCAGTAAGAAAATAGACAGAGTTTCTTGTCTTACTGAAGTATTATCACTCTGGGCAGCAGCAGCCAGATCAGAGCATAGATTTGTAATCCATTATATACACTCGGTAGATAGAGACTGCAATCCAAAAAGACACACTGAAGTGGTTTCCATTAGGCAGGAGACACCTGGGGATTCTCTTATCCATGAAGCTGATAATATACAGCACAGGTTTAAGACAGCTGTCACTCCCACTCTCTAACAGCTTTTTTTTAAAAAAAAGAATATATCACAAATACTTCTCAAGTGTTAGTCTGTACAGCCAGTTTGCTGCACACGGTTAAGACTCTATGTCGTTTACCATCTACAATGCTTCTCACACCAAGCGAACACTTGAAAAGGGACAAGTCCAGTTTAAGAGGGGAATGTTGACCATGGCTCCCCTGTGCTGTGACCACTCCACAAATCTCCCTTGAGCTGAATCCCCAGCCCTCTCAACAGAGCAAGTCCATATTCAGTGGTCTCTCACGGGAGAAGCCTGTTAGTTAGCAACAATCTCATGTACAACAGCTTTTCTATCCAGTGAGCATCTCTAATTTCCAGAAACCAAGGACAGAAAAATATTTTCCCCCATTTTGCAGCAAGGCTTGATAGCCTGGGGCTGCCAGAGAACAACACCTAAGAGGCTATCTGTCTTACTCTTGTAGCAATTCATAGATCTAAATTAACTCCATGGATCCAAGACTGAACAAAACAGATAAAGACATTACCAAGCATCACACTCGGGATGGCAGCTTCGCAAGCTTTTCCACCCCTTGCTGCAATGCCAGATGTACTTCCTTTACAGCCATCATGTTTTATCACACAACAATGGCTTGAGAGATGCAGAAACCCACTGAAAACAGAAAGAGTTTGCAATTACTTGACTAAAACTTAGAAACCTGTTACTTGAGCATTATTTACACTAGCATGAGCTAGCTTTTGTCAGTGTTTTTCCAAATCAAAGACTTAACACTCAGCTATGAAGTATTCCCTAAGAAGGAGTTAGGGTTTTCCACTTCTACTCTGTACTATTCATAAGGCATTAAGAGCTATTTCTTGAAAGACAATACTTTTAGGGTATTTACACAACCTTTACTAAAGCAGTTTGTCATTTCAAACAGCTGTTTGCAGTTTAGTGACTTACAGACATGCTGGGTTTCAACTTGAAAAATTGATTTGTGAAAAACATACCCCCTTCAGATAACTTAATAAAGCCATACATTTCTGCTCTGAGCAAAGGAATTTCACTGCATGCAAAGCTAAAACTGAAAATCCTGTAGTGCCACATAGATTGCCTCACAGCAGCAGAATTAACTGGGAGTGTTATTCTCCCACTGCAAATAACTGAGCATTTTTCAAAGCTAATACTCTAACATCACCCTGCTTTGTTGAACAACACCACACAGTTACTATGTCTCAGTCTACAAACAAATTCTAAGTTTGTAACATAAACCAGAAATCAATATTTGGGTTGAACTTTGTGACTTACTTTTTTCCTGAAGGAGAATAGCACTGCCTCTCTTCACAGTTACAAAAATGCAAGAATTAAGTCCCGAAAGACAAATGCCCTCTAACAACTCAGAGCCAGGAATTCACATATAATTTAAATGAAATGTGAGCTATCAAATACACCATATAAATTTAAGTAAAGCCTCAGAGACTTCCTGAAAACTCTGCTCAAACTTTGCAGCCCTTGACAAGAGAGAAAAATAAAGTAGGGCTGACTGCAATAAAGTAAACTGTTTCTTTCTGTTTTTCCAGTTGCTGCAGTCCAGTAGAGAAATGTTTTCCCCAAATCCATATAAGGACTCACAGGCTCTGCTCCCTCCAAGAGGAAATGTACAACTTAAAAACTTGTTTGAAGAAAAAGAGCCAAACCTATTTTGTGAATACTCACTGCCTTGGGTAACCTGCTAAGTCTGAGAGAAAACTACATCTGGGCAAAATGAAGCCAATTATTAGTAATCACTAAATTGACACCTTTTACTCCCACAGAATTTCACTCCATTAGTGAATAACACAATCCCAAATCCTGCTGAAATCATTCAACAAATTAATACTAAGTAAACTACAGAGAAGTATCTTAGTACCCTAGATAATATCTTTCATTCTTTGCTTTACTTTCTAGTAGTATTTAATACCCTGTTTGAACAGAAAACCAGAAAAAGCTATTTGAAACAGAGAGCACTTAAAGTTTTTTATAGTATACTTAACCCAAGCGCCAAGTACCTAAAAAAAGTAAGACTGCTCACAGAAAAAGTTTCCATAACCCACTTTTTAGGTATTTTCTCCATACTTACAAAGAAATAAAGACAATCAAAAAAACCCCCAAAGTTTGTTTTTTACAATACCAAGAACAGCTACAATCTTAAATACAAATTTGACATTAAAATCTAACTTTACAAAACACTCCCTGACCTTGTATTAAGCGTACGCCACAAACAACCTTCAGCTCATAATCCTCAAAAAAGCCTATCATAATAGTTACATACACAGTTGACAAAGTAACTCCAAAGAAAGCAAGCAAATCAACTTTCTAGCTTCTAACACCCTTCAGCTAGTGTTCTAGCATAATTCTGCACACATAATATTAATTAACCAAACATACAACAAAGATTCAATACATTCCATAATTTCTTTCAAAAAATCCCACAATAAATGAAATTTACACATATTAACTTCTAACAAACAATAACTTCCCCTAACAAACCCCCCTCCAACAGAAATCAACTGAACAAGCTCCTTCCCCTGTGAATTTAAGCATCCCTGGCTTAATTAGCTCGTGCAAATCAGGCCAATGAGTGAGCAGGGGGGGAAGGGCTTAGGGTATAAATGCTCCTCTTGGGGACTTTGCTCTATAGATGGATGGTTTTTCTCTGAGATAGTTGTGGGTATGTGGAGTGGTGTTACTGGTTTAGTGTTTTATTAGCTATTTTTTATTAATATTAAGGAAAAGTTAAAGTAAATGTATGGGATTTTGATGCTTCCTATTGTTGTATATAGTTTAAGGTAATTAAAATAGAAAAATTTATAGCAATTTAAAATCTATATAGAGTTTTTTACTAAAAGCAGTGTAAGAAGTTAACTTTTAGTACTTAACTCTTTAAATAAAAATTCTTGATATAAAACCCAGCAGAAATATATGAAACAAGTTTTCAACTCAGTTACTTTTTATGTGTATAAGTGTTAGTTTTGCTGTTGACTTTACCTCACTCAATATATGAGTTAATGTTCCTGTAGAAACAAAAGCTATAGTGTTGTTTTTACAATGATATTACAAAAAAAAAGTGGTTTATTGTGTGAATATCTTGAGGTGATGTGAGTACAACTAGTTTTTTGTGTGGTTGTTTCAAACAATGCAGTTGTCCTACACAATAAGACAGGGTGTTTCTCTGATGGTAAATAAATTGGTCTTTGATTTATTTACTCTTTTGGTTCTTAAAGAACACTTGTGTAGTTCTATTGTGTTTTAACAAAACCTTGATGGATGATGAGATATGAGTTAAGACTGCTCAGATGAGGATTTACTTGTGGAAATACTGAATCAAGTGAGTTATTTGGTTTGTTAGTTCTAGGGCTATGTTTAAGTGCTCAATAGAGCAAAAATATCCACAAGTAAAAGCTAAGTATAATAACAAGCTAATTAATAAAAGGTAAGATCAGTATTTGAAATATAGAAACCTCATTTTGGTTAGTAGAAAGCTTGGTTTTGTCTGAGTGAGTTGATAACAGCTTGCATGTGGCTTCTGCTCTTATTTTTGCAGTCATTTTAGGCTCAAACTAAGGCACAAATCAATTTCTTGGCAGCTGTATGAGCTTGTAAGTATTGATGCACCCTCTATGTTCTAATTGGTGTATAGCTTAACCTATTCTCCCTTTGGAAATTGGTTCCATCCAAGTTTTTGGGAGGAAGAGCAGGTAAGAGGAAACAGATTATTTTCATTTATTCTCTAGATGATTCAGTTCCCAACTGTTTCAAGGGTTTCAGGCAAGCCAGAACTAACTGGAGCCAGTAG
The DNA here is from genome assembly GCA_013400135.1 of Rhinoptilus africanus. Lineage (NCBI taxonomy): Eukaryota > Metazoa > Chordata > Aves > Charadriiformes > Glareolidae > Rhinoptilus > Rhinoptilus africanus. The sequence continues at coordinate 379,920 of VXBO01006682.1, forward strand.
CTTCAGGTTCCTACTGCTGCCCTGTTAGTAATTATGTGTTTAGGTGCTTACAGCTGGCTGTGATTAGCTTACCCTCATAATGAGAAGCCTTTAAGTGAGGGAAGCCTTGGCTCACTTGAAATGAGAAGCAATATTAGTGACTTGGAGCCCTTAACAATGCTGTGTTGAACCCTTAACTGTACTCTGATACTCAAGATATGTCTGTATATAAGAATAATCACTGGATAGAAGGTGTTTAATACCCATTTGCTATTTAAAATTAAAATGTAAATCTTGGTTCTACAGTGTAAATAAGCAGTTACTTAAAGGAAAGATAACAAGCTATGCAAATGAAGAGCTGAACTTTCAGTTGCCTTGTGCTAAAGGTTAATTAGTAAAAGGCACTGATGTAGAGCTTTTGTCTTTGAGACTTTGTTTTCAGTACTGACCATTTCTCTACACATCACTTGAGATGTATTGCCCTGAAAATGGGAGGGGGAGTGACTGTTGTGTCTAAGCTGCTTTAGACATTGTTTTCTTGCACTACTCAGGCCAGAATCTGTCCTACCTCACCCTGCATCATAGGGGCCTGCAGAAAATAAGCTGTGGTTACTAATTAGATGGTGAACAGCTGGGGAGGGAGGAGGAGTGCCTGTGTGAGCTATTGGTGTAAGTAATTGATGTGAGCTATTGGTAACACAAATGAAATGTTAGTTTTTTCTCCTATTCCTCTGTATTTGATGAAATTAATCAGTTGGTGGGGTTCTTGTCTGCTGTCCTGCATCCTAATAGTGGTTTAGCACTGTTTGTATGGAAGAAGAGTTGTCTTTGCTCTGTTTAAACTGATTGGACTCACGTTTTGTCCCTCAGAGCTGGCCCCTTGCCCAAATCCTCCCACCTTTTCCCAGGGAGTATGCTGCTGGTGGAGAAACATTCTGGTCTCCTCTGTGTTGCTGCATAGTTCAGCCAAACCCTCTCCCTGTAACTTCCAGCAGTGTCTACTGTTGCCTCCAGGCATATCTAGCCTTAAGATAGGGAAAGCAAGGATGTTTCATCTTGAATGACAAGATTTGACATAGCTAAGCTATTGTTTCAGGCTGGCTGTACAACCAGCTTTGCAATGCCCTCATTCTTACCGCACCAGGGTGAGAGGGATCTAACCCTTCCTGATGGGAAGGAAGATCAACATGCCAACCTTCCTGAGTTTTTTGTGAAGAAGCTCAATCTTTTATCACGCTATAGAAGCTGTGCAGCACTGAGCTGTGGCAGCCTCTCTCTATTTTTCTATCAAGTGGGTTCATCCAAGACTGTATCCACTTAGCAAGAACACCCCTGGCAGAGAAATGGCTATTAAAATTGCTCTTGCTTTGAAGCCAGGCATGTACTTAAGTAGCTCAACTGGAGCTTGGTGCAAAATGCTCTATATCAAAAAAATTATTTCCATTATAAGTGTGATTTGCTGGGGTCAAGAAGGCTTCTCCTGAAGAAGAGCATTGCTCAGGACTGGGAATAGCAATACCACTGTCAGGCATCATTTTATTCGTATTCCTGGCATGCACAGGATAGACTTTCAGTTTTATTTAGCTTACTGTCAGTGAAGTGCAATAAGCGTGTCCCTACAAAAGCCTTGAAAAACCAGCAATTTTGAGAGCTAGCAACGCTTTCTGTTTTTACAGCAACCCCAGGCCAGTTCGGTTAGGCTTTTGGTTCAAGAAGAGAAGAGGTCGTGACTTGCCAGTGGCTGGGGGCATCTTTGGCCCTGGCAGCCCCCTGCCCCTGGGAAGGGGCTCATCTCACCCGACACAAAGCAGTCTCTGGTGTGCAAAGGCACCACTGCTCCTAGGGATGGATGTCGCTTTGTCTTGAGGTTCTACACCATAGGGGAATTGTGAGTGCTGACCACTGGTGTAATGCTTAGTACTTAAATGTGCCTTGGTTCTTAATGTTAGCTGTATTTCAGCACCAAATAAAAGCAAGCGCTAAAATCTGCAGGAGAAGAGCTGACTAGACAACTTTTGTTTCTCTTTGCTTCTCTTTAGGCAGTGATTATTTGGGGAACTTACTTGGAATATTGCCTTCCAGCTCATTTTGTTGCTGAGTCCCTCTGCAGAGCTCTGCTGGCTGCCTGAGCAGGCAATGGAAATTGGTCCCTTCCTAAGCAGTATGGAAAGTTAAATTTAAGCCTGGTGTTTTAGCTTTTTATAATGGCAAGTAAGCAACTTCATTGAAAAGGAAAAGGGAATCCATGAGGCCAGCTGTCTACTAGGATTTCTTCGCAAACTGTGAAGTCCATACTCTGTTTGGCTGGTAGAATGTTATCCCAGACCAACGAGTATGGGGAAAAACCCTTAGTGTAGAAATATATGCTGGAGAGTATCTCCATAGGTGTGTTTTTTCCTGACTCTGGGAGGTGTTCAAAACACCACAGAAAAATCTTTGTTCTGACCAGCATAAATAAAATATTTGTTCTTGCTCTCTGCTCCCTGCTTGTGATTTGCAGTGCAACTCAAGGTAAGAGAAGAGAATGCAATGCATTCGTAGCACTTAGTGAGGCTAGTTTGTATTTACTTATGATGCTTTATAGAATTGTGAAGTTAGGTTAAACAAAGAATGCCACATAAATGAAGAATTAACACTTCATGACTGGGTGTAAAGCTGTGGTTTCATGTAACAATTCTTAGGCCAAGAAATCAGGTTAATGAGGTCCTTATGTCCTCACACCCAATTATTGTCCTCACCCCAGTTCCTCCCCTCTAAGCAACTTGATTGCTTGTGCAGTCTGTGGGTTTAGTTCTGTAGGAAGACAAAGAAATGCAGAGCTGATGGTAGAGTGAATTTTCTTTTTTTTGATACTGGCTTGTCTGACAAAGGAGTGATAATTTTAAAGCTTAACTTGTGTTTAAAAGAGTCTATTAGTTGTGTTACTTCCTATGTGCAACTAGGGACCTGGTGAAAAGGCAGGGCACCAGCCTAATCAGTCCTGAATAAGGAGCAAGGTATGGTTTCCAACTACTCATGTCCTCTTGAACAATACCAGGTCTCTGGGTTGTTTGTCTTTTTTTTTTTTTTTTTCCTGGGGAACTTGTATTCCCAGGGAGGAGAGTGTTTTTACATCCAGAAAGGTTCCAGCTTTGTCCAGATGAGGTTTTGATTAAAAAAGTGGCCTGTTTCTCAGCAGCGCTGCCTGTGAGCATATTGAGATGATGTGAGTACAGGCATTACCTCTTCAACTGTGTAAATTGCGTAAGTAGTGCTGAATGCCTTTGGTTTAAGAAAAAAACCCCAGTGGACTGCAGTTTGAAAGCTACTGGGATTTAGCTGTGTTAGAACTGAGAAAGCATTACCAGGACTTGATGTTTAGTCATTAAATGGTTATTCTTTAGTTGGGCAACTTGTTACAGAGTTGGAGCCCCGGGGCTCCATATCAAATAATCGATATGCTGAATATGACCTGCCAATACCTATCATAGGACTGTATTTTCTTTGTTTTGACGGTTTTAGTGCAACAATGCAGCAAACAGGAAAAACAAGATGCTTTTGAACACTAACTCTAGGTAGGTCAAAGCCCTACTGAAGGCTTTCTTCATGAACAGTCATGAGCTGAATTGAAGAGTTCCTTTGTCTTTATGCCCTGATGATGCACTCTGGTGCTCCAGCTGGAGAAGGCAGCATGAGGGTCTAAAAGCTGCCTTTTTCCCCCCCAGATGATGTGATCCAGCTGGAGGGAGTGCGGGCTCACTGCACTGGAGTGAGATGATGCCAGCGAGAGGGAGAAATGGGTCCGGAGGCTGCAGAGGAGGAAGCTATGGAGACTCCATGTGACTGCGACGGTTTCTCGGTGCCGGGGTGGCCCCAAGGCCGCCGCGCCAGCAGGGGGCGCTGTGGGGAGGACGTGCCTCCCGCAGAGGTTTGTCCCTTGGCGGCTGCGGTGGGGAGGGGGCGGTCCAAGATGGCGGCGCCCGGCTGATTGCTCACGTGTGCCGGGAAGCGGAGACGGCGGGGCCGGTGTCGCCATGTCGGGCCGTCAGGGGAACAAACTGCCCAGCAACCTGCCCCAGCTGCAGAACCTCATCAAGCGGGACCCGAAATCCTACACCGAGGAGGTGAGGAGGCGGGGTGGGGTCGCTGAGGGCGGTGGGCTGAGGGGGCAGGCGGTGCTTTTCCTGCCCGCTCAGCCGCCGCCGCTGTGTGTGCTCAGTTCCTCCAGCAGTACCACCACTACCAGTCCCATGTGGAGATCTTCACCTTCCAGCCGGACAAGCCCAGTAAGGAGCTGGCGGAACTGGTGATGTTCCTGGCGCAGGTAAGCCCGGAGGCTGTGCCGGGGCAGGCTGTGGTGCTGCTGGTTTTCTCCTACAGCCCTGACGGAGCCACGATAAAACTCACCCAGNCAGCAAAGAATTTCTTCCTCACATCTCATCTAAACCTCCCCTCTTGACGTTTAAAACCCTTCCCCCTTGTCTCATGGCTCTCCTCCCTGCTCCAGAGTCCCTCCCCAGCTTTCCTGGAGCTCCTTTAGGGACTGGAAAGCTTAGAGCTGTTTTTATGCAACTTAATTGCAGAAACCATTATTAGTATTAGTTGTTTACGAGATGCCACGTGGCAACCCAAGGTTTTCACCGGAGGTTTGAGCTGGCCCTGTCTCTGCCCAGGTTGCCCACTGCTACCCGGAGCACATGGCCAGCTTCCCCCAGCAGCTGAAGGAGCTGCTCTCCTACCACCACACTGTCCTGGACGTGGACCTGCGCATGGTAAGACCCATATGTTAGCGCTTACGGCTTGCTTTTTAATTACTAAATGAAGATGTCAAGTGGGGGATATTATGGAACTTGAGTTCTGATTCTCTGTTTCTCTTTCCCAGACGTTCTGTAAGGCCTTGATCCTGTTAAGGAACAAGAACCTAATAAATCCCACGAGTTTGCTGGAGCTCTTCTTTCAGCTGCTGCGGTGTCATGATAAGCTTCTACGAAAAGTAAGCCGTGCTCGCAAAAACCGGTCTTGATGTCCTGTGGGTTTTGACTGACGTGCCTGCAGTAGTGCAGAGCAGGCAGCTGCTCTCCTCCCCTCGAGTACAAAATAAGGAAGTTTAGAAGAGCTCTGCTTTTCCAGTGTGTGGCAGTGCCAGAGGAAAGACTGGATCTGTGTGTTTGACTAGGAAGGAAGCTGCTGCAACAGTCTTTACTGTGCTTTGTCCCATGGTTGGAGTTGAGCAGCTTGGATGTGTCTGCAGATGAAAACCATGAACGTGTTGCTGTTTGACCAGGCCTTACTGAATTCCAGTATAACAACAAAAACCCAAGCAGCTGCTAGGTACAGCTGGTTTTCAGACATTGTGCCATAAAAGTGGAAATGCCTGTTTTCTGCCACCAGAATTGCTCAACTCTCCACCAAGATGTGCTTGAATGAAAGAGGGTGGGATGTTTTTAAGCCATATTTCAAGCTGTTTCCCTGCCTCCTCACTGTTTGTACTGTAAACTAAGTATGCTTTTCAAATACATGAGAATAAAGCAGGCTTGAGACCTCACAGGATAAATTCCTGTTCCATTTCCAACTCTAACTTAAAAAAGAATATGCTCAGTGGTGATCAATTAGGTCTCAAGTTAGTACTTGGAGACTTTAGGGGAATACTAACATATCTGTGGTGCTTTGAGTGACTTGTGTAATTCACTCCCTCCTGTCTCTCCGTTCACAGACTCTGTACACTCACATCGTGGCAGACATCAAGAATGTCAATGCTAAACACAAGAACAATAAAATAAACACAGTAAGTATTTTGGTGTTCAGACATGCTTCCATTGAACCTCCTAATACTGGGAGAGACTTGAAGCAATAAATGTTTCCAAACTTTCTTCTCAGACCCTGCAGAACTTCATGTACACGATGCTGAGGGACAGCAATCCCACTGCTGCCAAGATATCTCTGGATGTGATGATTGAACTTTACAGGAGGAATATTTGGTAGCTCTTTCAGGCTCGTATTAGTTCCCTGTTTCTCATGGGGCACCTGTCCTGGCATTGCTCATGGCATGTAGTGCAAAATACAATGCTGGGAGACTGTCACTTAAATATAATGATTATCTTTGTGGTCAGTGGGGCTCTATTTTATCGAATGTAATCGAGCTTGGAAGAAATACTGTCATGAGTGAAGTTTCAGGGTTATTTAGGTTGGATCTCTGATGCTTTAGTTGAAAATGGTGTATAAATTGTGTGTATTGCAGTCGAAACTGAAGATGTGTGCAGCTCAGTTGCTGAGCTTTTGCACTTGAAAGCTCCCAAAATTAGTGTACAGCTTACTATACAGTGGAAAGAGGAATTCTGGGTTTTGGTTTCGGAGCATAGTTTATTTCAAAACTACCTAGCTGATTTTTTAATGAAAGGATAGAAGTTAAGGTTCTGCGCTGATTTTTTTTTAACTTTTTATCAGTGGAAAAAGCAGTAAGCTGTCTTTATTTAACTAGAGATGATTCTATCAGTCCCTTCAGTCACAGTGTGAACTAGATGGAACCTAAGTGTCCAGTTAGATGAAGCCACTGCTATGTCGAAAGAGCTAAAGAGAATGGCAGAAGCTTAACTTTGCTATCTGCTTGGATTCTAATGAAGCTTCATGCTTGTAAGCAGTCACATTTCATGAGACTTGATTTTCTGAGAATCTTGAAATTGCCAGACTTGAAGTGAATGGTGATGGTTTGTCGTATTCCAGGAATGATGCCAAAACAGTGAATGTCATCACAACTGCCTGCTTTTCCAAAGTTACTAAGGTGAGAACAGAAATCACTTGCTGAAACTAGATGTTGCCTAAGTTAACCTCAGGCGCTGGAGGTAGGGCTGTAGCAAATGCTCCTGTCAGTTCATGCTGCCCTGCGTCCTTTGCTTTTCAGGTATTAGTCGGTGCTTTGAAGTTCTTCCTTGGGAGAGATGAAGATGAGAAACAAGACAGTGACTCAGAATCTGAGGTGGGTGTTGTGGTTCAATCTTCTCCTCCCTGTTACTCAAACTTTGGGTCTGTCACACTAGTGACCTTGGCTCTGCCGGTCTCTGTTTCTGTTACACTTAGTTCTGCATCTTATTTCCTCCACATGTTTCTATGCCTTACAAAACAGTTCAGTGTCTTTGTCCCTGGCTGATAGCAGGATGCCTTTGACTAATAGTAAGAGCTCCTCTGCTTTCAGTTGGTCCTTGTGAAGGAAGCAATTCACTCTGAAGACCTAAGCAGGGGCTGGTCGGTCTGGTTAGTGAAGATGTGAATTGCTTGATGTGTAATGTAGCGCTGGGGGAAGAGGCCTTCGCCTGGTGCATTGGAATCTGGTTTAGTTTTTTAGCTGCATGTTTTCAGTTCTCTCTTTTGTTATTATTGTACAAATTAACATAATTGAGACACCTTGAGAAGGCAGATAATGTAACATGATTTCAGTCTAGAAGCTCCTAATATCATTATTTGTCTGTGACTGAACAATACTCCTTAATGAACCAGCTTTACGAACTACTGTGTTGCTGGGCTAAGTGTTCATGATCTGTCTTGCATGGAGGTATATTTTAGTTCTATGGAATTGGGATTTTAAGTCCTATTATCCGTGGATGATGAACGAGGGAGATATTTCAATACAGAATGGGATTGTGAAAAATAGATACTTTTTGTTTGCCTGATACCCATTGGAAGCCTGATTTCACCTGAGTTGTCTCTTCCTTGTGTTCTTTCTCAAGGATGATGTTCCTACAGCCAGAGATCTGATAATACGGTATGCAACTAACAAGAAAAACACCAAGCGCAAGAAAAAACTGGAAAAAGCGATGAAGGTCCTGAAGGTGAGGAGAGAGGGGCTTGCCAGTGTTTTAGGTTAACACATGAAGTGTGGCAATCTTGTTGCTGCAGCTGACTTAGCTAGCTTCTGCCATCTCTTCTAGGCAGAGGTCCTCAAGTGTTCCAAAATCCATTGGCTGGGCGTATGCCCTGCTTGCCTGGAAGAGAGCTGTTTTGAAACAGACGTAGAGTCCAAGTTGTGCATTAGTTGTGCTCTAGGTACCCTTTGTGTGGTCCCCACTTGAAAGTATGTGGAGTCTTGATAAGCAACTTGATAATGCAGCTGCTGTTGCCTCTTAGGTCAGGTGTCAGAGAACTCCATGCAGTTGAAAAGACTGATAGTTTACTAAAAACCCAAGTGCCTCTTTTTGAAGTGAAGAATGGTAAATGGCAGCGCTCAGCAGCAGCCTGAAACTGAAGCACTTGTGGCTTTTTTGTGGAATAAAATAAGTCTCTTACTCTTTTGGCCACGCAGAAACAGAAGAAGAAGAGCAAGCCAGAGGTGTTCAACTTCTCTGCTATTCACTTGATTCATGATCCCCAGGGTAAGCATGGAGTGTGTTTTGTCTTTGTTGAAGATATGTCTTAATCCTGGACACTGAAGCTTAGACACAGCTCGTGAGGAGAATAAGAGTGATAAGTAGATATGAATGTGACAATGTGATCCTTGCAGTGTGCTTTATCCTAGAGGTTCATAGCACTTCAAAAAAAGTGATATTAATCCTGTTGGGCATGTTGTAGTGGAACACTTATAGATTGCCAGACCAGGAAGGAGCAATATTACATCATTTGTTCTGGGTTGCTATTGATCAGGATGTGGTGCTCTCTTGTATATGTGAGGGACGTAATTTCTGTGAATAGTAATTGATCTAACTAAAGCTTCTTGGGCTTGCCCCCCTTCAAAAATGTATTCCTATTGCTAGTCTGTTTGTCTAATACTGCTTGATTTGGTCTTACTCTCATCTAGCAAACCTCTAGGGATTTTGTTTTTTCAGATAAACCCAAAATGTATCTAAAAAAACCTAGGTTCAAAAACTGACCCTGTGCTTATGGTGTTGTGGAACTTATGCTAGTTGTCCTCTCTGCTGAACCTGCGCAGAGCTTTAGATCTTCTAGGCATGTGAGAAGAAAAATAATCTACTTGGGGAAGTGCTATGGCCACCTTTAACTTCTCCTGTGTAAGGACACTGGGGCTTTAGAAAATCCCAACCTAACTGACTGCTGGGTTTTAAACCCAACTGAGTTCTGCATTGTGCTCTTGAAGTCTGTTGCAAATCTATTATTGCTTCTTCTAGACTTTGCAGAGAAACTGCTGAAGCAGCTGGAGAACTGTAAGGAACGATTTGAAGTGAAGATGATGCTCATGGACCTAATATCTAGGCTAGTTGGAATACACGAGGTACACTCTCTGGTGATTTTCTGATGGTGGCCTGTTTTGGGTGGTGGCGTGTTCTGGCCTTTTGCCTCTAAAAAATGAGGTTTAATTTCACTGCATATTGAAAAGTGCGGATGTAAGGTAGTTGCTGGTGGGCCTCATGGAATGGTGCAGTGGTGTAGACCTGGCTGATACTAAGTGAGTTCTGGTAGAGTAACCTGTTGGTCAGTAACAGCTGAGCTGTCTCTAAAAAACAGAGGAGGACAATGTGTTTTTTTTTTAAGACCTGTGTCCTCCTGGGAGCTTCTTCAAAGGAAAAAGGCTTTTCAGAGGAGTCCAGCAATTGCTTATGCACTCTGATGTACAGCCGAAGTGCGATCAAAATTATTGGAGTCCTTCTGTTTTGGGAGAGAAGATTGTGTCCCTGAGGCCAAGGGAAGCGGCACACTGTAGGATTGTGCAGCAGAGCGCCCTAATTTGAGTTCTGTACAGTCTAACAAAAAATGTTGTCTGGATTTCATGGAGCTTGGAATTGAGCCTTGTATTTCCTTTTACCAGTCACTTTGTTTTCTCCACATATGTCAAGCTCCAGACAGGAGAATGCGTTATGCAATAAAATCCAAGAGAGCAAGCTGTGGAGAACCATTGTTTTATGACATACCAGTCTAGGAAGGTGATCTCAAGTTAAAAGACAAGAAGCTTATCTCTTTCAATTTATTTACTTTCTGCAGCTTTTTCTCTTTAATTTCTACCCCTTCGTTCAGAGATTCCTACAGCCCCATCAGAGAGGTAAGTAGTAAAAGTAGATAACACTGCTTGTCCATCAAGTCACGTTGTACGGTCAGCTCTCGGAGGTGATGCTGTGAATGACTAAGTGGCAGTATCTCAGTAGGAAGCAGTTGTCCAGAATGTGTGGATGAAGGCAGTTTAAGGCCCTGACTGCCAGAAGTGCTAAGTGCTTTGGACTTGTATGGAAGTTGAGTCCACTCAATACTCCTTACCTCAGAGCTCTTCAGAAACTCCAGCAAGCTCCAGCAATGGAATAAAATGAATCTGCTGAGTCCCCAGTTGCTTGCAAATCTGAGTAACTGAGCAAAGTGTCTTTTGCTGCTTTTACAGGTCTTTGACTCTAGCACTAGAGCATCTCTTCTGTCTTTGCTGGCTGTTAAGGGCCTGCGCTGCTCCTGGGGTGGAGACCAGATCAATTTCTAATGCGTTGTGGGAGAGAAATAATTGTCCTAAGTAACTTCAGACAGAAATGGCTTTGAGACGTAGGCTGAGCTGGTGTTGTGTTAGCTGTTCTAGTGGATGTGTTTACTGGCCAGAGCAAGCTGCAGCCATATGCTTTGGCATCTTCTTCCCACTCTTCTTTTCTTCCAGAAGTGACAAAGATTCTCCTGTTTGCTGCACAAGCTTCACATCAGCTCGTACCACCTGAGGTCAGTACCTCACCTACAGCTGGTGATGTTAAGAAGGGACAGCAGGCCAGTGTGGGATATAATGGAGTGCATCCCTGGGGAGGGGGAAGATGAATTTGTTCAGGCCCTTTGTCTTGAGAAGCTTATGGTAATTTTGGGTACTTCTGCAAGTTCCAAGGGATTGTTTTGTATAAAGGGGAAAATAACACCCATGTCTACATTAAGTTCTACAAGAGGATTTGTGTCTAGAACATTTGCAGGCTATAGCGATAAGTTCTGAACTCGATCTTTCTGTGAAAAGGGCTCTGTTGTCTGTTAGCTTATAATATATAGTAATTCTTACAATTAAATAGGCATTAAGTTTATCTAACCTTTTCTTATTTTCAGATTATCCAGTCAGTATTAATGACCATTGCCAACAATTTCGTCACTGACAAGAATTCTGGGGAGGTCATGACCGTAGGGTGGGTACAAAACCTTACAAAACCCAATGTAGAAAAATACTTTTCTAAACCACCTATGACTTAGTCCTGTTGCTTGTACTATGCTTTCAAGAACTTGCTTGAATAAAAGTGTGTGCGTGAAGTTGGTTTAAAAGGCAACTTGCGTGAGACCATGGGCTTCTGTTATGTTGTCCTTAAGCCTGCTCAGGGTTGACTCCAGAACTGTTTCCTGGTGGTTCTTTCTCCTGGTGATTATTGGACTGCTTTTCCTGCTTGCATGGCCTCAGACTTGACTTGTCTCATCCTAGGCCTCAGGATTCTGCTAAAAAATAGCTGGAGAGTAGAGTAAGGGCTAAAGATGGAGGGTTTTGGAGAACTATGGCACAGAGAGCTTGTTGTGATGTTTCTCTGTTACGCTAACTGTTGTAAAATACCATAGAAGGTTCTTCAAGCTCCAGATAATTCAGTCTATTACTAGGCCAGTGAGAGTATCTGCCAACTGTGGTGTTCAGAAAATAATTAACCTTATGATTTTTTAGGATCAATGCCATAAAAGAAATCACGGCGAGGTGTCCGTTAGCCATGACTGAAGATCTGCTCCAAGACCTTGTTCAGTACAAGACTCATAAGAATAAAAGTAAGTGTATTACATGCATGTGACTTAAATCTTTTTTCCTCCTGCACCATCTGGTCCTCCTTGCCTTCCTCACAGTGATGGCTTAATCGTTTTTATATAGGGCTGAGAGGCGTCAATTTCAATGTTGGTGGCATTTTTCTGTATTTTGAGTGTATATACTCAGGAGACAAAACAGTCAAGGGTAGTTATGTGGGGGAACTAATTGACAAAACTGATCAGTTTGCGCAGAACTCTGGTTTTCTGTACCGATTCCTGACTCCTTTTTTCTCTGTAGATGTGATGATGTCTGCAAGAACTCTGATACACCTTTTCCGTTCCCTGAATCCAGAGATGCTGCAGAAGAAATTCAGGGTAAGTGTTCTATGTGCATTACATTCACCATAAACATATGCTCATGTCCTCAAAAACCATGGTGAGAACTAGTCTCATGTCTCTTGAGAATGAGGTGAAATCAGATCTGTGTTACTCCCCTGTCTGTTCCCTTGCTTCCTTTTGATGTGATGTGCTCTTAATTCAAGCTTTCCGTAGTGCAAATTTATCCAGTACATTGATGGAAGGATGGTGTTACAGAAGCTTGACTATTTTCCTGGAGTTTGTTGAACTTCTTAGTAATTTGAGATATTTTCTTGTTTGATGAGGCATAATTTGTTTTCTACCTGCACCTTGCTGTCCCACACATTTTCATGTATTTTTGGGCATTAAAATAGCCTGCTTAATTTGTTTTTTGTGAATTTTACAGGGTAAGCCTACTGAGGCCTCGTTGGAAGCCAGGATCCATGAATATGGAGAACTGGATGCCAAAGATTATATTCCAGGAGCAGAAGTACTGGATATTGAGAGTCAAAACGAAAAGGGAAGAAACAAGGAGGAAGGTTGGCCTCTTTTTTTTTTCTTTACCACTTAAATTTTGAGCATCGTTGTCCCTAAGACTTTGTTGGGATACATTTCACTTGCTGCTGTCACATGCTGCATGGCTTGTGTGTGCCTGTATTTCTTCACTAAGAAGTATGAATATTACCCTTGAGTAAGTGCAGTGTAGCCAGCGAAGGTTGTTACTGTGTGCTGGTTAGTATGGCAGCCCCTGAGGGATGGGAAAGCAGAGGAATGAACATTGCACAGCTATGAAAGCTCACATATTGAGCTCTTCCTAAAGAAAAGATTGTGTTGTGTATTATGAGACACTGAAATATTACTTGGAAATAATGTTTGGCTTCTCTAATTCACTTCCTGTGTAAATGTTCCACACAAGCTGGAACCTCTGTCTGAACTGGGGAGAAAAGAAAAGATTGGGAAGGACTTGCAAGTCAAGCAAATGATTTTGCAAATAATTTCTGAAAATCAAGCAAAAGAGTTGGGCAAATGAAGCCTGAGGGCATTGGGGATTATCGCAGTGGAGACATACTGGAGGAATAAGCACCCCAATATGTATTAAGGTGACAACAGGTCACAGGAATGGAGAAATACAGGAGCTGTTTTAAGCAGTCTGTTGTAGGAGTGAGTGTGTATTTACAAAGCTTGCATGGCAACATGCAGTTACTACAAAAATTGGTGTCTGTAACTAGATGTGCATGTGATGTGGGCGCGTGAAGAAATCAAAGCTGATGGTTTTTGCACAGCTCGGAAGCAGTTACCAGCAAGACAGAATTTGGTAGCTGAATGTGCCAGTTGGGAAACCATGGGAGCTGCTGGTCTGTTCAGCTGTGGATATCTTGTAAAAATCAGTAACAAATATTGATCAGATCTTTGGAGTATCTTATACCTTTGTAGTGTCTGTGTAGTTGTAAGGCTGGGATGCTGAGACCCTACAGCTTCGGTAAGCAAGTCTCTGTGCGTACATGCAGTTAGCTGATGGGTGATGAAAAGGCAGTGGGAGCTTGCAATCCAATCTTAAATTATTTCAAACTCAAGCAGCTAGGCTGAATCTTTATTAACAGCTCTGTGCGCTTTGTCCCCTGAGCAGATGGATGGGAAAGCGCTAGCCTGAGTGAGGAAGAAGATGATGAAGATGGAGAATGGATTGATGTGCATCACTCCTCAGATGAGGAGCAGCAAGAAGTGGTGAGTTCTATGTGTCTTGTACCCCAAACAAAAATGAGTCTTGTTTATAGCAGATAAGATACTCTTTCTCTGTACTTTATGTGGCAGCTCATAAATAACTCTGCGTAGGTCTGTGGTGTAACTTGACCAGAATCAGTGAGGCTGAAGTACTATTTAGCACCTGTGCTGAAGTATGCATGTTCTTAGGCTGAGGGAAGGGATGGGGGAATTCTGTCTTGTTGCAAAATGGCTTCAAAGGCATGATATTTACATGAATGCTTTTATTCACTCTGAAATGTGGAATGGATTTGGTTTTTAATTCTAAAGCTGTGTATTGGGTATAAGACTATGAAGAATCCTAACAGCTGGTTGTAGCATTTCCCAACAGTATTGCCCCTACATAAGTATTTGGGAAGCAAGGGTTGTGCATTGCAGCACAGAAATGGTCTGAAATCTGTGGATGACTTTTTCTTTTGTACCTTTTTCAAAAGGCAGAAAAGGTGAAAAGCATGCCTGTGGAGGAACGAAAAGCCAAAGCTGCAGCAGTCAGTACAAGCAGGCTGCTAACCCAAGAAGAATTCCACAGAATACGTCTTGCCCAGCTTTCCAAAGAACTTAATTCTGCACCTGGAAAAGCTGCCAAGAGGAAAAATATTGAAATAGATGAAGAGGAGGAGGGCAGGTAGGTTATGGACTGTTGATGTTTTGAGGGCATTCTTGTCCCTATAATCTGGTGATCTGGTTTTTAATTGGGGCAGGTCACGGAGCTCTGCTGTTGGCCTGTATCCCCTGGTGACAGATAGCAAACAGCCACACAGCCTAGAATGGATCCTGGCCTGGGGGATTTTCTTATACCTGGGCAAAAAGACATGAGGGAAGGATGGGAACCTATGGGACTGTATTGCTTGTTTAGAACAATAGGCATGGTTTTTGTAGTAGTAGTGGCATGGTTATATATCCAGAGATTCTTCAACTTGGTGGTTAAAGCAGGCCTTGAAAAACAGTAGTGAGAGACTTTGGTATGAGGAGTAGCCTGAGAGAAAGAGCTTGTGTGAAAGTTGGTAGGACAACAATGGTGTGATGGCTGAGAGACCAAGGATCAGCAGGGCTTTTTATTTCCTTTGCTAGATGAAGTTTTCTGTGTTACGGCCTTAACTCATATTTTTCTGTGCATAGGGGAGAGTTGCTTTCGCTCAGAGATATTGAACATCTGCATAAGAAGCCAAAATCGGACAAGGAGACCAGATTGGCAACTGCAATGGTGAGCAACTCGGCTATTTCATAACCTCTGTCTTCCTAGATCTGGGTGTCTCCTGCACAAAGGAGGAGGAGGTGGTGGGTTTGCATCTCTAAAATAGGTGCCCAGCAGCCACCTGCCTCTTGAGAAATGTTTTGTATAGTTTTTTGCTGTTGTGTCTTACCTGTAACAAATGAATAGCCTCTTGCTGGTCACAGGTGACAATGAAAATACAGACCCATTTTTGACTGAGTTAAGAATTTGAGCCAGCACGGAAGAATGCATGTGACACGTGCGGAAAGTCATACTCAGTCTGGGTTTATTGTTACTGCCGTAGAACCTGGCACCTTAGCAGGTGATGTTAACCGTAGGGAAAGGAACATGACCCCCTGTTATTACATTATGTTGTTTGTTCTAGGCTGGAAAAACAGACAGAAAAGAATTTGTGAAAAAGAAGACAAGAATTAACCCGTTTGCCAGCTCTTCCAACAAAGAAAAGCAAAAGCACAAGAACTTCATGATGATGAGATACAGCCATAGCGTCCGGACTAAAAATAAGCGTTCCTTCAGGGAAAAACAGGTAATACTTACTGTTGAAAGTAGATGGGGCAGTCTGAGCAATAAATTTAGAGTGTAGGTCAAGTGCTGTGTATCCTGTGCCCTCAGTCGTTGCTGTTTACTTTGGTTTAATTGCTGGCAGGGACTGCGGGCTAGGTGGCTTCGCTTGAACCCTACCCAGAGGATCCTATTGGATTGCACTGGTGAAAGAATGCTTTTTGGCAGTCTGTCCTCTGTAGTACGCATTGAGGACCAAGCCCTGTTGCAAAGTCATGGGTATGTTAGGAAGGCAATGATCATATGGTTTGTTTTCCTTGATATAAATGAAGATTGTATTAGACCCCTGCCTATAATCCTGTGACAGAAGAACTCTTCCCTTGACATGGAGGAGTTGGTTTTTAGGTCAAGCTTTTAGTGTGTTTCTTGGCTCTCCGTATTCTCTTTGACCTTTCTCCTGTTACTGTCATATTACGGACTTGTCTGTCCTGAGTTTGAGATCATGTAATAGCTTTTCACAAATGTACTTGAAGTACAGACATAAATACTATTTATTACATATTTGAAACTGGTTAGAAAAAAATACATGACTTTAATTTGAGCACCTGCCCTCTGCTGCTTCCTCAGCCTGCCCGCAGGGCTGGCAGGGGGTTCAAGACAGCCCTTGTGAAAGGATATACAAGGTAAAAAGACAGATTTGGCAGTCCAGTTACTGCCAAATGTGTTCCCGCAGGCAGCTGTGCCAAGGGTAGCTGAAGGGATATCTAAAAGGCAAGGCAGAAACTTGAGGGGATGGCTTTGCTCCTGAAGGCGTTGGGCAGGGAGCCTGCTCAGCTTCCCCAGGTGACTGGCAAGGATGGAGCGTGGGCAGGGAGCCCCCCTGCTCCTGGTAAGCGCTCAGCTGGGGACAGTGCCCAAACTGTGGGTGGCAGCTGCTGGCAAAGCCCTGGTGTAGGCATATTGCCTTGTATGTCACCTTGGCGGGGTAAGTCTGTGCTAACAACAAATACCTGCCTTGAAATCCTTTTATCTCACCTGGCAGATGGCCAGTCTAAGGTTTTACAAGGTGTTATAAAATTGAACTCCTTTGAATGTGTTCCAAGAAAAAACTTCTAGAACAATCCAATTATGCAGGGTTCTTGTTTCTCTGGGGTGCTGATTTCTGTGTTTTCTTGCTAGGTTCTGTCTTGTGCTAGAGTATACTCATATGCTGCTTTTACAAACCTTCCTTTGAGTTGTTTCCAGGATCATATCATAATATGTGTTTGTCTGCAGTTAGTTGCCTTAAGAGCAGCAAGACTGAAACTCTTTATAGACTCAGAGAAAACAGGTCTGAAAAGGAAGACTTGGACTAATATCCTCTGTAGTGTTTTTAATTGCTATCATTCTGCCTCACCCCAAATAAGACTTAACATATTAACCCAGCTCTCAAAATACACAAAAACCATTGCAAATGAGACATCATGATTAATGTTTCCAGTTGAAATGTAACAGCTAAACAGTGAAACAAGTATTTATTCATGGTTGTTTTACTAAAGTTTTTCTGCCAAGGAAGGTTGGACCAGATGATCCTTGAGGTCCCTTCCATTCTGGTATTGCATGTTTGTGTGAAGTCAAGCCACAGCATCAGTTTTTCTGACAATGACTTGGAAATACTTGTGAATAGATGGGCTCCTGTGTTGTGCTGCCCTCTTTGGTCGTAGAATAAAATGGACTTTTGTCTATAGACCAGAGCTCAATCACCGTACCAACTAACAAATCTCTGAAGTACACAACGAAGTCTCTTTAGAATGATATGGCACTTGTAAAAATTCTAGTATCTTTCCTTACCCCCTTGAAAAGAAGCTTTGTAATACTCTTGCAAAAAATGCCATTTAATGCTACTTGCCTCTCAGCTGGACTGAAGTTTCTTCTTGATCTCTTACTTGAATGTGAGTCAGTGGAAGAACAGTTTATGTTACTCTAATTTTTTCATTATATAGGATCTGCTAATAATGTACTGAAACACTCTTTTTGAAGCCCAGCTCTTTCTTGTATTATTACACTGAGTTGAGCCGAAGAACCCCAGCATTTCTGCCACTATAGTAGTTGACGTTTGCCAGTTACTGCTCCCACATAAGCTATTATTGTCTTTCTCTGAGGTTGAAGTTGAAGGGGGTTGTTAGTGTGATAGTGATGTTGTCTGCTTAATATTTTCCTTACCTGAATATTGCACTCTTCTTTCATATTTAGCTGGCTCTTCGAGATGCACTTCTGAAAAAGAGAAAACGGCTGCTGAAATAGCAAAGCAGTAATGGAGGGGAGGACTTAATCACTTGTGAAGAAATAGCCCCGGAAATACTTCTGTTCACCCACCACCCCCCCAAAAGAAAAGAGACTGAAATGCCTTATGGATTTATGTTTACTCTGTTCAGAATTACCAAGTGAACACTTCTAAGATGTTGGATATTGCATCTGTAGGACAGATGGAAGAGGCCCTAATCATTGCAGGATTTTGATTTTTTTTTTAAAGCATTTTAGGCCAGAAGGCAATTAAGTTTTATTGAATATAATTTCTTTAGAGCTGACTTTGTATGTGTCAGTATTAAAACATATAGCCTTACTGTAAAAATATTTTACTAGAAGCAACCAATGAATAACTAACTGGAAGGAAAAAATATTCTGGCTCAGTCTATAAAGTGTGTGTATACAATGTCTGTGCCTGTCTTAGGGATATGATTTTTACAGACTGAGTAAGCTATTTTCTAAGCAGCTGTTTTTTACTTGTTAAATAATAAACCCAAGCTTTTGTAATACAGGTAAGTTCAAGTGAACAGTTAGGGGCAAGAACAGGCTCATTATGAAGAAAACAAAAATAAAATTAGTCTATGGGAGACAGTTTCCATGTTGCCATTTAAATAGAAAGGTAGCATCACATGCAGGAGAATTAAGGAATCTTATTTTCCTGTATCCCTGCATCTTGTGCAGGGACTTGCTGCTGTCTGACTCGTGGAGTGTACATGAGAATAATGTGGATCTGTGGATTCTTAAGGTCAGAGGTTGAACTCATGCATCAGCTGTGACCTCTGCTGGGACCATTTAATGGGTTTGTACCTTCACCAACCACCTGTTCTAATGGAAACTTGAGGGAGTTATTTATACCACTTTTCATCGAATTCTGTGTGTAATGGATTTTCTTGTGGGGCAGAAACAGGTGCCACAGGCACAATACAAAGGAAAAGCAATTGGGAGGGTGTTTTTTCCTTTTCTTGGGAGGAAACCAGGTTAATGTTTATATCCCACAGGGGAACTGAGGTATGTTTGTTATGTTGAGTATGTAATTGTATTCATTTCAATTCCTATTTGCCTTGTTTTGTGTTGGTTTTGTTGTTGCATCTTGCTTTCTAAAGCAAAAATGCTTATAGAGGCTTCAGACAGAAGCACAAAGTAGAAACTTCATACAGCTTCGAATGTTATGTCCACACTCAGTGCTCTGATGAGAGGAAGACAGGGATTGCTCCTTGGAATAATAGCAATGAGTTGCCAGGTGGAGGATGTAGGAGCTGGAGAGGTGAAGGGATGTAGATGAGCTGGCGCGGTACGGGGATGAAGTGTGGATCAGGGACTGGAGAGACCACAGGAGGGGAGATGTACAGTATGCACTTGCATAAAACTCCCTTTCCCTGTTCTCTTTTTTCCCTTTATGTGCATGTGTCCAAAAACTAGTAACTTGTGAGGCTGAAAGGGAGAAGCAATTATTTGTCATCTTGGAGTTGAGGGCAAGTGCTTAATTCTCTTCCCCTCTGCCCCATGTTGACATGCTCGCAGTGGACTTAAGCAAGCTGTGAGCTATGCCTGGGTGCTGCCAAGTGTGGGCCTCTCTCCTCTCCCCTGCTGGAGAAACTGAGACTTCGGGCCTGCCTTTCCAAAACTGTTTGCCAAAATGAGGTGTAGCTGTCAGCTGCTAGGTTCTACCTCTTTGGGTTTCCCCGTTATTCCATCGCTGCCTCTCCCTCCTGTCCCACCTCGAGCCCCTGCTGCGGGGCCAGCCCCCGTCCCCGGGGCAGGGCGGCCGGGAGGGAGGCAGCCCGCTCGCCCTCCCCGGGCTGCGAGGGGGCCCTTCCCCGGGGGCCGGCCGCGGGGCGGGTGCCGGAGGAGGGCGGTCCCGGCCCGCCGCCGTGTCCCGGCCCTTCCCCTCGCCG
>VXBO01006683.1:7141-21069 GCA_013400135.1 Rhinoptilus africanus
CTTCTCCGTCTCCCTCCTCGGGGATATCCCTCTCCTGGTCGCCTGGGACACCGGTGGTGGTTTGTAAAGAGAGAGAGCAGCTCGTTTGTTGGTGGCTGCCCCTCAAAAAAACCATTCGTTAAAATAAAATAAGCACCTGCTTTTCCACCTTGTTCTCTCCCAGGTCATCTCTGGCTCTTCCGGGACGCAGGGACAAATGACAGCCTCCTCGTCAACCAGCAGGAACTGTTCGTAGCGGCTCCCAACGTGAATAAGGCAGACATCACGCTGCCAGGTAAATGGAACGGGACTGCATGTGTCGAGGGATTCAGTAAGCTTTCTGCTGGATCTCTTTGGACTTAAGTGTAAGGGTCTAGTGATAAATCAAGTATTTGAACAATAAAAGCTGCCTCAGAAATAGGAAGAGGTCATAAGGGTTCCTAATAAAGCTGTGTCATTGCACTGTATTGATTATAGCTATTGGCAGACCTCTCATTTGTAGATGTCTCTGATGGGTTTTGTAGTGCAGCTGACAACAGGAAGCAAGTTATTTTCCTCTCTTTCTAGTGAGTCCAGCATGTTGTGAGTAGCACTGCTGCGTGTTATGTTCTGTGTTCACATACCTGGAGAAGTGCTGTCTGTGTTGGAGAGCCCATGTGATGAGGTCATGTGTGTTTTTATCCTCAGTGTTCACCCTGAAGGAGAGATGTCTCCAGGTTGTTCGCAGCCTGGTCAAACCAGTGGACTACAGAAAACTCGACATTGTTCGGTCGTTATATGAAGACCTGGAAGATCATCCTGATATTAGGAAAGATCTTCAGCGGCTTTCTCTGGAGAGAAGTGAAATGTTGAATGGAATTCTGGAATAACATCCAGACTCTATTTAAATAGCAAACCACTGAGTTTAAGCAGGGATAGTTGCTGCGCAAGATGCCAAGAACTAATGTCTGTATTTTAAGTTCTGAAACATAAACGCAGTTAAATTGTGGAAAACTTGCTGTGATGGTAAGTCAGATCCAAAAGACTAAAGAGGAGGTTCCTGACGGTTGAGTTCTGTTCTTCATTTTGCATATTGCAAATGGATGACTCTAGAGGCCTCACACAGGTGAAGCTCAGAGTTTTAATTGGACTATCTCAGAAGTCTGCATAGAGGCATGGATCAGGTCATCTTAGAGAAGATGCGTACAGATCAGCTGTATTTTGCATTAGAAAGTAAATTGCATTGAGGATTAATTTAATGCAGACTAATGATTATAAGCGGCAGACCAACATCTGTTTTGCTTGAATAATTTGTGTTCGGTGGAATTTCAGTCTCTCGCACTCAACCTAGATTTGCTTGTGAATCACAAGGCATGGGGCAATTTGTGTATGCGAGGGTTTCCTCCACCACCTTCTGAGGACCTGACCCGAAACGTTATGTTGGTGAAAGATGACATGTAAATGCTTGGGGAGTTTTTCTGCCTGTCATCTTTGCATTTATAAACCTGTGTCATACCCACTCTGAGGCAGACACATTTTTATGTAGATCATACCTTAAATGCCTTATTTGTCCTTCATGTTTGGATTCTTGCCTAGTTGATCTCAAGGGGATCCAACCTAGTCAGCTGTATAGACTGGATCCTAGTTTTGAGATGCCTTTGTCCTCCGCAGCTGCTTCCCCAGCTGCCTGTACAGGTATATCAGGTAGCATTCCTAGAGGTAGGGCTCTGAGCCCTACCTTTTCCCATCGCAGTGCAGCAGTTCAGGTTGTAGTGGGAAGCCTTTTTGGGGAGCGTGGACCACTTGCATTGCTAATGTCTCCTAAGAAACAGACAGCAGGCTGTATCAGCTCATACAGGCCTATGGCTGGATCCAGCTCATAGATCTAAGCTTTGTTACAGGCTGGATAAGCAGAGAAAGCACTTTACCTATATGCTGTTCCCCCCGTACCTGAATTGGAATGTGCATTTGTGTGAATGTACACGTGTAGTTCAAAGCAGCATTGCTTTTAGCAGATACATGAACTGTCCACCAAGGAAGAGATGTAGTGCGCTTCGGTGTTAGAAGCAGGTTGATAGGAGAGTACAGCGGGTTATTGCTGTTTCATGTATGTCTTTCGTTATACGTTCTAAGAAACACAGCTGTGAAACTGACTGAGAATATCACAATATTCTGTAAGTATGAAATGTCTCCCCTTTTTGTAAACTTTTTTCTTACATATTTGAAGTGTATCAATTGATCGTTGTCATAAAAATGTAAATCCATGCTTTTTTTACTTAGAGTAAATTATGTTGAATTACTTCACAGTGTTTGTGACCATGTGCCTGCATTATTCCTCAATGTCGTTCGAGTTGATCAGTATCAGATACCTTTGGATTGAGTTTACCAGCTGTTCAGCCCCCTGTTGCTGCAGGACTGCGTTGTGGCTAATGCTAAACTGTTCTCGCAGCTCTCAGCAGTGTCCGTGCCTGAACGTAGCTACATTACAATTTCTGCTTTTACCACTGTTTGCAGATCTCTTTTGGAGAAAGCGAGCCTGCGCAGGCCTCGGGAGCAGGCGTCAGAAGTCACCCAGGTCCTGGGCAGCCCGTAGGTTAGTGGGTGCCGCATTCTGCTCCTGCAGGTGCCATCCTGCAGGTACCTGAGAGGAGTTTCTTTCCTAATGTCCTTGTGATGTTGTGCCTTGTGATTAATGTGGAAGCACTGCCAGCCAGTTGCTGAAAACCAGCCTGCTTGATTCTGTAGTTTTTCTTTTAATGTAGTAGGCGTTAGGTCTTAGGTTTAACAGATATATACATGCCATGAACATTCTGTATATTTACGATTTATGTGGGGTCTGTGATCTCTTCTGTTGCTTATTAGAATAATTTAAATTTGTTCAATTAGCCTGTGACTTTTTCCAGTATACAGCCAGTCACTGATACTTTTCTAGTACAATGTTTGTCACCGCTAATGGATCAGATTCCTTGGACTCCTGAATGTTAGAGGGCATAGAAGCATATTTATGTACCCATGACTTGCCAAAAACGAACATACAAAACCTGCTACCTCACGATCTCATTGCTCATAGGAGTATCCTGCCTTTGCATAGCTTTTAGTTACATCAACTGAATTCCAAGGCAACTTAAGTCCTTAGCTGAAGGGCAGCCCCTGGTAGGCAGCAGTCAGTTGTGGCTGCTTTGTGTTAATTTGTGGTGGTTCAGCCAATTTTCTAAGGGACATTTCAAAGATTGACTTGAGGGTACTTTATAGAAATGAACCAAAGATCTGTCAGTCTATGGAGAACCTGACTGATGAGGGTACGCCCAAAGCAGGGAGTGTTGGGTTGTTACTCAATGACTGTTCAATTTAAATTGCATAAACCTGCAGAAACAGTTGTCAGGGTCGAGACCATCTTTCACCTATGTGCTCTAATCTGCAGTCACATACCCACACGCTTGCTCTGCCACCTTTCGCTCACCGATTTGTGTTTTCAATGTGAAACTGATTTGATCCTTTGAAAGACAGTCTGCATTTACCCACAGAGTCACAAGTAGGTGGTGGAGTTTCCCTGAATCCTTGAGGTTCGCGAGTTCTAGAACAGGAATTTTACAAACTCTGCTTCAGCTCCTTAGCTCTAGCATTTCATTGAAGCGCGGATGCTGTCCTTGCACAGCAGCCCAGCTGCTCTCTGTCCCCTCCTACAGTGGGAAATGCCTCACAGGCAGGACAGAAGCCAGACAGGGACGCTGGGACTCCGCAGCAGGCACCTGTCCTTAAGTTAGGCACTGTAGCATCTGATTTTTAGTACCAAAGTATGGTATTTGCATCTAGCTTCACAACTTCATACTATCATTTAATTCTGCCAGCACTAGCTGCCTACTCTTTGCACAACCACTAAGAGTAAGAAGTGCTTTATTTTTAAAATAATGGTTGCCTCTTGCTTAATGTATAGCCAGAGACAATCCATGCTTGAAATTTTATACTTTCCCAAGACAACAAAACAAAGGAAATTCTACTTCCATTTTGCAGATGAAATTGAGTTTTCCAGCGTTTGGCAAGAAGTCTGAGAGAGGAGGGGACTGAACACAAATGCAAAGTCCAGTGCAGGACCTTGCTCAGGCAGCTGCCCCCCTGTTCCTCCCACGGCTCTTTTCTTGCGATGTGGATACGTTTTCTCGTGAGATGAACTCTGTAACTACTGAGCTAATTTTATCTCTCACATAACATCTAAGTGTTGATTTTCCTGTTGACAAATCATGAAATACCTTTTTTTTTTTCCCCCAGACATCGGGTTTAAAAACTTGGCAACTTCCTCTGCAAGACGAGAAACAATTAAAACCAGGTCTTACAAATAGCTGATGAGGTTTGTTTTTACAGCCCACAGAGTCACGCCTGATGCTGTGTTTGATCCTCTTGCCACAGCCTGGCAGTACCGTGACAGGTCCTGCTGGGTCTGTTTTGTCTCTTTACCCAGCATGGCAGTGACTGTGGGCGTGTTAAATAACACCTTCATTTAGCTGGGCTAGGTGTAAGAGTCAAATTCTCAACTACTTACAAGACCCTACTGTGGATTAGTTCAGTAATAACATCAGCCCAGCTGTGTATCGTTTTATTTTTTTTTTGACTTAGAGGCATTCTAGCGTAAAAACAATTGGATTACATCTTGTCATTGGAATGCAATGGCTTGTAATATTTCTCGCGTCCTTTGGTTTTCATTCTTCAGCCAAACCCATGGCTTTAGTGTTTATTCAGAGTGCAAGGCACAGACAGATGTGAGGAAGTAATTGACAGAAAAGCCTGTTCACTTAGAATTGTTAAAGCAGGTGCAGAAATGCTGTACTAGGAATTTTTGGGCATTATAGAACTCCTATTGATAAAATAAGTTTAAAAAAAAACAAAACAAAAAAACCCAGATGTTATAGACAGGTAAACTCCTGAAGAAATGCTTAACGTATGCAAGAAAGTGAATTTCTTCTATTCTGGAGCGCTCCTTTAGGTCAGAATGAAAAAAGAGCAGAGGAAACCCCAGCTGGCTTTAAGACATCAGCACTGGAAAATGCAGCCACCCACTAGTTACTCAGCTAGATTAGTAATGAGCAAAAGTTGTCATCTGTTTGTGACAACTACATGAATACTGTGGGTGGTTTTGAGGGGAGGCAGCGCTGTCTCATTTTCCGTCCCCGGAGCAGCGTGACCGGAGCAAGTGAGGTCAGGACCAGGCTGGATGTCCTCACTGGCACTGCACAAGGGCTGGTGTGGGGTGGTGGGACATGGGAAGTGGCCGGTCCCAGCTGGAGCTGAAAACCACCAGAGAAAGAACCAATTATTCTGACAGTGGGTCAGTGTCCAGGGGCTCGAGGAGAGCTCACCGCACCACAGTCCTGCCCAGTACCTCCCTGCGTGAGAGTGAAGGCCAAACAATGGGAGTACAGGGGATCATTCCAGTCTCCGTCTGAAAAAGTAAATTTCAATTCCTGTGTAAAACTTTTTATTATATATAATGTTTAGTGCAAAACTGAAGCCATACGCACAGTTGGATGCACTCTTTACCCTTGTTTTCCCAAGAGACACATAGTCCAAAAGGTTTCACAGGTTTTTCCCAGTACCCAAGGGAAGGAAGTGTGATTTCTTCCTGCTTTTATCCAGTTCTTCGCAACACAACTTTCAGTCTTGTCTGTGACTTTCAGAGATGCTCTGATCATCTTCCCATGGCAGAGAATTTAAGTAAGTGCCAGAGGGACTGTAAGCAGGGAAAAGGGAGGGGAAACCCCATAAATTTATCTATTATTGTTGAAATAGTACTACTGATAAAACAGGTGGGTCTCAAGGCAATCTTTGAATTGTGATATTTTAAATAATACACTTTGGATATTTTTGTTTAGGTTTTTTTCTGTCTTTTGACCTTGTAGCTACATTAATACCACATTTTTCAACTTTTCCTTGCCACAGTGGGGGTAAGAAATGCATTGTTACTTTAATGATGCTTGAAAGGTTCATGATTTCTGAGGCAAGAAGTATAGAAAGCTGCCAAAATTTAAAAGTTTGATACTGAAAATAAGAGTTAGCTGTACTGTGAAAGATATACAGATTATAAAGAAATATACATTAAAAGCTTTCAAAACTTACAGTACTCTCTGCAATTGATACCAAAGACATAGGGCTGAATGTGAACGAAGAGAACAGACGGAGTGGGTTACAATGACGCGTTGTGAACTGTCCCGTGATGGCAGAGGTACAGCTATGAGGCTCTCCAAGTAGATCATTTTGCCAGAAGTATTTGTAGCATGTACACTGGAAAATTATTTAATTATAATTTTTAATCAAAAGCTGATTAAATTTAAAAAAAAAAGGGGGGAAAACCTAAAAAATTAGAAGAATTGTTCAGAAATATTTTGAACTTAATCCTCTACTAGCGAGACCTGACCATATGACCCCTTCTGAGGACTTTCACTTCTCACTCCCTGTATCTGCTGCGGTGCCGCACGCCCCACGTGAACCCCCGTGTGCTGCGCTGGTTGTGCACCGCCGGTGGCAGCCAGACTGGCAGGAGGGTCGCTGCCAAGGATTCCTGGGGTGCTCTGCGCTGCCCGCTCTCCCGGTACACACTTCTTTCCTACATCTTGTGAGGTCTTTGAACCTTCCTCCATGCCCCGTCGTCCAGCCGCCGGCGCGGCGGGGAGTGCGGTTGGCGTAGCTCTCGGGGGTCTGTGTTTAAACACGCACGCACAGCTCTGTACCCGCGTGGGTGACCACCCTGCAGGGTGACACCCGCAGCGGTGGCCGAGGTCTGGGCTGAGCGGCTGCTGCCCAGCCCGCCTTGGCGCCAGCTGTGGGTAACCCCCAGGAAAGCATCTCCCACCTCCGGCACGTGAAACTGGTCATTTGGCAACGGGGCTGGAGCAACAGGCGCCAGTGGAAAGGAAAATGTGATTAGCGCTGGGGCCAGGGCCTGACGTCAGCCGGAGCAGGAAGCCGCGGACGCGGTCAGAGCTGCCAAGAAAGGCTTGTCTGTGCCGCTCGGCTCTTCCCCGGCCACAGCCAGCGGGGCCGGGGTGGGGACAGGCTGCCAAGGCCAGCCCCTTCGAGAAGAGGAAGCTTTTGGAGAAAACCAGCCCTCCACAGCAGGCCAAGGCGGCGGGGAACGGGGAGCGTCACCGGCGGCAGCCCGAGGCACACACCATGCCTGGCCGCCGCTGATGGCCGCAGCGGGGACAGGGGACTCTCGGGAGAGGGACTTCCAAGCCATGCCCCTGCAGCAGCTGCCCCCGGCCCTGAAAGGGGGCTGCCCCTGGGCGCTGTACATCCACAGCATGCCCGCCTGGGTGCTGGAGGATTTCTGCCAGAAGATGGACTGCCTGAGTGACTACGACTGGATGCGCTTCGGTGAGCGGGCTGCGGGCCAGGGGCTGGCGGTGGGGTGACAAGGGGGTGGTGAGGGAGCCGGGGGGCTGGCAGTGGGGCAGGCGGGGCGGCAGCGCGTTTGGATGTGCGGTGGAAGGGACAAGGCCATCCCCACGCAGGACCTTGGACTGAGTCTCTCCCCAGCGCTTGGAGGAGCGTGTCCTGTAGACAGGGAATTCACAGGCACGGCACCCCTCTGTTTTCAGGATCAAGTGAAACCTGTGATAAACAGGTGGAATTCCAGACTTCCGTGTTGCCTCTGCCTCTCCCGGCAGCCAGGCTCCCTCCCCTCGCCCGCTGCTTACCTTTCCCTCTCCCCTCTCTGTTCGCACTTTATCTTTGCTACGTGCTTGCCTGTTTTCAAGAGACCCCTCACATGTCCTTACATGCTCTGGTTTTCCTTCTTTCTTCACTTCATGTATGTTCCCTCCCACTTAACTGCCCCTGCTTTTCTCCATCCTGGCTGTGTCCAGTTAATAGGTATAGAAAATATAGCCCCTGTGTTTGTTGTTTTTTTTTTCTCTGTATCCCAGTCCAAACAATTCTAACCTGAATCTCTTAGTTGGCCTACCACCTTCTTTTATTTAACATGATTTAATTTCATTCAAGATTTCACTGACTCTGTCTGATGGGTAAACTCTTGCCCCATTTAAACTTGCTGATGTGGGGTGGGATTCGCCTCCGCTAATTTCAGATGCATAAAACCATAAAACCGTATGTGGAATGTCAGTCTGACGCCAGATGAGGTGTCACCTGAGGGATCTCTGTGTCCCAGCTCCAGCCTCCCTCCTCCAGGCTGAGCTTCAGGAGGGCTGAGCTGCGAGGGGCCGAGCCAGGCGCCGGCACTGGGGATCTCCATCTCCACCAGCCCCACAGACCACAGCTGAGCACGGCTGAATTTACGCAAAATCCCAGGGCGCAGTGACAAGGTGACGGTGTGCCACAAGCCACTGTTTCAGCACAGTTCACCCTGGCTTCTCTACCTGTCCCCCCTGCCCTAAGGGGCTGTCACCTTGTCCCCGCAGCTGGCATAGGCTGCCCATGGTGGGCACTGATGGGGTGGAAGCCGTGGCACAACCCCCTCCCAAAGGCAGGGGCATTCTTAGCCACGTGTGGTCTTTGACCGTCCTGGTTCTGGCCCTTGCCGTAACTCTGGCGCTCACACCACGTCCGGGTGCATGGGATTTAGCGGGAGCTAAGCAAGGGGAGGGGGCTCCGTGTCACTGAGCAAGGGGTCACCAGCATACTGTGTGCATCCAGGAATTGGGAGAAATTATGTAGGAACAGCTTTAGCACATTATCTCCTGCTCTTAAAAATAGCAGCGTTTCACCCATAGCTTTATCTGACTGTAAATAATATCCAGATGATTCAGTTACTATTTGGCTTACCATAATATTGGTATTTAGTAACGCAGGCGGGAGTCCAATCTCACCACTGATTTCTGTTACCTATTTGGGACAATCGCACCAGGAATTTAATCTTTATTTCGGTACAAAGTACTAAGGTGAAGGAAGATTATGGGGAAAACATGCTGAAAAGTGTGACTGGGTTTTCTTTTTGGGTCTCTAATATAACAACCTTTTTTCTAGAATAGTCAAAGGAATAAAAGAAATATCTTACTTTAGGAACTGAATTTTCTTCATGTCCACATAACTAATTTATTGCGATCCTTCCTTTTAAAAGTGTGCAAATGAAAAAGCAAAGTGTGTCTCATGCATTAGCGCTCCCTGCTTGCACTTGCTTGGTTTTTTCTGACTTTTACACAAAAATATCCATTGTCTCCTACTAGCCTCCTACGTGATAACTGATCAAACAGAGCTACGGAAAATCAAGAGCATGGAGAGGACGGGGATCAGCATAACCCGAGAGCTGATGTGGTGGTGGGGTGTGAGGCTGGCGACGGTGCAGCAGCTCCTGGACCTCCTGCAGGGTCTGCAGCTCTACCGCGCCGCTCAGGTCATCCTGGACTGTGAGTAGCTACCCCTTCCCCCCGCAGCCAGACCCAGGCCCGTACACCTCCCCTCCTGGCTGAAGAGGATTTTTGCTGGGCGTCTCATGCTCAAATTCTAAAATTTCTCCACTGATTTTGATTTTCTACTCTCTCACATAAAATTCATGGTGGGAAAGGAAGAGGTGACATAGAGGAGGGAGCAACTGGCCCCTCTGGTTCAACATCCCACCTTTGCGTTGGCCATCTCGGATGCTTGGAGAGGTGCCAAGAGAGCTTGGCCGTGCTCTGAGCCAGGGGTGGCACTGCCATTGCACCAGGCAGGCTTTCAAAACAGACTGTAGTTTTGCATGTTTTAATTTTTCATACAATCTTGTTTATCCGTGAAATTTTGCCATTATACTGTGGTTGTCAACAGAGTAATCAGTTTTGCCTCTGCAGCTTGCTTTCCTGCACTATCAGAAAAAGGTTATGAAAAGGAGAAATGGTTTATCGACTACCTACATTACTATTTCTTTATCTCACTTCATATTTTCTCTATTCCTATCATGTGTTCATGATCCCTCTGTAAATTAAACAGCTGTAGTCTTTTCTGATTCTTTGTCTCTTCTAATTCTTCTCACCTATCTCCAGGTTGCTCTGTTTCAGATTTATCTTTTTTGAGGTAGGATGATTAGAGTTTGAGCTCAGTGTGCCTAGTTAACGTAAACCATTGCCTTAATCACAACACTTAAATATCATTTTTCTTTCCATTTTTCTCCACCGAAAATGATGTTTAAATTGCAGCTGTCTTTTTCTGTAAGCCAAATTGTACCTTAATCCAGTTCTGGCACCAAATTTGTTGAACCCTGGACAACGTACTGTCTTTCAGTATTGAGTTGCCCGAAAAGTTTCACACATATTCCCACCCAAAGTCCACTTTCTGGAAATCAGATGTTTGTATGAATTTTGCCGGTTCTCCATAGAGAATCACTCAAAATGAAAATTACAGATTTTTGTTAGATGGCCAAAAATGTTTAGAGAAGGACTATCCAGGTGTGTGTGGGAAACACTCAAAGCTCGTGTGGGCGTAGGCTTCCTCAGGTGGAAAATGTGCGGGAGCACCAGCTGCTTCCGTGGCAGGGAACTGCCCGTGCCGTTGAGTCACCCCACCAGCGGCGGTTGCGAAACGGCGGCCTGCGCCGCAGCCCGGGTGCAGCTGGCATTCGCCATGTGAGGCATTTCTCGTGGGAAGTCCAGTAACGCATCATGGGTTCTCGCCACAGCCTTGCTTTCTGCGGCGCTGCTGGGTTTCTCTGGTTTCCTGGCATTAGCGTAACTCTGCACCTTCATCTTGGTATGGCAGAAAAAAATCTTTAACAATGGTATTCTAAATTCTATTTTCTTTTTTTTTTAAAAAAAAAAGGAATAATAAGTACTACAGCACAAGCAGCCTTCAAGCAAATTCTGTCTTAGTGCCTCAAACCCAATAACCACAGACCCTAACGAGAGTGTTGCTCAGTTAACATACCTGATTTTGGCATCTCCCACGTGCAGCCTCTGATTCAGCAGATCCAGTTTCTGGCTGAATTCAGTCATGGCATTCAGCTCAGGAGCCTGTAACAATTCTCACTCCTCCTCCCTCACAAAGCAAACAAAGCTCCAGGAAAGTGAACTCAAATCTGCTTTCATTTGTACATCAGTAACGCGATTGTTCATTCAGTCACAGCGACTGTGACTTTGAGGGTCCAGTCTGAGTGGACAGGATTGGAAACAATGTCTGGATTTTAAATATTTTTTTTAATCTCTGCATTGATAAATCTGATGTAGGTATCAAAAATGCAATAAGCCTGGCTCCCTGATAATGGTATTTTTATGGATACTCTGGACTAGAGGCTGACTTCCACGATGTGACTGCACTTCTGCTCTGTGCCTGTTCCGTATTTAACACAGTTGATTCCTAGTCTATAAAGAGAGTTTCTGGGTGCTGTCCTGTAACACACTATAACCTACCACCTTAACTGCTAATTAGTTCCAGCCCTTCTCCCCCCTCTCAGCGTGTTCTGGGGCCCACCTGTGTTTATGGCTGGCTTATTTCGGTGTATTCCTTTACGGAGTTCATTGACATTTCTGTAATCCCACTTTATACATTATGATTTAGTAAAACAAAATCCTGCATTCTCCCTCCGAGAAATGTAAAAACTGAAATAAAAAAATCACTGAGTGTTTTTACCACTACATAACAGCAGCAACACTTTTAGACATACTTTTTATCTGTCATGGAAAAGGCTGGGTTTGCTCAGTTAGATGTGATGCCTTTTCTTTCCTGTGTGGGTTAATTTTGACATTTTTGCAAAAGCTGAGTTCAGGGAGCTTAGAAAAATTTCCCGTTACAACAACTGAGATGCTGCTGCTTTTCCCCCAAGGCAGAGGGTTTTCTCTCCCCTTACAGGCCTTTAAAACAAGACCATGACTAGATTCCAAACTGCGAGTAGCTCAGCATGTTGTAGTGGCAAATCACCCCCAGGGAGGCTTCATGTATTCAATTTCAGGGAGCTCTTGTTTGCAAACCACCACCTTGTTGGGTTCCAGCTGGTGTGCGGTACACTCGGTACAACCACCCCCTGGAAACCCAGAGTCGCTGACGGTTATGCCTGGTCCTGTCTGCAAAGGCTAGGATACGGCATCAAATCCAGAGAGGTGGCACTTCAAAGCCTCTGACAGTCTGTTTATGCTGAACCAAGTCTGGTTATGCATAATGCAGAGAGACAGGCTTCCAACCCAAGAGCAGCTTCCAGCAGCATGGCCATTAAAAATAAAGATACAACCCAGACAAAAATAATCATCATCACCCCACAGAAACCCTCCTCAATCTGCTGTTTGTCTGAGTGCTTTTCTTTTAAGTGCTGTGTAAATACCACCGCAGCTTGCGCAACACTCGCTTCAGCCTCTGGCACAAGAGGGGATTACCCGCTTGCTCTTGGGATTCTCTGATTTACCTTTTTTTTGTTGTTGTTAATTGAGCTTTCTCAAAAAACATTTCTGACACATTTTGGTCTTCACTTGCTGCAAAAACTGAGGGTTTCCCCCCTGTTTAAAAATAAACCCCAACCAACTTCCCTCAGGGTGCAGGAGTACCTGTCCGTAATTCCGAAGGAAAAGCTTGGTTTCTAAAAATTGTGGTTGGCTGATGCAAGTAAACAGGGATCTTTATCGTGATTTCTGTGGGCTAGAGAGTGAATAGGGAAAGCAAACGCTAAGAACTCATGGCAATAAATGGCCTCATTCAATACAGCTTCTTAAGACACTGCACTGCCGCACCAGATCTGACACCTCTCTCTCTCCGATTTCCTCTGGGACCAGGGGGGAACTACAATATTGGATGGTTCCATGAAGGGTTTCATAGGGAGGTAGAAGTGACTTTGGTTTTGACTCGGAATTCTGTAGAGCAATATAAAAGTCAGATAAAGAGCTGTTAAAATTTTGTGTTTCTGGATGATCAATATTAATTTTTGTCCCAGATCAATTCACATGCAATAGATTGCAAAACTACCATGAAACGATCTTTTTAAAAAACTTCTAATAGTCATCTTTTATATTGAAGTCCATAGCAAAGCTTCATATTAATTTAAGTTGCAGAAAGACTGGATTATTTTGTTGTTCTGCCATGTGGAAGTAATTACTTTTTCTGGAATTTACTCAATACGGGCATTCCGGTGTGTGCTCAGTCATAAGCAGAAGTGATTTCTAGCAGGATCTTTTCAGGTTTAGACAAATCCTTGAGGTCTTTACCCTCTACTTCTGCTTTTTTATCCGGATCTGAATATGCTTACTCAGGTGATTCCTCTCGGGCAGATACGGGGAATATATTGCTTGTTCTGTTGGGCACTTCAGAAAATGAAGTGGCCCTTACATGACCAGAATTGTAGTCATTCTCACCTAAAGGAGTCAGGCGCAACACATGGGTGGATATTTTGCTGGCAAGTTACTTCCAGGAGAGTTCTACCTCCCTTTAACAATTTCTTGCACTGCTCTAGTCCCACTTCTGGATGTCCATAAAAATACATTTTTTTATGTCAGTTCTTTAGCTTCAGTAGTGAACTATGTGTCTGATGTGCAGGAAGTTGCGAAAGTCATGAAAAACCCTGAAAAATAGGTTGAAGGAGGGAAGTGAATCTCATTTTAGAGACTTCTAGGTTAAAGTGCAGGAGGGAAAAGCCAACAGCTGCAGAACACGGGGACTGTCAGTTTTGACTAAAGGCCTGCAGGCTGTTTGGTAGCGGACTTCAAAAACCTGTGAAAGCTGGGATTTCACAGCATTCTGACACAGTCATAAAGAAACATCCTTGATTTTTCTGAGTTGTAGTTTGAAGACCTAGTTTCAGTCCAAGCCGCATTCACAGGTGACGTTGAAGAAAGCGGGTGCAAACCCAGGCAGAGCTCAAAGGAAGAAAGGTGCCTGGCACGAAGGTGCCCGTTTCGGCTCCTCGTGCCCGTTACTGCTTTTCTCTGCTCCTGTGCTGCCGCCTTTAGTGCACTGGGACCATCAGGGCTTGTCTGCCCTGAAACAGCTCTACCCCATCCTGCTTTATTGTCAGGAGCGGAGAGTGTAAATGAAACACACCGCTTCCTGCTTCTCTCAGATGCTCCCAATGCTTT
>VXBO01006683.1:21093-35992 GCA_013400135.1 Rhinoptilus africanus
AGAAAAAAGGAGAAAAAAAAAAAAAAAAAAGAACAAAGCTATTATCTGATTTCTAATGCAAACAGAGGCCCGCGGCTTTTCATTCCAAGGTCACCACAGCACTTAAGATACAAAGCTAAAACATCACAAGATACAAAAATAAAACGGCATGACAAATCCTCTTTATATTAATGCTTGTGTTTATTTTCTTTTATATAAAAATAAAACATTCATTTTGATTTCTAAGAAAAATGCTAAATGTATTGCTGACACCAAGGTTAGAACTGCAAGCAGGAGAATGTGGTTATCGGGCAGTAGAAAGTCTGTATATCATCCCCAGTGCACGCTGGGCATTTCCGAGCTCCTTTTCAACCTCAGTGTTAGATATGTTCATGGAGAAGCTGCTTCCTCAGGAGATTTTGACAGCCTTGTATATCACAGTATCCTGCGTATTTTTGCTTTATTTTTTTCCCATGTAAATATAGCCTAATCTAATTTTAATAATTCCCTCTAAGATGTACATACTCTTCAAGTCTCTGAACACTGAAAGTGTCTCTGTACTTCTTCCAGCTGCTTTTTCAGGCCCGATTCTGAGATTTCCCAAGCTGTCTGCAACATAGCATCTTTTAGAGCTGTAGTGAGCCAATAATTCAGTCTATAATTTTTCCTTACATATCAGTAAGTCTTGACCTTTGACCATTTTTATGTTTTCCCTAGATTGTCTCCAGTTTCTTTCTGTTCATAAGTAAAAGTATGATTCTTTATTGCAAATCGTTCTATATAGGAAAGTGTTTAGGGGCGTAGTCATGACACTAAGCCCACACAACCGAAAACCCTCCCAAAACATTTATCGGGCTAAACCCAACACAATTCTGTCAAACGTCCTCACTCCCATGACAATTAACAAAGAACTAGATGCATTCTTTAGGCTGGGAGAAATTTGTGATTTGAGATCATTAGCTGAAAGATGTTCTATAGAAAATGACAACATAAATACACTATTATTGCTAATTCCTTATTGTAAGAGACTATGTATCTTTTGCTTAGGCATCACAGATATTTGTTTGAAGCTATTGCTTCTTATTAATTTTCAGTAGTAGTTAATGTCATGAATGTGGTCTGGATTTAAACACCAATAGTAGTCCAGCAATTTAACAATAAATTGCTTGAATATTCATTTTAACATTCACATTAATTTACAGTCTGTTTTCCTGACAGGATTTTTTTCCTGGTAACTGATTAGAGTCAGATTCTATTTTCCCTGGTAATCTTCATCTTTCCTTTCTTCTCTTTTGAAGGGACATCAGCCTCTAATGTTACCAACTCTGAAAAAGAAGAGAAGGTAGAGCCACCTAAACAGGAGAACATATCTTTAACTCCCACAGAAACCAAAACTAAAGAGAGAGAAAATGACATAAGTCTGTTGCCATCACCAGACTCTTCACACCTGGGATTATCACCAGCAGGTAGGAAGTAATAGATAGAATCATAGAATCATAGAATGGGTGAGGTTGGAAGGGACCTTTAAGATCATCAAGTCCAACCATTAACCTGCCCTGACAAAACCCCCTTCTAACCCATGTCCCTCAGTCCCACATCTCCCCTTTTCTTAAACACCTCCAGGGATGGGGAATCCACCCCCTCCCTGGGCAGCCTATTCCAATGGTTAATAACCCTTTCAGTGTAAAAATATTTCCTGAATTTGCTTTAGCATTGGAATGAGTGTGTAGACAAGATTGCTTCCCATTTTTTTTTTCAGTACAGAATAATGAATATATTGCTCTTAGAAATGGTCACATTTGAATATTTGCCTTTTTCCTAGCACTGTTGTCTCCTGAACTGTTTATTCCCAACTTTAGCCTCCTGTTCCTCCTTCCAAGGGCTCTCTCAGCCTTGAGAGGTGCTGGCTAAATCTGTCCCTGGGGTCTCAGGACATTCCCCAGGTCTCTGTGAACACCCGGGTCCCATCACGGCTCCGTACCAGATCAGCGCATACATTTCCTCCCCGTGTCCCTCTCTCCGTGCAAATGAGCCCAGGGCAGACGAGCCGTGCAGGGGCCAGCAGTTCCCCTGCCTGGGCAAGGAGGGAGTGGAGCCATAGGACCCACTGGAGAGGCGTCTGACCAGCCCTACAGACACGGGGAGCTCTGCGTCCCCAGCCAGGACCAGAGATCGGCAAAGAGGAACCAGGAGCATAGCTCCCTAGCTTACTTCACATTTTGACAGCTTCTCACAGGTTATCCCTGGTCAGGAAATTCAGCAAAATATCCCAGACCTTCATAATTAATCACAGGCAAAAATCAGTATTGCAAAAATAAGGTGTATTTTCAGTGCTGTTATTTCAGTTTCAGGGGCTGTTCCTGAAGAAGCCTTGTATTCACTCCCCTCTCCACCACCTCCCCCGAGGGACCTTCTGAAATCCTTACAGTCAAATCCTCCCATCTCATCAAGTGTGAAGGTAAATCCTTTTAGTGCTCATTGATTATAACAATGAAAATCATCTTTATGGCATTCTGTGTTTTTTCAATTGAAGTTTATCCCTTTACTTGTATAAAATATAGATCTGGTGAATAAGGGGGGCTTGATGACAAATTGTTTGGACTGAATATAATGGTAATGCAACGGTTCGATTACTTATGGTTTACCTCACTTTTCTGCCAGTGAAGGGAAAAATTAACAATATTGCATACTGCATACTCAGCATGGATCACATGCCCACAAATAGCAAATTATTTTGAAGGAATTTCCAGTACAGATTTTACACAGGACTTAAAATTTCTGGTGGGATCATACGACAGGGCAATATATACCACAGATTAGTCAGAATGGCATACTTTTAATTTTTCACATAAAATGTGGTTTCTGCTCCAAACTGGGCTAGTACCAAACTTCAGTCAGGTTGCCCAGAGCCTTGTGTAGCTGACAATTGACAGTCTCCAGGGATGGAGGTTCCGTCACCTCTCTGAGCCCCTGTTCCAGTGGTTAACCAGTTCACTGGGGAAAGTTTTTCTCATGGTCCTAATGATTTCTGTGCAGTCTCCGGTGCCTCCCTATAGCTCCAGTTCTCCAGTCTCCCTGTAGCTCTCTTGTCTGGCTGGATGTAGGTGCAGTTCTCAGAGTGTTTCCCAGATCCATGTGCACGCTCTGGTCCCATCAGGGTTCTGTCTTGGCCTTTTCTCTTTGGTTTATTTTGGTTGGTTTCTTTTTTTTTAAAGAAGATTGTGTTTAAGATTTTAAACTCTTCCAAAAGAACATGGTTCCAGAGTACCAGCCAGAAGAGAAGATGGCTACAAAGAATGCGGTAGTTTCAGAGTTTCTTGAGAGGGAGTTATTTTGTTTTCTCAAAGCTGGAGCACACGAAGGTTGTGAAAGTTGCGTGATTAGGCTACAGTGGAACTGTAATAACGATTGGCATTTGGACTTGCCACACTGGAAGCAACACATTATTGTGCAACTGATGCCAGGTGCTTCAGAAGTAGATGGGAAGCTACAACCAGAACATAAATACATTAAGAGGGGCCCTACTTTCTGATCCAGCTCTTTCTTGATACATGCCCCAGCCATACAGATGAATATTTTTTGTAGCTTAAACTAACATCGCTTCAAATAAATATATGGACTTTCAAAAAAAACTAAGTCTGTTTTCTGGGAAAGGTGGAAATGCAAATTTCCATTTTCTAGTCTCTTCTACTATGCAAAATTTTTACATCAGCAAAGCACATCAGGACAGGTATTACAAAGGGAAACACTAAGTGATTGCACAGCAGCTTTCACAATTTCTTTCAACAATCACAGTGATTGCTTAAATCATGGAAAAGAAAATATGATACCTGAAAGAAGGAAAAAGCATATGAATTTTCATTAAATAAACTTCTTTTTTCTACAAATGTGTAGCCTTGCAGCTCTTCTACTCCTCAGCAGGAGACAATGACCGATCTCCCCAGCGGGAGTCTCTTGTGGACCCCAAGGGAAGTTACTAACGCCACAAATGGTTTCAGTGACAAGAGCAGGATTTGTGAAGGTACTTTTGCGGATGTCTACAAAGGTCAGAGGAACAACATGGTGTATATCATCAAAAGACTGAAAGAGGCAAGTACTCCATCTTTTATTTTTCTTTGAACGGGGTATGTTACTAGTATCTCTTGAGCATTAGCAGTTGTTGTTTAATATTGTATTGCAAGGAACCAGAACAGCTACACAAGAGGAGAGGAAAAAAGGAAATGATGTAAAGTAAGTAAACGTAGATTCAGCAAACACATATGAGAGATATTTCACTCATGGGAGTAATTTCATTAACTCTGTCCATGGGAGTAGCCAGCAACGTAGCTGCCTTGACGATTGGATCAGAGGTGTCTTTACACTGGATTTTGTTCTAATTTTCAATTAATTGTTGCCTTTCACACACAGTTGCCATCAGTGATACTTGCCAATTTTCTAAAGTAGTTTGTCATCTAGAGACTAAAACATCTGTATAAATGCAATGTTGTAATGATTACTATTGATGTTCTATTGCACATTTTCACTTTTCAGGTGGAATGCACAAATCCAAATGCCACCCAGAGATTCTTTCACACAGAAGTACAGATTTGCTTTCGGTAAGCGGCTGGCTTTCCAACGCAGCCCCTGTGCGTGCTGCACGTGGCCCATTGCCCATGTGTTTGGTTGAGGACACTGCATCCCCCTCGGGTGCTGTGCTGGCCTGGGGACCGTGGGGTATGGATGGGCTCTGCCGGAGCCCTGGGAAGCAGTGTGCTGCCCACAATGCTGCGGCTTTGCCCACTGAGCAAAGGTGGACACTGGGGCGAGGAAGCCGTGCCTTCTGGAGCTTGGCAGTGCTCCTGCCGGGGCTGCGATGGGCTCCCCTTGCTGCGAGGGGGGTTGCCCTTTTGCCGTCCGGCTCTTGGCCATCCCATGCTCCCAGCTGCAGGACCCAATTCCCAGTGGCCTTCAATTTGGGAATTTATCCCAGCTCAGGAGTGTATTTTTCTGTGTTGCTCTCTCATTTAATTTGCAAATCGCTGTTGATCTGTGCCTGCAGGTGTTGTCATGTCAACATTTTGCAGCTGCTGGGTTTCTCAGTAGAAACTGGATTGCACTGTCTGATATATCCATACCTGCCTAATGGATCACTGCAAAACCAGCTTCAGCCTCAAGTAAGCAAATAATCCAAGTCTATTCTCTACCTCTGATTGCAAATCTTGTTCTGTTATTGTATGAAAGACAATTATACCTCTTTGAATTCTGAGAAACAGCCAAAAGAAAAAAGGTGCCCAAATACCTTGGCCACAAGCACTAGAAGGGCTGCAGCTCTTCTCCAGTTTTTCTACTGCAAAGCAGATCAGGTCAACAGGAAGTTTCTGCAGGGCAGCCTTTAGATTTTTAAAGCAATAAGGAATATGCACAATGTGTCTATTCATATTGTAATATTTCATTGGATTTGGGAACAGTTTGCTGTAGAATCCATCATCGTATTCGTTTGCACAATGAGCTACAAAGTTTTACAAGGGGTTCAGAGGGAACAGCTTGAGATGTTCACACCTACAGAAAGAGCATTTCCAGAGGAAATCATGAGGCAGAAAACCATCAGAAAAGCAATCCACCAAAATCAGTGCTGTGCCTCCGTAATGGCTGGTATTTAATGCTTTGGACAAGCATGATCCTTGCTGTTTCCTTATCTCACTGCGTCCCATGGCAGGCAAAACGTGCAGCACAATATAAGAGAATAGGTTCGTTCCTTGGCCTAGAAATCATCAGTTTCTGCCTTGAACCAAACTTTTGATTTAGGTCAGCAGGAGTTTTGATTGGCACTACAACTAAGTCTTTGGTTTTCAAAACTACTAATGTCTTACTGGTTTTTTTACTATTTTTTTTCCTCACTTCCTTGCAGGCTGATTCTGCTCCACTGACCTGGGACATGCGAATTAGCATCGCTGTAGGACTCATCCGAGCTGTAGAGTATTTACATAATTTTGGAATTCTTCATGGGAATATCAAAAGGTGAGGGGTTTGGCATAGCAGCATTTCCTTGAGCACCTGTTTATTACTGGGTTTCTTTAACAATAATGGCTCAAAGCTTATGCAATTTTGAAATCCACTTGAGGTATCTTTCTGCTGTCTCTTGTTCTGCGGGTGTTTACTGTTTTATGTTTCGTCTGCCTCTCTTTTCTAAAGGATGGAAGTATATTCTTTTGAAGTAGTTTTCGGAGTGCTTGTTTTTTCCCCTCTCCCTTTCTACCATTCTTTATCCTTTCATTCATAGCAGGCCAAATGCTGGAGACTTTCAGCACTTAACTTTAAAAGTGTAAAACTTTAATTCTTTACCTCAAGATAAAGTAAATACTTGACCAATATTGTTACTTGTCTTTCTTTATCACAGCTCAAATGTCTTGTTGGATGAAAACTTTACACCAAAGCTTGGGCATTCAGGTCTGCGATTATATTCTGCTGATAAAAAATCAGAATATGCTGTGATGAAAACCAAAGTCCTACAAGCTTCGCTTACTTATCTGCCAGAAGATTTTATCAGACATGGGCAGTTAACAGAGAAAGTTGATATATTCGGCTGTGGTGTGGTATGTTGCCTTTTTTCCATGTTCTGCTTCATTCTTTGGTGCTTCTGGACAGGAAATTGCATATAAGAGCATATGGCTCCTACAGTTGTTTTGCCAGAAATTTCCTATCATAGTTGCTGACTATATAATGTGTTGAAATCCTGTTTTTAATTATGTTCACACACCAAATATACTTCAGTTTGTGGCAAGTGAGATAAATCTTTTGAACAACAGAAACAAAGTTGTTTCTTGTTGCGAAAAAATTATTACTGCTGACGGCTTTTTTTTAAAAAATAAAGAGCAGCAGAAAGACTGCAGTGAGGTTCTCAGAATTCTTGCAGTTTGACACATGAACTGCCACAAACATCACCTGCTAATTTGGAAGTTCGACTAAAATAATTGATAGCCTATGATGTCTGCTATCTGCAGGTGTTTCCATTTAAATAGGAAGTTACTCTGTTCAGTGGGACTCCTTATCTAGATTTAGAATGAGTTTCTTCTCATCCTTCATTTCAATATATCTGCTGTTCCTAACTATAAAATTTGGACTTGGCTCTGGAGGTAGATGTAAAGTGTCATAACAGTTGCCCAGATCTGGCTTTGTTAAGCCATCTGAAGTAAAAATATAATTTCAAAATGCCCTGGCAGTTCAATATTTCTTTAGTTACAAAACTAATTTTAAAAAATAAAATTAATTATGAACACATTGTTTGATCTTTCAAATATACTTTCTAGGTCTTAGCAGAGATACTGACAGGGGTTAAGGCACTGGATGAAGGAAGACAGCCTATCTATCTGGTAAGAAAAAGTGGGAATAACGAATACCAACACGAGTGCATGGGGTTTCATTTATACAAGTGCAATTTGTTACTTGCAGTCTGCTGCACCCATCCTGAGGAAGGGATGTTTAGAAGCCACATCCTGGTTCCATTAACAATGGAACCTAGCCTCCCTGCCTTTGGCTAGAAGCAGAATATACATTCCCATTGCACACACCACACTTGTGAGTGCTGGCCTGATGGTATTAGGAGATACTCCCAAATAATTGGTGTTTAAATACCTGCTTATTTCAGAGACAAGGCCTTGTGCTGAAATGCTGCTGCATGTTTTTTCTGTGCCAGAAAGAAGTGTTAGGAGCCAAACTGAATGGGGAAACCTGGGT
Source organism: Rhinoptilus africanus (assembly GCA_013400135.1). NCBI lineage: Eukaryota > Metazoa > Chordata > Aves > Charadriiformes > Glareolidae > Rhinoptilus > Rhinoptilus africanus. Next base: position 28,786 of record VXBO01006683.1, read on the forward strand.
AGGTGGTAACTGCAGTTCCTCCTCCTCATCGTGTTTATCAGGTGTCGATGTATTGCACCACCGTCTGGAATTTATCCCCTGGCCCATTTGCCCGGGCTGGGATTAAAGCTACACAAACCACTTTCACAAGCAGCCGGCACTGGCCAGGATCACTGAATGCCATTAACACCATCTTCACAAAAACAGACTCCACCTCTGCTCCTTCCCTGGGGTGTGCTCCTTCCCCTTGCCAGCTTGTTCCAGCCTTTGAGGGGAAACCAACAGTATTCTTAATTACTATTTCCAAGCAATTCAGCAATGTTCAAATGGGCTCAGAAAAGAAAGGATCCTAGGTTTCTGATTTCTTTAACAAATGTTTGAAAAGTCCTGTGTGAGAATGCTGCTATATACAGCGCTGATTTTTTTTCTTTCCTATAAACGGGTGTAAACAGAGAAGAGCTGGGTCTGCTTTACTGAATCTGGTATTTTTAGACACATGCAGAGAAAACCTCTGGCCTTTTCTCTCCTGTGAAAACAAACATTTCTCTCAGTTGCACAAATGGGGATTCTTAAAGCTTTTAGGTCTGTAAACCAGCCATTAAGGAGCAATAATAACAAATATACGGCAAGACTCCCATTCTCCATGATTCAGACAGAAATAAATGCTTGTGTTCATTTTGCTTTCACTGATGTATCTCTTTCTTTTGAACAGAAAGATATGATTGCTGATGAAATTCAAACAGCGAAAGAAAGCTCTCACTCCAAAGTAAAAAATTTTGAAAAGCTGGCTGCCAAGGAAATATGCAGCAAATATCTAGACAGGAGAGCAGGACACTTGCTGGAAGAGGTTGCTATTGATTTTGCCTCAGCCGTCTGCCTTTGTCTGAGAAAGAAGAACTCTAACATAGCACAGGTAATAGTTTAAACACGTGACCAAGATTTTAGTCTTCTTGACAGCAAGGTCATTCATGCCTTGCCTGGTTTTGAGAGTGTTGACTCTCAAAGGAGTCATGTAGGAGACATGTAGGAGAACATGTGTAAGCAGGGCTACGGGAATTATTCTGCATTCACAGATTTTGTCATCAAAAACAGGTGCTTGAAATTATGGAAATGGCTGAAAATAAATTAAGAGAGCATTACATCTGTGGAGGCAGCCTTTCTGGATTCTCTATGAACACTCCAGAAGAAACCGATGATGAGACAACGGGTCTGAGCATGGATGTACCTTCTGCAGGGGGGAATAAAGAGGGGAGCGCACAGCCAGCCATCCTGATGAGTGCCGATCCACCCGCGCCTTCAGTAGCAGTTGTGTCACCCGACATTTACTGCGAACAAATGTCCCGGGTCCCTTGTGAATCAGATGAATCGAGCAGTTTTATATGGAATCCTTCAGAAAAATCTCCAGATGAGCTACCCAGCATCAGCTGTAAGGATTCAGAAACTGTGGCAGCCTCTGAGTGCAGGACGGGGCAGGTCCAGCCTGCGAAGGGCCTCCAGGAGAGGAGTGCGGCATGTGCCAAAGCTGACACCGCCCGGGAGACAGCATCCGCGGCACGGAGCACCTTCCCACACACAAACCCAGATGGCGACTCTTCCTGTTCTGCACAAGGTAAATCTAGATAAACCTGAAGGCTGCATGCAGAACAGGCTGAGAAAGTTGGGTTTGTTCAGCCTGCAGAAGAGAAGGCTCCGGGGAGACCTTATGGTGGCCCTCCAGTACCTAAAGGGGGCTACGGGAAGGATGGGGAGGGACTCTGGATCAGGGAGTGTAATGATAGGACACAGGGTAATGGCCTCAAACTGAAAGAGGGGAGATTTAGATGGGATCTGAGGAAGAAATTCTTTGCTGTGAGGGGGGTGAGCCCCTGGCCCAGGTTGCCCAGAGAAGCTGTGGCTGCCCCATCCCTGGAGGGGTTCAAGGCCAGGTTGGACGGGGCTTGGAGCAGCCTGGGCTGGTGGGAGGTGTCCCTGCCCAGGGCAGGGGGGGGCACTGGGGGGGCTTTAAGGTCCCTTCCCACCCAAACCATCCTGTGATTCTGTGTGATTCCGTGATTCTGTGAACATGCAAAAGCATATGATCTTCAGATTGTTTGGGCAAAACTGCCCCATTCCTGTTTGGATAACGGAAGGCTGTGTTAAAGGGCTCTAGAACTGTCATAGCAGGGACAAATCACTCTCTGCGCCAGAATCGCTTAGGTTCTTCTTCCTACTTATAACACATTTCAATAAATCTTTTATTCTTGGTTATGATTTTACCAATAAATCTACAAATGGTTTCTGTTTTTTTATCAGATTTTTTTCCTAAGCCTGTTTTGTTCTGTTTTGGTTTTAAATTTAAAATTATTTTCTATTCCTTAGGCAATAGATGGATTTTGTTCTCAATATTTGTGCTGTTTTGTTTTTCAGTCAGAGAGACATCTTGGAAAATACAGATAAATGATCAAAAAAAGAAGCTCATGGAAAATATTTTGTTGTATGAAGAAGACAAATTAAGCAGTTCTGAACTTTTTGAATCATAAATTGTATGGATTTATTAGCAGCGGCCATCTCAGAAGAAGAAATTAGGACTATCTCTTCATTAGAAAGACTGTAAAAGTGTACCTTTCCTGTAAGGTAAGCAGATCTGGATCACAAACATTGGCTCTGACTGCAGAAAACAAAAGTGATCATACAGAAGAAACAGAAAATACCTGCTGTAAGGCAGATCACAGCACGATGCCACTCTGTAAACAGAAGTGCCTTCTTCCTTTTCATCCGCAATGTAAAAAGGTATGGCAAACACAAACACTTGCCAAAAGAATTTACGATCCTTTTGCAGTGTATTTCGTAAAGCATCTACATATAATGTGTGCCTTATTAAAAACGACAGTCCTAGAAGCGGGAGGGCAAGCGCTGCTCAGCAGTGACACTGCCCTTTCCTGTTACCCCATCGTGTACGAGCAGACAGAAACCTTCAGAGAGACTGGAGAAGGTTTCAGTTTTCAAACGGATCTGTCCTATTCCATATAATCTTAGTTCACATTCGGAAAAACTGCATTATGAGAGAGGGGAATTTTTATGCAAGTTCTCAGATGTATTCTACATGATGCAATCTCAGTTGGAATTGCACTGAACGTAGCTGTAAGTAAATAATTTAAGCCATGTTGGTCTACTCCATAAGCTGCTCTACTACATATGACACCATCTGAGGTCTAACCTTTACGTTTCACTGTCAGGAGCTCTAAGACAGTGTTTAATACTTCATAAGAGTATTTTTGGGATTTATTTTTTTCTAAGTGTCCTTTACATGTTGTAAGGTTTCTCATTATGCTTCTCATGTTAACTAACTGTTGTATTTCTCATTATGCTTCACATGGTAACTGTTGTATATTTTGGATTAGGGACGAGATTTTAATTTAAAGTATCTTTAATTTTGTTATAGGTCACTTGAAATTGGATTTGTTGTATTTATTGTGGCAATGGGTTAAAGAATGGGTGCAAGATGAGCTAGTAAGGGCCCTGCTCATGGAGCCACGCTCCCCGCGCATCCTCAGAGGAGTCGGTGTGTGTCTCCTGGCTCACCCAGTATTAACAGCCTTGGGCTCAGCCTCGGGGAGCACTCCTAAAAGAAAACTAACAGAAACTTGTAGGCTGTCATATTTATTATCAAGTGAAGGCCCCCTTAAGAAACTGTCACTTTGATTGTTATGACTATTTGTTATTTGTAGTATTGCTAGCATGTTCCTCTCTTGTGCAGTCTAAGGAAGTACAGGTTGATTACAAACAAGAAGAGCAACCAGAACATGCACCTCAGGTTCCAGCAGTGACTGCTGCCTGCTTCGCACAGGCCATAGGGCCTGATGTCCGCAAAGAGCTGAAATTCACAATGGAGTTCAAGGAATGTTTGTAAAAAATACAAATTTATACATAATTCTTTTAATTGGAATTGTGAAATAGTATAGGTTTCCTAGCTTTACACGAAGGTCTCTCAGTAAGGCCTCATATCTTCTATATTTGTAGAGTACCTGGTTCACTGTGGGTACTATTAGGAGCAAGTAAAAGTATTTTAACTAAAGACCTGAGTATTAGAATCATCTACACATTTATCAAATTTATTTCTACACTAAAAACTGGTAAAACTCCGTAATTAAAAGTGCCTTGGATACTGTCTATGTATTTGCCGGTGTCAGGTTTTTTATTTTACCAGAATCAAACCAAGAAAACCTTGGTACCAACAAAAGAAACATTGAGTGTATTCAGATTGGTCAATAGCTGCTTAATTATACATCAAATTCAATTGAGCTACTTTATGGTGCTGAAACTTTAATATTAATTGTTTTTCATGGGTATATTTTGGGAGATCCATGGTAAATACCTTGGGTCTCCTCCAGGAGGACATGCACACAGGCACACCCCAGAACTGAACAGAAACCCTAAGTTTTATAGATTGAGGAACAGAATTTAGACACAGTTCTGTTTCACACAAATGCTTTACAGGTTTTGTTCTCCTGTAGACACAAAAGGAAACTGTTACTCTTTGCCTTCTTCCATGTTCTTTTTAAAATTTTCAAAAGTGATATACATGGTCTGGTAGAGTTACACAGGTCTCTGATGTAACATAGATGAGACACCGCACAGTCTTGCAATAATGGAACTCTGTTACATCACTTGGCTATTCAGTATAAAGTATCTTTTAATCTCAATTTGACAAATTTATACCTTACTGTTTACTAATACTTTTGTGAATAAAAAAACTGAAAAAAAATCCTGTCTTTGTAGCCTGTTTTTTCATTATTTGTGGCACAGAATAATGTGTCTCAACCCACCCTATTCAGGTCAATTTGTGTTCCTAGGGATGCAGGTCAAGGTCTCTCTGCACACACTTTATCATTGGTAATCATTAGTACACACACGTTAATTCAGTCTTCGCTCACTGTTAAATAGCTGATTTTCCTTTGAGGTGTCCCTAGAGAAAAATTTGACTCTAAATTGAATAATTACAAGAATTACTGAGATACAACTGACATTTATTGTTGTTTAGATCCATATATACTTTATCGTCCAGACACCGTAGCTCTTTGTCACAAATGAAGGACAAGCCTGCTAGTTTTAATCCATGAACCCTACAATAAGGGCACAGAATACACATTTTAAAAAATACAGCTGTTATAGAACTAAAGAACTGCACAAGTAAAACTCATTTGTAGATTAGCACCTCCCAAATGTGCTGCTAAAACCTAGAGGCTGAACATCATCCTGTGTTGTTGATTAATAGCAAGAATTCTTCACTGTGAGGGTGGTGAGACACTGGAACAGGTTGCCCAGAGAGGTGGTGGGAGCCCCATCCCTGGAAGTTTTTAAGGCCAGGCTGGATGGAGCTCTGAGCAACCTGATCTAGTGGAAAGTGTCCCTCTGGCAGGGGGGTTGGAACTAGATGGTCTTTAAGGTCCCTTCCAACCCTGACAATTCTATGATTCTAATTATCATTTCATTCTCACATTATTCTATTATTTCTTGTACATTTAATAATGTGCACAAATACAGCCATGAAAGCGTCACGTCTACTAGCGAAACTAGGAAAGCAGTTAAACACATGGAGTGTGAAGACAGCGCATTACACAGCTCTCGAAGTTACTAATTGCCATGTAACAAAAGAGATTTTTCTGTAACCGCTGACTGCATCCTATCGATCCTTAGCACCAGAACATTTTTGTATGTAAAACGAAGTGTCAGGCTGTAAAATACAGGGCTTCCAACACGTGCTGGGGATGGGGTTTTTCCAGGCAGCCGGGAAATAGCTGCATTTCCTGCCGTTCCATTTCCTGCCGTCCTCTGTCGAAGTCAGTGGTAAATTTCCCTAAATTGAAGGCCTGGCCCACACCTTCAGGCATTCCGGCGAAGGCAGGACAAGGAGCACCCGCCACACGCGGCCGTGATCCGTACACATTTGAGTGCAATCTTTTTGTGTTTACAGCTCGAGGTTAAAAAAATTAAAATAACTATTCAGGACAGGATTCCCACGGGATACCGTGGCCACCAGAGACGCCGCCCACAGCTGCCTCCGCAAGGCTGCCGGCTCTTCGGAGCACCCCGCGGGGCCGTTACCGTACTCCCGACGCACCGCAGCGTTCCCACCTGATACAAGTACCTTCTTCTCTCTCGTTAAGCCGTCTAATTAACAAAGTCCGTCCCGCTGTGAAGCGACTCGCCACAGGGGCCCACAGCAGAGCCCACCCCGCTCCTCAAGGGACTTCCCTGCGCTGCCCCGCGCCCCCACAGCCGCGGGCTGGGCCCAGAGCGGCGGGTCCCGCCGCCCACCCCGTAGCCTGCTCCTGCCCGCCCGGTTACCGCCGGCCCTCCCCGCAGCCTGCTCCCGCCGCCTNCAAGCCCCGCCCGCAGGGGCAGGAGGCCCGGCCCGGCAGCGGGGTGTGCCTGGCGCGGGGGGTGCCGGTGGGCTCCTCCCGAAGCGAGCTCAGGGTGAGAGGGCGAGTTATTCTAAAAGGCGAATGCTCTTCGTGGCTGGAAGAGCCAGAGTGTAGGTGCGTCAGGGCTGGAATCCCGCGGCTTCAGCAGCGCTAGGGAAAGCTCGTATTGTTTTTTCCTGGGGTTGCGCAGGGCTGGTCTGGAAAGGACTGTGCTGTAACGACAAGGTGTTTATCGGCTGTGGTTTAAGACTGAAGGAGGAGCCGTGGCCGGGTCTGGCTTGCCCGACCTCCTCATGCGAACAACGCTAATGCTTTTAAGTTTTGTCAGAGTTGCCCGTAGGCTTACCTGTCTCTAAGTGCACAAAGATTTAGTCATACTCTTTAACTATATATATGTAACATACATATATATATGTAATCATATCGTGTTATTTTTTGCCATCATCCAGTCAAACAAAACTTTCATCTTGTAGTCTTAAATTCTGTTACTGAAAACAAGCCTGTAGGTGTAAGTGAAAATTTCAGGTTTCAGTCATCGTTTCCTTTTTTGCCAGGTAATAATCCTCGGAGGGCAGTCTATGGTCATTTGTTCACTTAGTTAAAGACTTCTATCATTGTTCCTGTCGCGCCTGTTTTTAGTTAGGAAGTCGTGTTTCTTTGTGGAAGTCTTTCAAATCTTGACTTCCTGTTCTTGTAACAAACTGCAAGAATGAACGTAATGGATTGAGAAAGTGCTTCACTTTCAGTTATGAAGCTGATGTAAAGTGCTTCACTTTCAGTTATGAAGCTGATGTAAGAAATCCTTTGTTGCAGCAGAGATTTTT
>VXBO01006683.1:38814-52142 GCA_013400135.1 Rhinoptilus africanus
AGCTCAAATTATTACTAAGAACAACCCACAGAGAAATAAACATAATCATTTGCAGCATGAAAAAAATCTTAATTCTGGGCACTTAAGTAATACTGGAATGGTGATTGATGCCAAAATAGCTTCTGGTTCGGGAAGTCTGGGTGGATGCCTTGGGACTAACACAGAAGCACACTCTTCCCTGTCTTCCTCCCCTGCCACCCTCCCATCCAAATAATATTTGAGGACATAATCAAATATTTGTGTAACTTTGTGGATGGCTCCAGGTCACATAGGAGTTCTTTGTCATACTGTTACCAAGTGCATAAAGGAATATTGTTTTAGGAGCTGTTTTGCTTTTCATCTCTGCGAGAATCCATTCCCTTTGATTGCTGAAATGTGAGGAGAAAGTGAGTTCAGTGAAATTCTTGACTTGATTGAAAACATTGATAGCCAAGTGAATAGAAGCTGGATGTGGGTTGGCAGAGGAAAAACCATGCTTTTACTTTGGCTTTTGATTTGAGGTGGTTGTTGTTGTTAAATAATTCCTTGCGTCTTGGCTAGGTCACCTTCTTGGCCTTCGTGGTATGCAGTATTTGGGTTAGGATGACCAGTTTTAGTGAATACCCAGGTAATTACCTAGCCTCTGCTAGTCCAGTGCCTTGCTCTTCAGGCATTGTTTCACTGGCAGCTATGGTGTCATAGAACCATTCCTGGAGCACTTCCGTGGAATTCTCTCCTTTGCTTACTTATTCTTCTGCCTCCAAAGCAGAGAACTGTACAGAATAATATCTCTGAGCAGAGTACTTGGAAGAATACAGGGAGCATCAGTTTGTCCCAGGCAGGTTAGAAGGCACCTGAGACCTGTGTTGTCCTTACGGTGCTTGTGCAGTCTTAGGTTATACTACCCTCTTGAGGCTGATGTCATATTTGCAAAGGAGAAAACACTGCATGCGTTTATAGGTCCAGTTTTTTCTCTAGATACCAGGAAACGTTGGGGTTTTTGTGTTGCTTTTTTTAAGACAACCTGAGAATGTTCTGGTCAGCAAGCTGGATAAAAAACACAGCATAATTACCTGTGCCTTAATTTTTATTCGGTAGACTAGCTTAGCCATACTTTTTTCTTCTCGCTGAGTAGACTGTATCCTGCACAACTCTGTCAGAATTCTAGAAACAGCGATCTGAACTACAGTACTTCTTTTTTCAAGAAAGGATTTATGCAGTGTCTCTGGCAAACAGTTTCCTTCCTGTACTACTGGGCAGCTTATTGGCTGACTGTTTCCCTGGAATATGCTTGGAAAACATTAAATATAAAAGAACACAAGCTGTAGAGCTGTTGTGGAAGTGATAATTAGAGTTCAGCATAATAAATGCAACTTCAGTGTTCTCTCTGACTCTTCCCTTTCACAACACTCCTGCAGGTTTCCAAAAGCAGGGGTCACACCCTTGGCTTTGCGTGCTGTGGAGGAGAAGGCGTAGCTGAAGACCTGCGGCTTTCCCAGAGGTTGGCCATGCCGTGGGAGAGCGCTGGGCACTGTGTGACTGCCAGGGACTGTTAAGCAATGCCGGTAAGATCTGTACCTGGACGTGCGTTATACAACAGGGAGGAAAAACATTACAATATTTCTTCTGATTGTGGCATTGAAACACTATGGCTTTATGAACTGGTGCCAGAAGCCTTAAGCATATTTGTATCTTAGTCTTCTAAAAATTGCTTACTCCTTTTTAATCTGCCTCCTCCTTTACTTCTAATTCTCATTTGTCTTCTGATGGAGGATAGCACAAGACGGTGCTAGGGGCATCAAAGGGATCACTTTATTGAGGTGACTAATTCTGTGACAGGAAAAGAGCACATGCCTAATAAAAATGGTAGTTGTTTTTACATTATTGCATGAGCCTGTTAAAGAGTACAGAATGTCTTCAGGAGGAAATTCTAGAAAACATTGATGGATTATCAGATGTCTGTATGGGCTGAGGTACAGAAAAGAACATATCTACATTGCAGTATGGTGGTTTACGCATTTGAAGGCGTGAAAAATTACCTTGCACCTCTGATGCATGTACCAGTATGGAATGGTTCTGAATCCAGGCAAGCTAACTGGAAAGATAATTTTCTTGATGGTTTCCTAGATAAGAACCATATTAACAAATCCCTTGTCTAATTTGGCATCTGAGAACTGATTCCTTGTCCATCTAGTTTGCATAGCTTATTACATGAACTATCTAGTTTGAGCTACTCTTAAACAAAGAAACAAAAAACAACCCCACAAGTAATTGCAGTTTCAGCAGAAGCTTTATTCTCTATTGTAGATGTGTACAGAAAGTGTAAGAAGAGGTTTCTGCCTTCAAACATGTCATTTAGAATAATCACTGTATTTACTAAGGAAAAGAGATAAAATAAGAAAATAAGCCTACATGTGAGCCTGTGATTAACCTTGCCCTTTATTGTTTTTGGCTTGAGATCTTGTATTCTTCCTTAAAAGACAATCTGTTCCAATGTCTGCTAGGGCAAACTGCTCAGGTCCACCTGCTTCTTTCTTCTTCAGAGTTGTGGAAATCAGTAGTAATTTCATTTTAAAGTAATATTTAAAACAAATCAGGCCATCAAGTGCTGTCTTTGTCCTTCATCTTGCCTGGTTTTCATCTGAGTTTCTGAAAAGACAAATTATAAAGACTATTTTGATAGATTGTTTTGATAGTCTTAATATTTCTGAAAATCCTGTTTTGATAATCTCTCTAAAAGTTCTACAAGTGCTCAGCCGAAAGCAAAAGGTAAGGTGACTTCCACGTAGTTCCATTCTATAAGGGCATATATGCGTAAGACTGTCTGATTTGTATAATGGCCATAGCAGTAGCTCCTCAGAAGGAATTCTGAGGAGAGCAGAGAGAGGACCCTGGGGGAAGTCTCAGGAGCCTAAAAAGCAGGGTGAAAGCGAAAGCATGAAGTGATTTGTAGCTGGAGCGTGTAATGCAGATATTAAGACTGGTGTAAACATTGAAACAGAAGATTCAGAAAGATCAGCTTAATGTGGGCAAGTGCAAATGAAGTATGACAGGCTGTAAAAGTAAAAACCAGACAGTTTCGGGGGGCGGGGGGGAGTTGGGCATTAGAACTTCAGTTATCAGTGAATCAGCTGGAACTATCTTAGTTACAATTATGTTTTTAATACTTTTCACCATGAAAATCGTGGAGGTCTTAGCTGAGAAACCCGGGAAGTGCTGGGGTTTGAGGGCAAGGGGAAAAAAAGATGGGTAGTGTAAGGAGAGAAAGCCTTCCCTTTCTGCCTAATGTACTTCAACGTGATTCTTTAAAGTTCAATGAGCAGCTTCTGAATACTTGAGTGGTTCTCTTAGTGGTAACTTCTTAGTCCCAGTCACTTCTGAAATGCTGCACTGAATGTCTTACATGACCAATTAGATAAAAAAAGCAGTTTGGTTTGTGGTCTTGGTAATTTTGTTTGGTGGTTTGGGGTTTTTTTTTGGTTTTAGGGTTTTTTTTCTTTAAAGCTGCACTTTTCTGAGTTGCTTGGCCGTACCTTTAGTATTCTCTTCAAGCATGTCCCCCAGCATCTTCTCCAGCGCTTGTCCATATTCTTGATACTCTTCTTCTGTTATCTTGAAACCCATCTCAAAGGGAACATTAAACTATAAAAACATTCAAAGATTTTAACAGGCAAGTTCTGGACAAGGACACCGCAGGTTAATTTTATTCATGGGAATGCTGATAAGCAAGAGGTGTAAGAAGTTATTCCACCTATTTGCTTATTAGCTCTGAGACACATAATCAAAATCTCAGAAACAGGATGTAAGCTACTGCAGATCAAATTGCACAATAAACTGGAGGAAAGAAAATTTTACAAGAAACTTGCATTATTATATGTTAGTTCTGAAATGTAAGTGAATCCTAAATAGATTGTTGCAGCTAATTATTTCATCTAATTTTAAATAATTTCACACCATCAGTGCTGGCAGTTTTCATGTGCCCTTTCCTACTTGCTTTTTAAGTTAAAAATGATTGTAGTTTTAATTTGTCCTGTCTCCTGTGACAGAAACTGTATTACCCAACCCCACCCCTTAAACTTGTATGTGAGCAAGGAAAAATACAGACCTTGATTTCAATGCCGTTACTGTCATCTTCTGCCCCTACTTTATCTGTGTCCCAAAAGCCTTCTGTGCCTCGACGATGTAGTTGTGCTATGGGTTTTTTTGGAGCCTGTTGTTGCTAGAAAGCAAGCAAAGTGACATCTATATATTGTTTCCATAACCAAACTAGTCTGTAGCGGGGAAATCAGAACCTCTAATTAACACAGATCCAGCAGATTAGCTGAAGGCATCATAGACTTATGTGTGTCTGGTAGAATCATAGAATCCTTTAGGTTGGAAAAGACCTTTAAGATCATCGAGTCCAACCATTAATGATAGGTAGGTCTGTAATAATTGCTGCATGCACTTTAATAGGAATTTGGTGTCAGGGTTCCTTAAATAACAAGCACCTTACAGTTAATTTCCAAAGAAGATGCCAACAAATTATTTAAATTATGCTTTCTCTTCAATTGTTCTTTTTTTCCCCCAATTATTAATTCTTAGTGAATGAAATTAGATACATATTCTCATAGCATGAATACAATGCTAATGGTTTGTTACAGAAGTTCCCTGGAATAATTCCTTCCTCTTCCAGAAAGTAAATATTCTGAAAGCTTCTCTGAATGCTGTAACAATATTGGGTTTAAGGACTTACAGAGAACGACAATATTTTTCTGAATTTTTTTACCTGTGTTCTTTTATATTCAGGGCTTAAAAAACTAGAGCCAGCCAGAGTAGTTTCTGTCCAGAGGATGCTGTAAAGAATAATTCCAAGTAGAGTACCTCTGAGAAACATGATTATCTTTGTGAGGCAGGGTGTCAAACCTGAAAGCGTAAGTTGAAAAATTAAACATATCTTACAGTCTCTGTATTTAATTGAATCTGGATCCAGTGCAAATCTTTTTCCTGACTTGAATGAACTGAAATTATTTCTAAGGACAGATGTATAAAGCAAACATAATTTTTATATGTTAAAGGTAAAAATATCCTGTCCAAAAGAGATGATTACTTACCATGTTTTATTCTATAACTAAGATACAGTAACTGCAACAAACAGGTTAGTAGAGAGGAATTACACAGAAAAGCGGCAAAACCTGAAACTTTACCTGGTGAGTTTCGTGGCTTCACCAAACAGCTGCTTTTTGAAGCACTTTATATATAGAGTGGAATATTTGTTCTGTTCTACAGTATCACTGGAAATACAATCTGATACGTATTTAAATTCCTTGGAAACTTGGCTTGCTTGTAAGATGACAAAATCAACAAAAAAGTGAAATCAGTGCATAAATTTGTCAGTGATTTATTTTTAGGTATAATGAAATTGTGGAGGGAATGGAGTGAGAGTTTCTTTTTTTCTTGTGGCATTAACGTTGTTCCTTTAAAAAAATAATTAATAGCTGTAACATTTTTTTCCAGAAAGGAAAAGCCCCAACCCCTTTTTATCATCTGAAGTGGTGTAGCAGAAATGGAGAAGTTGAGCTTTATTCCTGACCTGTGCTTACAGCTGTGTTTCTCGTTCTTGCCTTTAAGTGTGTTCCCTCTCTTCTGTGTTCTCTCCCAGGTTCTGTTTTATTTGATTTTGTTGTCTTTTGCTGGACAACCGAAACTGAAAATGATACTAGGAAACTTGGCTTTCATTAGTCTAAAACCAGACTATTAACAAATTTTAAAACTTCAGTGAAGTTATAGCAATGCCTGAGTGTCTAGAAAAATCCCATGAAGAGAAATAGGGATTTTTTTTTTTCTTGAGAAAGAGTAGGAGAAAAGAAGGAATATATGATGAAGAATGATGAGTTTGTGACTTCTGTTGCTTGTGTTCTACTGTAACCCGAATGACGTGTCTAAATTGTAGGCTCCATTTTGCACCACAGCCCCACAAACCCCCAGCAGTAGGACTGAGGAAGGCATGCTAAATGTATAAAGATGGGGAGGAATTCAGTTACATCAGATTTGCTCTTGGAGAAAATGTAACATGGAGCCACTTACAACCATCCTAATTTTGCTATGGCCAAATAGGACTTTAGCACATCTGTGGAGTTGGAAAACTAGTTTTATTTGGGGACGCACTTCCATTTTGTTCTCTTCTGCAAATGTGATTAGAGAGCTTTCCTCTTTTTGTGTCGCAGGCTGTGGCCGCCTTCTTGATTATTTCAAATATTGTGCAGTCATGCTGTAAATCAGGGTTGTGAAATGATCCAAATATTAAAACAAAATCACTTCTGAAATGTGTCCGGTATCAGCTGATTGGCAAACTGAGGAAGCTAGTACTTGTGATAAGGGAGCTGAAAACAAATGGCGGTGGTCAGTCAAAAACCCCTCTAGCAACAAAGCTAGGTCAAGAAACTCTGATAGAGTTAATCATCTTCATCTTGGCTTTGAGGGCTTGTTAATAAAAACATTCAATAGCAGAAAGCAAGCAGGCAGAGCTGCTGGATCCTACCAGAAAGAGTTTGGAAGCAGAAGCCCCCTCGCATTTTCATAGCACGCTGTTTTGTTCTGGGCTGGCCATAGAATCAAGCTGTTTCTGAATGCCCAACGTGACAAGGAGACGGGTCCCCTGAAACTTCCAGGATTCTGGCCTTTGGATCAGCATCTTTTGCTTTATGAAGGCCTGGCAGTACTCCACGTAGTGAGGAAAATACGAATTTAGATACACTGTTGTACAAAACAGTGGGGTCTGTTTGTTTTCTAAGTTTCAAGTGGCCACGCTTGCCATTAAGGCCAGTCTAGTTACCAGTGCATCAGTAGGAGACATGCCAGAAACTTCATAAACTGAACTATGCAGATTGAATGATAGAACTTCATTTCTTATAAGGAAACTCCTTTCAGCCATCACAAGACAACCTTTCTTCTCAGGCTGGATGGTGGAAGGGAAGAACACGGTGGGCACAGGAGAGAGCATGCTGGTGTCAATCACACTGTGCAGCAATTTTAAGTTCTTCAGTGCAAAACTCACATTGGATATAGTATTTTTCTCTTTCTTTTCCCCAGTTCTAACCCCAAGCGGAGGAGGGGATTAGAGAGGAAAACATGAAGCTTATTGTCAAGAGCAACTGAAAAACTTTTACCCTTTTATGAACACTTTTATTTGCAATGAATAAACTCTGAAACTCTTAAATAATCTTTTATCAGCTGTAATTGTTGGAGATACTTTGATCATTACTTGAAACCATTTTAATACATTTCATCTTCAGTATGGAGGAAAAATAGCCTGAACTGGGCCTTGGTGCCAAGTAGACTTTAATTCTGAAGTATTAAAATTCATAAAATATAATGATAAATCTTGATAGGGTGAATTGTGGAACCTAATATCCCCACAGGCAAAAACTTTTCTTGTGTACTTAAGGAGTTAGCGCCCTTTTTCCTTAGAATGAAGTGTGGTAAAAGCTAACTAAGAATGAGGTTTCATTTTTGAGCCTTTTTATTGACTTCAAGTTTGTGTAAGTTCCACAGCAGTTAAAGCCACTGCTGGTGGTACTCTGGTGCTCTGAATCAAAGAAGAACAGTGGGTACGATACTGGGAATGAAAGGCTCCCTGTTCAGCTTAGCAGTTTTGATTGTGATCTTAGAAATGGCAAACAGCTTGAAAGCAAATAGTGCTTTGCTGTGTAACTTGAAATGGAGCTGTTTGAATGCAACACTGATTTCTCGATGAGTTGGTTCATTTTTTGGGTAAGGCTACAGTGCATTTAAACAAGAACAGGAATGTTGCATACTTCTGTTGGTATTCACAAAGATAATTTATGTATATATTTCTGCAAGAGCAACTAGGATGATATTTGGCTAGTATTGATAATGATCATAAAATGAGGTTTATTTTTCTAGAAAATGTGTTACCTTGACTATGCCAAAACAAAGAGTGTGCCTGGGAACCACTACCTTGGAGACGAGGAAGGCTGTGAATTGTTCACTTGTGGTGCTTTAGGGCAGCTGGAGAATAAAGGGAAAATGTGACTTTTTAGTTAAGCACTTTCTCTGTTGTAGGCGGGGAAGAGTGGTTCAGCTTTGGTTTGTTCAAGCTTAATGCACTTGCCTGAAGTGCAGCGGCACATACATTTAACTGAAGGTAAAGCTTCGTTGTTTCTTAGACTACATAGAGGGTTTGTTAGTCTCTAGTGGTCTATTACCTTCCCAGCTATTACAAAGCCAACACCATGGATGGGATGTGACTTTGACTTGACTGAGGGCAGACTGCCTTGACAAGGCCCCTGTGAAAAGATGATTAAATACAGCACACCAGCTTTAACCAATAGGACTTTATTCTGTTGGTATCTCAAAAAAAACCCAACCAACCACCTGAAGTACAGTACAGAAGTGTGGCTAAAAAAAAAATATCTTCAAGTTGTGGTTTGATTTTTTTTTTATTTTGGTTCAATAACCAAGTTTGAGATTATTGTGAAGCAAAAGACATATGCATTCCACTACTCCATCTTCAGGAAAGCACAGAGACTTTCACTTATCCAAGCACGTTATTTTCAGGAAGATCTAAGTCACCACTGCACTACTACCAGAAGGGCTAGCTAGCATGCTGTCATCTAATGATGACAACTCAGCCAGCCCTTACCCTCACTTGGAACAAAGATAGGGCCTTTGAAGGGAACAGAGTATTTGTGCCCTTGCACAAAGAAGTTCACACTCCACCACCCTGTGATCTCCTCCTGTTCCTACTCAAGTGCTTGGAGTCTACAGCACATCCAGTAAGATCTGATCCCCAAACCAGAAAAGCAGGGTACAGTTTCTACAGCATCAAGGAGTAGTGTAAGGCACAGTACTTTGCTTTGCTCTTTACCTTAAATTTAAGGGAATGTTGATTAAGGCTGATTATCAACATATTGTTGCCTCCCAGTAATAGTTATGAGTGCTCATAAAATTGGATAATTGCTTCCCATGCTCATGTCCAGTTTAGATAAAAATCAGTTCTCATCTGTTTCAAGAAACATTGCAAATCAGGTATAGTGATCACTTGTTGCGACTGAACATTCACTCGTGCATCACTGCTCGTTCTGCTGCCCCTCTGTAACGGCGGACACCCCTCCTTGGCCCTTGTTGACATCGCTGATACATGCCCACAGTCCGTCTACTGATTCCTTCCACAGCGTGACCTCAAGAACAGAGCAGGAACAAGTTTCAGCCTTAATACATCTCAGTTTCCCAGTCCCTTGCAACCATCTCATCACTAGTTTGGTGACAGTCTACAGTTAGAGCAGTCAAGTGTTGCAGTGGTGTTCTAAGTATCGAGTTATTTGTATACTAAATAATTATCCAGTGGTAAAGGGAGAGCATGTGAATTCTGCTGTTAGTACTCTACAAAATAAAGTTAAGCCTGCATTTCTAACCTCCAGTAAGGACTAAGAATGTGTTTGTCAAAGGTTAGTGTCTTCCTCCCCTCTTGATAGCTCAAAAAAAAAAAAAAATTCACCATTGCAGCAACGGAGAATCTACAACAGTCTTAACTTAAGCAAAAGTGACAATAGCCTATCTCAGCTCTTCTGAAGTCATGGCATGCATGAGTAAAAGCCAAGGCAGCAGTACTCACTTTATTGTCTCCTCCAGACACTGCAAGAATGTTTGCAGTAATGGACCAACTCACATGCCAGACAACATCATTGAACTTGTGCAGCAGCTTTGGTGACCAGGAATTTCCAGAGGCATCATCACATGTCCAGATAAACACTCGGCCATCCTACAAAAGCAAGCAGACCTAGTTGGTTGGACCACTAATTACAGCACAGAAAAGCCAACCTTGATGTTACTTGAAAAGCTCCCAAAATACATGTGTATCAGCTGAATTTTTCCCCAGAATGAGATTTTGCTTTCGAGTCACATGATGGAAAGTTAGCAGCTTACTAAGTAGTGTTCTTAGTATTAAAAAAAAAAAAAGAGGCATTTCCAGAATTATTACCAGCAAGAATATTAGAGTCAATATGAAGGTTGAGGACATCAGAGCTGATTAAGAATGCCAGTTATTAGAAAAAAGCTAGAAGTTCAGTGAATTTGATCCAGAGACATTAAAATACGACGTTTGTTTGAAGGTTTTCCTCCTAGTGAGACCACCCTGCTCACCACTTTCAAAATATAAGACAGTCTTTGGTACGGAGCCATAAATGCAGAAAGCTTCGTCCAGAAACGCTTCCATGGGGCTTCTGAGTTTGGGAGGAACAGGAATTAAGGACTCTTAGGCACAGACCCAGATTTAGCAAAGGAATGCCAAGAGGATTCTCTCCTTACTGTTCCCTTACTAGCAAAAAAGGGAAGTAGATGGAAGTGAAAGCGCTGTGCCTCTGTCGCTCCAAGGGAAGTGACACCTGCTCTCACCTGGGAGCAGCTAGCGATGGTACTTGTGGGCAAACCTATGGATGGAGCCCAGGCTACATCTCGAACCCAGTCACTGTGGGCCTCCAGCTTCTGCTCTTCCTTCCACTGACCATCTTCTTCCCTGAAAACACATTTATCCCATCAGAAGGGCAGCAGCAGCAGCAGCAGCCAGGCGTGTTTCTCAGCTCCTGTTCTGGAATGCTGTGGGTTTGTAGCTTTCAGACTCCTGGCTCATCAGATAACACAAAGCACAAGCAGTCCGCAGTCTTCTCTATAAAGCTCTATGGCTTAAACTGACAAAATCCCTTCCAGGGAACAGAAAGCAGCATAGGCAAAGAGTATTTGATCTTCAGTTACTGTACAGAAATCTGCTATTGTCCAAGTGACAGAGGTAATCAAAGACAACTAGAAAGCCACTTGCCAAGGTAAGATTAAGCAGGGCTGACACAAACCGCTATAACCACGTGAGAGATTGAATTATTGTTTTAGACAAGTGTTTTACAAATAGAGACAATTCAGCAGTGTACAAAGACGAAAGCACAAAGATGCTGAAAATATTACTTGAGATAACAAACAGGGACAATTAAAGACTATAAAGGGTATCAAGTTTTATATGCTCTTAAGTCTGGCAGCAGAGCACTTACTTCCAGATCTTGACAAGGTTGTCACAGCCACCAGACGCAAACCTTTTGATGTAGTTTGGTTTTTGACCAGATGGTTGCTCTATAAGGCTTCCTGGTACAACAGCAGGAGCCCAGCTAACTGCATTACATCCAATCTATTTAATGAAAAAAAAAATCATTATTAAAAGTAGCTTACTTTAAATAAATAAATAAAAACTGCTGAGAGGGCAAAGGACATTTAGCATACTCTATGAGGAATAAGCCCATCTTAGGAAAACAGGAGCTTTGCTGGATCGATGTCAGATGAATAAGAAATCCAGATACAGTCTAGTATCAATAGGACACTTAACTCAGTAAGTTTCAGGTAGCTAAGTAACTGTTTTATGTGCAAATATCATCTAGGATATGTAAACAGTGGAGACAGGGATGCAAACTGAAAAGACACAAGACATACGCAGTTGCTAAGATTTAGGAATGTAGGAGTAGAAGGAACCTGTGGGTCCGGAGCCCAATTTCCCTTTATTGTGAGACACTGCCATTAGCTTATCAAGTGCGTAAGCAAAAATCTCCGCTATTTTGGGAAAGACGTGAGTCCTGCAGTTTTTCCATCTTCAGTTCATTCACAGTCAGTTTGTACAAGTGTTCTTAGAACCAAAGCCATTTCCTACCAGGTAGCTTCCAGCACTGCTCTTAACAACAATGCTTTAAACACAAGTATTATCAGTGCTGTTCAGTAATCTTCACGTCTTTTCTACTTCATTTTAGTGCCTACAAAGTATACCTTCCCACTCCAGATTAATTTAAAACAAGTTATTCTTGATTTTGGAAAGTGTTTTACATCATTTCATTGTATATCAGTATTTATCTAGTCTACGAGTTCTTTGAGGCATCAGCTCAGCACTCATCTGTAGCTCCAAGAAGCCAGTGCTGCTCACAGGAACAGACTTACCGTATGCGCATTGCTGATCTTCTTGACTTCCCACTGCCCGTCACCCGTGTAGCTCAGTAACGAAATAGCCCCGTCAGAGCTCCCGCAGGCCAGGATCAACCCGTAGTCGTGTGGTGCCCAGCACACAGAATTCACTGTGGAGGTTATCCAGCAACGTGAAATTAAATAAATGTTCTGCTTACGCTGAATAGACTTACTGTCTCTCCATTCATTTATCCTGATCTGTTGGACAGAGGCTTTCTTCTTTAATGCTGAGGGATTTACTCCAACCTTACCTGCATCCTCCCATATCCCCGCTCTCCCTTCCCAGCTCCGCACCCCACGTACCTGAGGAATCATGTCCCGTGTACTCGTACGTCTTTTCCCACGTGCCATTTTCTTCCTTCCAAATAATAACCTTCCTGTCATAGGAACAGGAAGCCAAGATATTGCCATACATGGGATGAGCCCAGGCAACCTGCCACACAGGACCTTCATGCCTGCAAGAAACAACACTACTTGCAAAAGCTGAGGGAAACTCATTCCAGGTGTGGCTGTTTCACAGCCATCAATATTGTAAACCGGTGTTCTGTAAGTGATTAACACAGGGATACTAAAAATACGAGTAATGCCAAGAGGAAACACAGCATACAAGACTGTCAGACGAAGCCATTGCCATTGAAAACAATTCTAAACATTTATCCTGACATTAGCAATTGTGAGTTTACTTCTTGAATATTACAGGTGTCAAGAGCATTTAACGAATGAAAAGGTCCCAGTGTCATTTCTAACTGCCTCTCTGTCCCCCCTTACAGCGCTCAAGAGCTGTTTAGCAACAACCAGCCAGACGAATTATACCTTGGAGGAATTTACCATGCACTGTATGTTACCAAAGAGCAAAATGACAAAATATGAACATTTTCCACAGATTAAAATCTTCAGTTTATGACACTTTACCCTCTCAGGTCCGCAATGAGGATTTGTCCTCCGTTCCGAACATCGAAGATTTTCACGGATCTGTCCGAAGAGCAGGTTGCTAACCGAGTGCCGTAGTAATCCATCTGCGCATCGTGCTGCAAGGCGAGGGGAAAGCTGCTGTCAGAGCACCGAGTTCTGCTTTAGCACGTCTCACTACTTTTAAAAAGCAGCTGTAAGAATTGTGAACAGATGACCGAGTCCCACCGTGGCAGGTTAAAAAGGATAGTTTTTAAACAATCCAGACAAGCCACATAAGTAATTTATTTTCCCAACTGCTGTTTTCACTAACTATACAGATGTTATGCAGAACATAACACGCTCGGGCCGCCCCCCCCCACACCCGCACACTTACGATCATGTCCTCGTGAGAGGTGTCCACCGTGTTGATCACCGAGACCTGCGGGGGGAGGAGAGACAAGAACGAG
>VXBO01006683.1:52657-75219 GCA_013400135.1 Rhinoptilus africanus
CCCGCCGCCGCCGCCGCCGCCATGGCCAGCGTCTCCTACCACATCTCCAGCCTGCTGGAGAAGATGACTTCCACCGACAAGGACTTCAGGTGCGGGGCCCGCCGCCCCCGGCACGGCACGGGGCACGCGGGCGGCAGCCGCCGGGGACGGCGCCGGAGGGGCTGCATAGGCGGGGGNATCCCCCTGGCACTGGGGGTGTCCCTTCACACCGGGGGGATCCCTTCCCACGGGATCCCCCTGGCACTGGGGGTGTCCCTTCACACCGGGGGGATCCCTTCCCACGGGATCCCCCTGGCACTGGGGGTGTCCCTTCACACCGGGGGGGTCCTTTCCTACGGGATCCCCCTGGCACTGGGGGGTCCCTTCACACGGGATCCACCTGGCACTGGGGAAGAGGGGTCCCTCCGTGTCAGGAGCAGGCACGGTGCCCTCGACCCTGCTGACGGATAAAATCCCAAGTGCAGGATGTTTCTGTATCAGGAATTAATCAGTTTGTTTACAGTATTCCGACCGCGCTGTCCTCCTCTGGCTGAGGGGGGAATGCAGAGAAACCAGCACCATTCCCCTCCCTTGCCCGGGTTGCTGTGTGATGGAGTGAACGAGCAAGCAAAGTGGAAGGGGGAAATAAGAGTCTTAACAGCTAGACTTTAAATTCTTATTTGCTTTGCAAATGGAGGAACATCGTAGCAAAAGTGCTGAAGTACTTCTTAGTTTGTTTTTCCGCTAGAAGGTTAGCTGGTCAGTGCATTAAGAGGGCTGAGAGATGCCGTCTGAGCAGCCCTGTCGCTGGGGTGATGGACGCTGCAGATCCCGACTGCTCACATTGCTTTAAGAACTGGTTCTGGGCGATGGGAAAATGCGTCTCCCTAACAGCACTCGGGATGCTTTTATTCTCTTTGTGTATGTTAGCAGAAAACATAGACATCTTTGTAGGGTTGGGGCTGGTGGCTTGATACTTAAGGCGCTCCATAAAAAAATAGTTAAAACTAACAAGTATGAAAGATTTCACCCATGAGCATATCATTCTCTCCCTGTCAACCTGGAAAGTAATGTTTGTGCCAGACTTGGTATTTTGAGGTCTTTTAGAAGAGAGAGGTTTGTAATATCCTAAAAGTAGGTTGATTTTTGCAAAGGCTGCTGATGTTTTTTTCTGATATTAGAATAGGTACTTTTTAAAGAAGTCAGTGATGAAGTAGTTGCACAAACACTTTGTTCAAAGAATTTACAGTTCATACTCCAAACAGGAGTAAGAACTCCATGTGTCATGTTATAGAGGTATTCCAAGGCCATTTCCTCCCGGCTCATGGTTAAACCCGAGCCCGTGGTCTCTCTTTGGTTGCATGGCCAGTTACAGGACCAGGTTCCAGCTGCTTCCCTCCCACAGACGGACCCGTGAGCCGGTGCCCGAGACCCTGTGGGCAGCACGGCCGCAGGTAGCGAGGCGAAAGCTGGGTGTGTTGCCGCGGAAGACTCTGCTCAGGCTGTGGCCATAATTGGTCATGCTTCTGCTGTGCAGTCAGGGAGCTGCAAGCGCAGCTTAATAGCTCTCACAGAATCCAAAATAGATGGCATATTGTTAACATTAATAGGCAGAGTGCTCTGTTTTTCTCATTTTGGCTTTTGGCTGGCTATCTAACAGTGCCTTGTTCCAAATGTACCTAGTTACTACTCAAGAACGGGCTTGCAGATTGAAGACACAAATGTTACCCTGGTACAGGAGGGCTCCTACATGCTGAATGAATTACATCATAGCCTAATTTAAAATGGAGGTGTCATCTGGTAAATGGGAGGGAGGGGATTCTCTGTGGTTCCTTTTAGACGTCCACCCTTGTGCCGGCTGTAACATTAGTAAGGAGCTGATGTATGATAACCACACTCATGTTTCTCAGAACTTCACACTTCTGTACTAGCACCTTTTACATTTCCTGCTCCCAGGGAAAGAGATACTTTCCAGAACTTCTCCATATCCATTTTGACATTGTCCCTGTTAGAACATTAATTGACAAACAGTCAGCTGTGAGTTTGGTTTCCTTCTAAGCTGGAATGATAAATATTTGCTTGGTTTTGCTCATAGCAATCTAAATATAGCCTAGTGAACTTCTGAGGTATAGTTTGCGTGGAGTCATGACTTTATTTTTAAGTTTTGAGCTTGATAGGCCTTCCCCATGTGTGGAATCATGTTATCAGTGCTAAATAACCCAGAAAGAACACAGCCAGGTACAGCCTTAGACCCTAGACTGGTTTTCCTAGGCCAGGCAATTGGTGAAAGGAACCCCGGGGTTTTTTTCTAGCATAGTTAATTGCCTTGATTTAGTCACTGAGAAAGAATACACAAGCTGGGTCCCACAGTGACAATTTTAGAGTTTTAGCTTACTCCATTCCTGTTACATATTTTAAGGAGAGAAGAGAATGTATATTTCTCATTTTCACAAATTCCTTAGCTAAAGCCTTTCCACCAGCTAACTGTCTGAGTTTTTCTCTTGTAAGACGGTAATAATTCTTTTTACCTCATTATTCGTTATGGTGTAAAGGATTGTAGATTACTCTTTGAAAGTGTGTTTTCATACAAGCACAAATTGTCAAGTTTCATTGTGCAAAGTGGTGCAAAGGAAATGTATTTGTATCTGTGTATCAGCCAATCCACCTTTGCTATATGTTCTTTCAGGTTTATGGCCACCAACGACCTGATGATGGAACTGCAGAAAGATTCGATAAAACTAGATGAAGACAGTGAGAAAAAAGTTGTGAAAATGCTTTTGAAATTGCTAGAGGACAAAAATGGGGAAGTACAGAACCTCGCTGTCAAGTGGTAAGAGCCTCAGCAGTAATCACCTTATTCCTTGGCAATAATAAAGCTGGCACAGGCTGCAGAGGATGTGTTAGCGTGGAGCCTGCCCCTGCAGCGTTGGCAGCTCACTCAGACCTCCCTTTGCAGGGGCTTTCCCTCTGTGCTGGGCAGTTCCTTTCTCTGTTGATATTCAGAAAGAGTGAGCATATCTACAGTTACCTTTGTAGAAGCAGTAGGTTATTTTGGAAGTAGTTCAGTGTTTGTGTTATGAATCTTACCATATTAAAAGTGGCATGCCTAAGATTTTATTTCTTCAGAGAGAAGCCCAGTTTAATATTTTGGTCACCAAGTTCCTCTCCTTTCTCGGGCTTTGAAATCCAGTGCTGAATTTCCCAGTGGTCCTGTCTTTGATAGAGATGGTACGAAACATGTATAGCCCTTCAAAAATGGCATTTGAATTTCAGGTCTGAATCCTACTCTTCAAGGGCATTTTCATTAAAATTTATAATGCACTTGGTTTTTTTCTCCGCTTTGACTCCTAAGTGTAGCCTGTGCTGTTGCTTTGCCTGTGACTGTTTCAATATTTTTTTAATCCAAATGAAAAAGGCAGAAGGTTCCTTTATTACTGAATCATCTGGTGAATGATCCTACTGCTGACATGTTCTTTCCTGTCTCTTTCCCCCAGCATGTCTAAATGGGAGTGTTCATTCTAGAAATGAAATTGAATGGGTCAGTTCACGCACAGGGCTCGAGAAAGGTGGGCCATTTAAAGACAACTTTGGGTTCCTGTATTTTTTCCTACTGTGGACCTTATTCATATTCCCTTCTTCTTATCCACGTATTGCTTCTATCCCTTTACTTTCCCTGTGACCTTTGGCCCTTTTTGCTTCCCACTGTGCTGACTTTTTCTGGCCCTTTTTCTGTCTCTGCCTGCTTTGGGTTTATTTATTCTGTTTTTTAAAGCAAAATAGTTGGGCACTGAACAGAGTATAAATTTCTTTACCTGTTTATCTATGGTTGCATTAGCAATAAGTCCATACTCATTACAATCTCTCATTCATCCAGAACGTCATAATTAGAAGGCCCCCAAATGGAACCAGTAATATTTCCTTTTCTTACTTAAGGGAGTCCTTACAACAGTTAACGTTCAGTCAGTTATTCCCAGCCAGGTGGCAAGGGTCGATCTCTGAGAAGGAGAAATGGGATGTCTGAAGGACACTGGCAGTTGGATTAGGCCAAAGTATGGATATTGCAGCCCACATCAGGGTCCAGGAGTAAGATAGGAAACTACTGAGAGATCTTGCAGTTGATTTTATCATCTAAAATTGTCATCTTATTTCTTCAGAGGAATGCTGAAATCTCTGGGAAACACCACGCGTACAGTGTTTGTTAAGCTTGCTGTCAGGCATAACTGTGCTGTGCCAGCAGGGAGACAGTGACCTGTGCGTGGGTGTTCCATACAGTTTGCATTACTGGAGCTATGCCAAAAAGAAGAGAGAAAAAGAAGACACCAAATGCATTTTTGTATGAGGATTTTATAAACTGTGTCCAGCAATAAACAGTGTAGTGTGCTAGCACCATGTCTTCTCATACAAGCTCTTAAGAAAATGTAAATCATCAAGGCCAATGTTTTGACAGTCCTGTTCAGCTCCCACTGAAGTCAGGGCCTTCTACCACAGACTGTCAGGAGTAGAACCGCTCCTCTGTGTAAGCTTCAGTGAAAGAAGGGTATGTCAGAAGCCCTACCTGTCTGTCTCTCTGTCTCTTCCTGTACTCTATAAGCGACTGGTAGCCTTTCCTTTTGTGTGGCACTGATGACAGTCCCCAGGGATGAGTGGCTATGCCGTAGTGTTATGCAGCATACAGAACCAAAACTTCTAGTCCCTCTTTTCTGTATAACATGCTAAAAAAAAAAATAGGAAAAAAACCTCCTAAGAGGCAGATTAGTCCTTTCCTTCACTCCATTTTCTGTTTTCACCTAGCTATGTGGACAGCCTACTGAGAGAGGGGGAAAAAAAGAACTGTGAAACCTTCAGGAACAGGTTATTTAAATATATTTTTGCTCTGGAAGAGCAGCATGATGGTATTTTTAAAACTCTAGAGCCTCATTTAGAAAAATGGTTGTGCTGCACATGAATCACAGGAAGCTGTTCAATTCTCTCATGTTTTTTGAACCCAAAGGAAAAGATCTGTATTATTCAGTTCAAATCATTCAGTTTTGACTAGTCCCCATGAGAAAGGGAATAAGGAAGCAGTGACTAACATTTTGTACCTGGTGCAGATATTGGAGCACAGTCGCATCACTGCTACAGCAGGTAGCTGCTGCTCTGCGAGGTGGTATCGACTCATGGGAAATAGACCAGTACCTATAGCATCTGTCAAAGCTCTGTTCAGGCCCAGATCCTCCCAAAGTCACTTCTAGGTTTGGGCATGAAGAATGCCCTGGTGGTGTTGGTCTGCAAGCCAGGGCCCCAGTTCTTCCTCTGGGCAGGTGGTTCAGCGGGAGAGGAGGGGCTGGCATATCTGCGGGGGCTTGGGCATGGATCGCTGCCACAGGTGGGTCGTGGGGCCGTGGGCGAGCTCTCTCAACCTGTACAAGGGTGACATGTGGTTGGGAATGAAATTGGGCTGAAAAGTATTTCCAGTGGATGTTCGCTAAGACAAGAAGATGGAATTTTCTATGCAGTATGATGTTTCCACTCATCTGTATTTGCTTCTCATGAACATTCTAGCAAGCAGATTTGCTGTCTGTGAAACAGCAATTTCTTAGTTAGGGATACAGAATATTCATGGAAAACAAGTGCATTTTGAATTCATTAGCTTCATTCAAAGAGTTAAATGCAGCCGGTTAGGGAAGAAAAGCCGTAACATGTGCCTTGCTGAAATACAGTTAATATTTCCATTTTAGCTAGTTACCTTGTAGAGATGCAAAAATAAATAGTTGCAAACAAATGCTGACAAAACACTCTATGCACAATTTTGAATACAAACTTACCAGCAGGAAACATAGGTTGTTAACAGAAAGTTTTTCTAATAATAATTAAAGTGCAGGGGAAAGGGAACAGTCTTCCCTCTTGTCATTCTGAGCCTTGGCTCAAGTGGAGGTTTTCACACACGCAGCAGAGGGCAATAAGTACCTAATTGCTTGTGAAAACCCATTTGGCATTTCCTCCTGCAAGTCAGTTTTTGATGGTTGGGTTGGTTTTGGTTTTTTTCCAAAACCTGGCTGTCAGTTTCACCATTATGCTGTGTAACATGGTTGCAAATTGAATTTCATTGTGTCATAATTTCTGAGCTGCTCCTTTCAGTAAGATCTTAATTGGCCTCATGGTTGCAGTAGTTGATCTGAAATGTCCTCCTACAAATCTGATATAAAATCCACTGCAGCCTGATACAGAGTTAAGTGGGGGAATGATGCAGGGTACGTAAACCTGGAGACGCCACTTGTGCTGCAGGATACTGGTACTCAATACTGATGTTTTGGTAAAATTGGGGCTGAGCTGCCTTTAAGGAGTGAGCCTGAGCATCCTTTTTGATGGCTGAAAGCGTCCCTCTTCCTCCTCATTCTGACTGACTTCTCCCACAGTCTGGGCCCGCTGGTTGGCAAAGTGAAGGAGTACCAGGTGGAAACCATTGTGGATACACTGTGTACAAACATGTTGTCAGACAAGGAACAGCTGCGGGATATCTCCAGCATTGGACTGAAAACAGTCATCTCTGAGCTGCCACCAGCTTCTACAGGTAAAATGTCCATCCCTGTTTGTCAGACTGAGGCAATAGGAAGTCACAGCCTTTGGGAAGCGGAGGAAAATATGTTGTCCAGAGCCTAAAAGTTACAGTTTCCTCATTCACCTGATGGAGGACAACTAGTGAAATAAGGAGGAGAAATGGTAGAAGCTGAGACACCAGTGTGATTAAAGATGGGATGAAATGAAAACTTGAGCTGCACACCCTGAGGATACTTAAGTCTGAAACAGCATCTGAGTTCTTAGAGAAATCCATTTAAGTTTTATGGCAATCCTAAGGCATTCAGCGTGCGTCAAGATCCCGCTGTTGGGCCAGTCTGGCAAGGCTCTTGGTCTCCATGTCAGCAGTGCCACTACCCTCTGCGGTGTCAGCAGTGCCAGCACTGCGCCACTGCCTGTCCACAGCCCGACCAAGTCTTCCGGCTGCCACAGCTGCCCTGGCTGCTTCTCCTGCGTTTGGAACTAAGTATGCCAAAAATGCAGCAGCTATTCAGGAGATACCTGAGGCTCCCAGAGATCTAAGTTTGCTCTGCAGCCATCTCATGTATCTGTTGTTCCTCCATGGCGGGTGGCTGGGGCAGTGCTGCCAGGCTGCTGGATGTTAGGTTGGGAGGAGAACTAGCATTAGCATGCAAATACTTGCTGAATTCTTCTCTCAGTTTCTGCAAAATGTTAATCTCTTGTGAGATAATAATTCTTTATTTAACAAATATCACATGAACTGAAACTGTTTTAGGGTAGCAACAGATAAGTCATCTCCTTAAGGGCTGGTATTGACACTGTGTGGGTGGAAGGCTGCAAAAGCAGCGGGGGTTTGCTGCAAAATGGAGAGGCTGGGCATCTCCCCCTGTACTTTCTTCTCCCTCAGCCCCACTCCGTGTGGTTGGTGTTGCTGTGGTGCTGCCTTGAGTAAAGGGAGGGTTTGAAATAATAGTTCAAGAAACAGCAAGTGCCTGAGGCAGGTTCCTTTCTCAGTGTTGTACCACAGTTAATGATGCTCCTAATGATGTTGTGCTTCTGTTTTGTCTCTGTTGCATCACGGAGGCTCTTCAGGATGGCGTGGGAAGCAATTGTCCTTTTCTTGGAAAGTTTTGTGGAATTTGAAGCTGTTTATGCTTCGCGCTGAACCAACTGGGAAAAAGCCCACAACAATAATCAGGGCTGGGACAGACACATCCCAGCATGAAGATTAAACTGGTATCTAGACATTGATCTGGACTGGAGGAGATGGAGCTTCTAAACTGTGGTTGTAATCTTGACACATTCTTGAACCTGGCTTATGTATTATTTGGAGACAGATTGATCTAGTTCTACCCTTAAATTTCATCATGGAGCTGAGAAACAGTTTCTGGCCAGACTGTTCATTATTGAGATGACCTCGATTTGTTGAAACTGAACATTTTCAAGTTAAAAACAGGAAAAAACATGCCAGAAAGTGGTTTGCTACTCAACTCTACTCCCTGCATTGCATGGGCCTGGGAGCTGCCTGTGAGACACCAGGGTGTTTTAGGGTGAAAGACATTCTCCAAGAAGAGAAGCTTATTCCAAATAGTTAAATGCATCGTACCACAGAGGGAGATAGCTCGCTGTTTGCAGTGTGTATCCAGCATCTCAAACAAAAGCTAGTTGACTGCTCTTCTGGTTAGCTCTCCCAGTGGTGATCGCCTTTATTAGTGTAGGAGGGATTGAATGGTTCTTAGCAGTAAGAAGACTTCTTTTTAACTGACAGTGGCAAAAAATCTCTCTGTTGCAGGCTCCACCATGACAGCAAACGTGTGCAAAAAGATCACAGCCCAGCTGACAGGAGCCATTGGCAAGCAGGAGGATGTATCTGTGCAGCTGGAGGCTCTTGACATCCTGTCAGATATGCTGAGCAGGTACCGAAGGATTTCATTCTGGCAGCTGTGTACGGCAGGGGGCTGCATGCATGCGTTTCCTTTTGATTGCTGTATTTCCCTAATCCTACCACGAGGAATTAAAAATAAAGGATTTGGGTTGGCTAGCACTGGGGAATATCTCAGCTGAGCAGATTCCGCAGCAGGGATGAGGAAGACATGCTGAGCCTTTCTGTGCTGGGGAATAGCAATAATATTGGTGATGGATCCCACGGAGGCTCAGTTCAAACAAATGTAAGGAGGGAGAGGGCAAAGCAGGGAAGTTTATTTTAGCCCTGGGATCTGATCGCACATGCTTTTTTTTCCCCTGGCTGCCTCTGTCTCTTGTTACATAAGTCAGAGTGACAGTGTCATATGTCAACTGCGTGCGGGAAGTGATTGACAAGCCCCCAGGTCATCCAGAAGGACACCGTCAAAATCAAACTCCTCCATGATGGTGACAAATAACCTCTTCCTGTGTTGTACAGAGTTAGGTCAGTGTTCAGACCAAAATGCCAAACCTGCCCTTTTTCTCTTTCTCCCCACAACATGCATGAAGTCTTGATAGCGGAAGGATTTTTACATTTTTGCTGGCAAGAGGGCTTTTTCTCTGAGGGTTCGGCTTTCAACTTCTGCCTTGTTCTGTTGATTGCAGATTAGGGGGAACACTCTACTCTTTCCATTCCTCCATCCTGAACTGCCTCCTACCCCAGCTGACAAGCCCCAGGCTGGCAGTACGTAAAAGGGCCATCATTGCCTTGGGCCATCTTGTCTTGACCTGCAGCGGAAGCATCTTCTCAGAGCTCACAGAGCATCTGCTCAACGAGCTGAAGAGGAATGAGTCTACTTCTACTACCAGGACGTACATTCAGTGTGTTGCTGGCATCAGTAGGCAGGCTGGACACCGCATAGGTAGGACAAGTAGCTTGAAATGACGTTGGGAAATGTGCATGCATTTTAGAGCAGCTCCTTTTAGTAGTAAAACAAGTGCGCTCGCCACTTTGTGATTCCCTCTTTCATCCTGACCTGGCTCTCTCATCTCCACTTGAAAGGGCAGAGACACAGAGTAACTCCCTGGCTGCCCTTCTGTAGTGAAGCGCCTTTCTGCCCTTTCATCTCAGGTCTTGGAGCACTTCCCTGGTCTGAATTAACACCTCTGTGAATTAGGTCAATGGATTCACCCGTTTTAAATGAGAGGAGAAACAGAGGGCAGCATATTGTATTACTTGTCTAAAAGATCTGCTAGAGCTGAGATTAGGTCCTAGAAGATTTCTCATCACAGCTCTTTCCATGATTGAAATGCCAACAAGGGGCTGAAGACAGGGAGCAGCATTCATCTACTGAAAATCCCTGCAAGCTGGACCATGATGTCCGGAGGAGGAGTGCTCTGCCAGGCACATGAAGGGAGTAGCAGATGGCTGAACTGCTAGCTGCTCGGATGAGTGAAGGCTGGAATGATTTCTCACTATGGCTTACTTTGCCTTTCCCAGGAGAACATCTGGAGAAGATAATTCCTCTGATTGTTCAGTACTGTAATGTGGAAGATGACGAGCTGAGAGAGTACTGCTTTCAGGCCTTCGAGTCTTTTGTGAGAAGGTGAGTGCCCTGCGCACTGTGCACCATCCTGTGCATCTGTGTCTTCGTAGTGCAAATATCTGTATTTTCAGCATCCAGGGTTGAGTACTTTCCTGCACAAATTCCTGTTGGGAAAGATAGTTCACAAATGAAATCTCTCCTTCACATGCAGAGTTGGGACTAAGTTATGAGCTATTTTACCTCAGCATGTGAGAGTGTGTTTCTGTATTGGTTTTACAGGAGTGGGAGTTTTCCTTCTCCTTGGAGGATTTCTCAGCAAGAGGGAACTGCCTTGCTCCTGGTGCATGGAGGGAGTGGGGGGCAGGAAGGGGTCTCAGGCAGAAGAGCTGCTGAGCTGCAGCTCTCCTGTTGTTTGGTCAGACGTTTACTGCTTGTCTTGCTAAAGGAGCCCTGCAGAGCTGCTGAGGTTGCCTGTGCCACCTGCTGTAAGGTGGCCCTGCTCTGGCAGGGAGTTGGACTAGATGATCTCCAGAGATCCCTTCCAACCCTATGATTTGTTGATTTTCTCCCAGGAAGGGAGGATTCAACCAGGTTGTGATGGCAATGTATTTTTTTTTTTTTGCCTTACAGAAATCATTGCATCTTCCCCAGGGGAATGTGATCTTGCTTCGTGCAGGAAGGAGCAACTCTGTTTAACTCATGTTAACAAAATGTCCATATAGTCTGTGAAGTGATTGGGGATCTCTTTGACATGAATTATGTTATTTGGATATTTAAAATAGATTAGTCTTTAATTTATTAACTCTTAGGATTTTTATTTCTCATGATAGGTGCCCAAAGGAAATCGACCCTCACATCCCTAATGTGATGGGGTTGTGTTTGAAGTACATCACCTTTGACCCAAACTACAACTATGATAATGAGGAGGAGGAAGAGGAGATGATGGACACTGGAACTGGGGAGGATGAAGAGCAAGGTGCCTGCTTGTGAGGATGACTGTGCTCAGCAGAACACTGGGTTAACATTTCTCCCCTTTCTGTTTTCTCACCCTCTGTGATGTTACTTTCCAGATCTGCTTTGGGACATTCAGTACTTTAAAATGGGTCATTTTTATTTACCAGTGGTGATAATATAGCTGCATGCGTGATGTTCCAGCAGTCATTCTGAGTTTGTTAGTTTTACTTTTTTCTGACAAAGTCCTCGGATCTCGGCCTGCCTTAGGAGAAATGAAAACACTGGAACTTGAACTCTGAAGTAGCTTAGTGGAGAGCTAGACCAAGGAAGCACTGCTTTTGCTGTGCCTGCTAATTGCAGGAGTTTCTTAAAGCACATCCAGCAAGCAGCCAGGCCTAATGCCTAGAAATCCTGAGGAGCAACCGCTCTGCCATCCTGTTTGTTGAATACGCTCCCTTGTGCTCCCAAAGGCGCCAGGGCTGCCTGCAGCCTGCCAGGCAGACCTCGGACCCCTGCTCCAGCCAGTTGACTTCATATGCAAGGGTTGTTCTTCAAGGGGAGGTGTGAACACTTGTCGCTCATGTCTGCTCTCTGGCTTGTCTGAACCTCAGGTGGTGACACCAAGTGTTTGAATGCAGCTGTAACATAGAGTCCTGTCTGTCCTCATCATTTATCTCTAGAAGGCTTAGACTTATGTGAGAGAGATGGCTCTTTACTGGGGTCCTGACTGTGGCAGCTAAGAGCAAAAGTTAGAACACATTCCCTTGAAGAAAGGAATTTTTGTTTGCTTTCATACTAATTGGCATAAAATCCTGGCCAGCTTCCTGGAGAGTAAGTTAAGTGTTCTGCCAATAACATAGTAAATTGTTACCCTGTTTTGTGCTGTTCAGAAATTGCTAAGACAAATATTTACGTATTTCTGGCTTTAAAATCTGGGAACTTCGTTCTGCCTTCAAAACAAAAGCCTTGATGCCTGCACTGAAGTGGCCAGTAAGGGCAATAACGTTAAGGTTTATTCTCCATTAGCTCTTACTTGGAATGGAATAATCTGACACAAGGCATCATTGGGTCATAATGGCTGGTAATGACCTCTGTAGGGACAGGCTATTCTGGACAATTTCATGTGCCCAGATGTGTGTGTGTTACTGGTGTCTGTCTGGGCAGCTGGAGAGGGAAGCTCTGAAGAGAAAGTGACCCTCTAGCTCTGGTTTTCTCATAAGGGTGCCCCTGGTTTTCTTTCCAGAAAGCGATGATGAGTACAGCGACGATGACGACATCAGCTGGAAGGTCCGCAGGTCTGCAGCAAAGTGCCTGGAGGCCATTGTCAGCAGCAGGCATGATCTCCTTCAGGATTTCTACAAAACTCTTTCCCCGGTCTTGATAAGCAGATTCAAAGAGAGGGAGGAGAATGTCAAAGCTGACATCTTCAGTGCTTATATCTCCTTGCTGAAGCAAACGCTGCCTATCCAGAGCTGGCTGCATGCTTCAGATGCCTCTGGCAAAGATGACGTTCCCCTGGCAATGCTTCAGAACCAGGTGCGTGAGATGGTGTCAGGCGGGATTAAATCAGAAAGCAATGAAGAGAAGTACATACCATGCCACTGATGGATATGCCTGGTGGTTAAGCTTGAGAACATAGCTAGCTGAAGGAGCCCTTGGGCACGCAGCCAGAGGGGACCAAGTCCTGGGGGCTGACCGTTTGCTGTTTCTCTCCCACTATTCC
Organism: Rhinoptilus africanus; assembly: GCA_013400135.1. Taxonomy (NCBI): domain Eukaryota; kingdom Metazoa; phylum Chordata; class Aves; order Charadriiformes; family Glareolidae; genus Rhinoptilus; species Rhinoptilus africanus. The sequence continues at coordinate 65,279 of VXBO01006683.1, forward strand.
CAGGAGAGGGTGCTGAGCCAGTGCAGGAGCACTGAGGTGGCACGTGCATTGCTCCCCTCTTCTAGCTCTGGTGGCTGTTTGCAGGCCGTGCATGGGACAGGTTAGCCTTTGGGTGAGCTGTCAGTCTGTTATCTGATGGTTACTACAGCTGCTGCTCAGGAAACTCATCAAATACATCGTGGTAGAAGTGTGACAGAGTAAGCCATGGAAGCTCAGTAAGGTTTGGATCTGGATGTTTGGCGGATGAGAGCATGCAGCTTGGTTCACTAGCCAGTGAAGCTGGTGGCTTCCAGGGTACTTGCTGTGGTTGTGTGCACAGCTGGCACATCACTGCTGAGCAGACTAACAATGATGGAAGCAACTTTCTGATGCACTGCTTTAATTCCAAAATACGCTGGAGTAGTTACAGTCAGAATAATTTAGCCACACGTGCTGATCGGGGCTCTGCCTTGCCCAGGATTCTTGCTAGTGCTGTGGTCCGCACACGCCGTTTTAGAAGTCAAAAGAAGCACTGGAAATAACCATGTTGTTATAGGGTAGCATGACCATGAGGGCAGCTTTTTCTGGCCGACTAGTGGTGACTAGTGAGTGCTTCAGCAGGAAGGTTAAAATCCTTGCCAAAATATAAGTACGTCAGTGATTAATCATCTTGTATGTATGAGATATTTATTTAAATAACTTGCACCTTAGCCTTGTAATTTGATTTTCAATTTCACTGAAACAGTGTCAGGGTGTCCAAGTTTAAATATAGTGATGTCACTATATCCTTAAACAGCAGACCAAGAAGGGATCATAAAACTCTGAGCTGTTTCAGCAACATGTCCTGGTCTGATCATTTTGTTGTTTTTAAGCTTCTTTGTTAGGGGATATCACCAACTTCAGGAAGGAAGGGCTGCTTAGGAGTCTGTTTGTAGAATAGGGAAAAGAAGAATAACACCCCCTCCCAGTCTTCTGTTCATGTAGGTTTTCTTCACATGCACTGACTGTCCTGTAATCTATCCCAAGTCCATTCTCTGGTGAACGAGTGGGCTGTTCCTTGCTGTCCCCTGGTTAGTTCTCTTGCTGTACTCTCAGTGCCTCTGGCTCAGCTGAGCAAGCAGCTCTGGTAGCGTAGCTCTGTGCCCTGGAAGCTGGCATGGCTGATGTGTTTCTTTCTGGTGTTCTTTTCCAAACTGCAGGTCCCCAACATCGTCAAGGCCTTGCACAAGCAGCTCAAAGAAAAGAGCATAAAATCAAGACAGGGTTGTTTCAGCCTCTTGACAGAACTGGCCAATGTTCTTCCCGGCTGCCTGGCAGATCACATCTCTGCACTGGTCCCTGGTAAACTTGTCACTGGTCTGGGGTGAAGGAGCAGGGTTGGCACAATCCATTCGTAACATATGTGCTGCTTGCCTGCATGTTCCGGTTTTATTCCAGCATCAGGACATACACATCGAGTTCTGTTCCATGTTGATATGTTAAACCTCCCAGGTCAATCCTGGCTTCTGTCTACCACTGAAAGCCAGGATAAGAACATCAAATTCATTTCCACAGTCCCTCAAAGAGATGCTTTTGTCGGGGGGCGCCTGTTCAGCTTCCTTTGAAACTAGCTGGAATTATGCTGTTAGTCTGCTGAGACACGAGTGACATTTTCTTTTACAAAATGTAGTGGCATTTAAAATATTATTTGTATTGACTGTTTAATTTGCACCACCACATTTTTCTCTGGGCTTTCCTGCCTGTAGGTTCCTGAAGCATCCCACGCTGCTGAAAGGCTCATAGTACTAAGGTGCTGCCTTTGCTTTTGGTGTGGCTGCATAGAAAATATATGAAGCAGTCTCCTGTGATTGTCTCTGGGCCTCATCCATGCACCTCCCTCTTATGAATTAATAGATTGGTAAAAAACATTCAAACCAGGAGTCAGGTGGGACTTCAGGGGTGGCAAGCAGTATTGCTCTCCATGTTTCTCATTAAGTCTTCTGGGAAATGTAAATATCTGCTACAGAAATTGGACTTGGAAGTACCTCCCTTCTGCAAAGGCAGTCCATCTTTAATGGTCCCCAGTTACGTTCCAAACAATACTAACAGAAATTGTAGAACTAAATAAACGTAAGAGCCCTTGCTTCTTTTCTTTTTTTCTTAAAAGACTTCCTGCAGAACCATGACGGAAAAACTCAGGAAGGGGCATTTCCTTCTGCCTGGAGTGCCTGTTATTGAGACTAGGCTTTCCCAGTCTTAATTTCATGCCATTTTGTCATACTTAGTTGCACTTGACTAACCATCCCTTCTCCTCTCAGCCCAGGATGACTTTTCACATTAAGTTTTTAAAAAGTTTTCATAGCCAGCCATCCAGGACTGCTACAACGAGCAGTTTTGTCTGAGTTGCCACTTCCTGGAAAGCAGAAAGACAGCAAGGAGAGTAGCTTTCTTCAATGGCACGTATCTTTTGTCTGGGGAGAGGAAAGGAGGAGAATGGATTCTAATTGTGCCCATTTTTGGAGGGGGAGGAGTAAGTTTGATAAAAACCACTTGATGAAATAAGACTGCAGTCATTCCTGTCTCTTCTGCACAGGTATTGTTTTCTCTTTGGCCGACAAATCCAGCTCCTCCAACATGAGGATCGATACACTGTCTTTCCTTCACGTTCTTCTTTGCAACCACCAGCCGGAGGTATTTCATCCTCATATCAAAAGCCTCTTACCTCCTGTCGTGACCTGTATCGGAGACCCCTTTTATAAGATCACTTCAGAAGCTCTGCTGGTTACTCAGCAGCTTGTGAAAGTTATCAGGCCTTTGGACAAATCTTGCACTTTTGATGCCAAGCCCTACGTGAAGGACCTTTTCGCTGGTACTCTGAAGCGACTGAAGGCAGCTGACATCGACCAGGAGGTGAAAGAGCGTGCGATCTCCTGCATGGGACAAATTATTTACAGTCTGGGAGACCATTTAAGCACTGATCTCCAGCCAACCTTGAAGATATTTCTGGAGAGGCTCAAAAATGAAATCACCAGATTGACAACAGTCAAAGCATTAACCTTAATTGCTAGTTCTCCACTTAAAATAGATTTGAGACCCATTCTAGGAGAAGGCTTCCCCATTCTAGCTTCCTTCTTGAGAAAGAATCAACGTGCCTTAAAGCTGAGCACTCTGACTGCTCTGGACATCCTGGTGAAGAACTACAGTGACAGCCTCAAGCCTGCCATGATAGAATCTGTCCTAACGGAGCTCCCTGCTTTAATTACTGAGAATGACATGCATGTTTCCCAGGTGGCTATCGCGTTCCTTACCACCTTAGCTAAGGTTTATCCATCCTGCATCTCTAAGATCAGCAGTTCAGGCCTCGCTGAAATCTTTCAGCTTGTCCACTCGCCTTTGCTCCAAGGAGGGGCACTGAACGCCATCATAGACTTCTTCCAGGCTCTGGTTCTGACCAAGACGGCCACCATGGGTTACTCGGAGCTGATGAAGCAGCTGACTGCGCCTGTTTACTCCTCAGGTTCAGCTGGGGCATCAGTGACGTTACACAAACAGGCGTATTACTCTGTGGCAAAGTGCGTGGCAGCCCTTTCCTCAGCCTGCCCGAAGGAAGCCGCTGCCATAGTGAACCAGTTTATCCAGGATGTGAAAAACCCCAAGTCCAGCTCTGCTGTTAAAGTGCTGGCTTTCCTTTCGCTGGCAGAGATGGGGCGCACCACGAACCTCAGTGCTCAGAGAGAGCTCAAAACCGTCATCCTGGAAGCGTTCACTTCTCCCAGCGAAGAGGTGAAATCCGCTGCTTCCTATGCGTTGGGGAACATCAGTGTGGGGAATCTTAAGGAGTATCTTCCCTTCATGCTGAAAGAGATCGGAAGCCAGCCCAAGAGACAGTACCTCCTGCTGCACTCTCTGAAGGAAGTCATCAGCTCCTCCCCAGCGGATGGCCTCAAACCTTACGTGGAGGATATTTGGGCACTGCTTTTCAAGCACTGTGAGTGCACAGAGGAGGGGACGCGCAATGTGGTGGCCGAATGCCTGGGGAAGCTGACTTTGGTGAATCCTTCTGAGCTGCTGCCCCGGCTGAAAAAACAGCTCTCCTCAGGTAATGGGAAGGGCGGTGGTGAGAGTGGGGAAATGCCTGCTTTTGTTGGAAAGTCCTGTTGTAAACTGCTGGTAGGTACGGCAGGGAGCAAAGCCAGGCTCCGGGGCAGAAAGGAAACAAGGGGGATTTCTGCAAGGAGGATGAGAGGAGCGCTCATTAGCACGGAGGGCAGGAGGGTGTTAGGAACAGGGAGTGCACGTGGAGGTTGTGCGGGAGCGGGATTTAAACAAGGAGGTTGTTAAGATGAATGCTCTGTTCCTTTATCTCTTCAACGCGTGTGTAACGAAACCAAGAGCAGAGCATGTAGCACAAAGTTACAGCGATGATTTTGTCTCTTGATCTTTCACTGTCTTTTCTTTCCATTTTCGTGGCAGACTCTCCGCACGCCCGGAGCACGGTGGTAACTGCAGTCAAATTCACAATTGCAGACCAGCCTCAGGCCATCGATGCTCTCCTGAAAGGCTGCATAGGTAGGCTGGTCCGAACAGCAGTGGGAGCTGGGAACCTGAGATGTTAGGCATCGTTAGCAGCTCAGGGGTTTTTAACACCTCTGAACCTCATCTAATCCAGTTGGGTTTCATCTGTGTTTCACTGCTTTTGGGATTAAAGAGCATCACTGTCACATGAGTCCTTAAATGCTCTGATGCCCTGCTCTTGGGCATGTTCCATTGGTGACAGAGTTTTTTAGGGAGCATAAGTTCCTTCTGTGTTTAAGCTTACAATTCAGGCATCTCATGACAACGATCTTGGAAAATATAACCTACGTTAAAAGGGTGTTATGCCTAGGGAGCCTACATCTCAGGTTGTATAAATAAAACCAGGCCTTCCATTGCAGAGAAGTCGGAGCAGATGAGATCTAAGCAAGAAAAAAACAAAACCCAAGGTCCTTGAGTACCAAAGCTTCTGATTTGACTTTATGATGAGGTAGCGAGAATCACATGGTTTGTTTTTATGCCCAAATGCAGGAAATCATGTTTCTTCCATTTACTGTATCCCAGATGAAGGGAGGGAAAGCATCTTGAATATCTCTGTTGGATTGTGCCCCTAGAGCTATTTTACCATAGGTGCTTTCATAACCAGGCTCCTTGAAATACACTGTGATATAATTTTAAAATACTTTTTCAACACTGCAGCAGGATTGACTGTGCTCTTACACCACAGGTGACTTCTTAAAAACTCTTCAGGATCCAGACCTGAATGTTCGACGTGTGGCTTTAGCCATGTTTAATTCTGCTGCTCACAACAAGCCTTCTTTAATCCGAGATTTACTAAGCACAGTTCTCCCCAGCCTGTATAACGAAACAAAGGTCAGGAGGGAACTCATCCGGGAGGTACGTCATTACTTGGCTTGGGTGCAATACAGCAGTGACTCCGTGCGTGTGAAGCTGATATGAAGCTGTCACCCTGTCTGCCGTTAGGTGAACGCTGTATTTTTTCCCTTGTTTAAGGTAGAAATGGGGCCGTTCAAGCACACAGTGGATGATGGCCTTGACGTGAGGAAAGCTGCTTTTGAATGCATGTATACGCTGCTGGAAAGCTGCCTTGACCAACTGGATATCTACGAGTACCTCAACCATGTGGAGGACGGACTGAAGGATCACTATGACATTCGGGTAATGCTGTGCTGTCACTGCTGAGGGTGGTGATGTCACTGATGTGATTTGTTCTCTGGGTTTGAATTGAGCTGGTGCCTCACCACAGCACAGGGTGCCCCTGCCCTGGCATTCCCTGTTCTCTGCAGCGGCTGCGGCCATTCATCTGACACGGTTTAGCTCTAGTTTGACTATGGTGGCCTTGAAAACGCAACCCTGGTGTAGCTGGTTTTATAGGAAATTTATCAAAGCCTAAAATAAGTTCCTTCTGTGTTTAAACTTATGATTGTCGCTTGCTCAGTGTGGCCAGTGACGCTGTATTTATAAAAAATCGAGCATTGTCATTGTTGATGGCCTCACAGCTTAGTAGGAAGCACTACATTGTTTTCATACCATTATTTGATTTGCCCCCACGTAGCCGTGGGGCAGACACCATCCCTGTGCTGAGCGTTGCCATTTCTCTAAAGGCTGTCAGCCCTTCACAGACAGGCGGGAGCAGGACACCGCACACTCCCGGGACCCGCGCCCCGCTGGGCAGCTCCAGTACCTGGGCTGCCGGCGGCTGCGTTTCCAGCGCCACCCAAGCTCTTTGGAAAACCCCTTGCACAGTGCAAATTGATGCCAGCATGTGGGAACAGCGGGCCCCCACGGGGGGAGCAAGCACAGGGGCTTTGGCAGCAGATCCGTGCCCTAAGCCTGGGGGATCGCAGGGTGCAGTGGAGCAACGCCTGGTTTATTGTTCCTCCCGTGTCTAGATGCTGACTTTCATAATGCTGGCTCGGCTCGCCACGCTCTGTCCCAGCGCCGTGCTGCAGCGCCTCGAGCGACTGATTGAGCCACTCCGGGCAACTTGCTCCACCAAGGTGAGATCAGGCAGAGTGTGAGGCACTGGGGGGGTCCCGCCACAAAGCCACCCGGCCATTAGCCTCCTCCCTGCTTGCTTCTGAGCAGCCCGCTCCCCGCGCTCCTCCATGAGAAAGCGATCTGCTGGTCTCCGTCTCTGCTGGTGTGTCTGGCTCTCCGTGCCTCTACTGTCTTTTTGAAATGCCAACTAAAAGCGGTGCTTTGGATTTGTAGGTAAAAGCCGGTTCTGTGAAGCAGGAGTTCGAGAAGCAGGACGAACTGAAGCGATCTGCCATGAGGGCTGTAGCTGCTCTCCTGACCATCCCTGAAGTAGAGAAAAGTCCAGCGATGGCGGAGTTTACGTCTCAGATCAGATCCAATCCTGAGATGGCGTCACTTTTTGAGAGCATTCAGAAAGATTCTGCTTCCCTGCCCGCCTCAGAGTCAATGGACATGAGCTAAGCGAGATCTGCCCCTTTCCTGCCCCCCCTTCCCGCCCTCGCGACGCACTGTCCCAGCCCGGACGGGCCAGGGGAGGCTGTCACCGCCCTGGACTCTGCTGCAACAGCCACTTGCACGTCACCGGGTGCCAACAGCAGAAAAGGGCTGGTTCCAGCTGCACATGCATCAGACACCTCTGACCAGATGTGTGAGAGAAGGGAAACGCGTCCACATGGAGGGGAGGGCTTCAATTACGAGCATTTGGATTTTTCAGCAAGTTTTTAAGGGCGTACATAGCAATCGAGCGTGGTTCCATGAAAAATGGAAACTGCTTCCTGAAATATTTCGTTACCGCAGTACAAAGAAAAATAGTTCAAAACTTTTTTTTTTTTAAATGTCTGCACGTGCACTTTCTACCCCAGATTGCCTGGAGAATGTATTTACATTGTTTCACTAAATAACATGGCTAATGACTAAAGTCGGGTATTTAATCAGTGGTGAGCATTATAACTAGAGGCCGCGTTTCACAGGGCAGACTCGGGTCAGCCGAGCGGCGGGGGCTGCGCGGGGGCTGTTTGTTCCTGGGCTCCCCAGCTTTCTGCCGGGGGCTGGGTTCATGTGCAGTGTTTCTGTCTCAGGCCATCCTGCTTGACTCCACTTTTATGGTTTTGACTGCAAAATACCTCAACCAGCCGTCTTCCAAGAGAAACGATTGTCACATGACTGCATTTTGGTATCAAACCTTACACTGAGCTTTTCTCTGGTCTTGCCACTGGCTTACCTTTCCCCCTGCCAGCAGCCACCCCGGGCACCGAGCAGCAGCCGAGGTCCGAGGGGAAGCTGGTACTCGGGTTTCAGTGTCACACAGGTGAGAGGGGACAGGCAGCAGCCGGAGGTGCAAGCCCACAAGCGGCCCACGCTGACCCTTTGTCGTTTGAAAACTTACCCAGTAGTGACTGTTGTGTTCAAATCCTGCCTTGGCGGGAAAAAGCCTTAAGAGACAGAGGGTGTAACGGCAAAGGAGAGAACAAGGCCACCACGCCACACTTCCTGTAGCCATGGAGCTGTAATAACCTGTCCTTTTTCCTTTTCTGACAGAGTGGTTGATGTGAAATATTTATAGTGCTGTGTGAAAGAACATCCCTCCTGTTTGAGTGATATAAAAAATAAACACGTACTTGTGGAGCTGCGTGCACTGCTGCCTTCGTTAGCTATCACAGCGACATCGCAAATCGCTGCTGCGCGTCCTCCCCTGGAGAGCCGGGCTCAGGCCGCAGCTGCACCGGAGCCACCCGACTGTCTGCTGCCCCACCTGCACCGAGCCGAAGTCTGTCCCATGCAAAACGTGCACCGCAGTTTGTTTTTACACTTTATTATTAAATACATCTGTGATGTAGCAGCCAGTTTATTCGTTCTCCTCGCTGCGCAGCCTGGCGTTGGGATTGGTGATCTTGATGGCGAGCTGAGCCGCTCTCTCCACGATGACCTTGCGGTTCTTGGAAGAGACGTTGTGCGCGATCTCCGCACAGTAGGACCTGTCGGGACACAGACCGCGCCTCAGGCTCCACGCAGCCCCGCAGCCAGCCGGAACCACCCGCCTTCCATCCCCACTCCCAGGCCCAACCCATTCCGGCCTGGAGCAGGGGCTTGCCTCCAGCACAGCTCAACTCTGCCGCCTGCCTTCTTGTGCATGAAGTTGGGAAGGGATAGTTTTTAATGGGGTTAATTATCATTCTTATTACTTTGTTGTGAAAGAAAGTGCTGCGAGTAGATTCAGGCCCGTGTCTGAAGAGATGCAGAGCCGCAATCCTGACTGCTATTTGATCAAAACGATGTAGGTGCAGCACTGTCTGCCACCACAATGTCAGATTTTTGCCAAAGGTACGAGTTTACCAGCCCCAGGACAGCCTCCGTGCCCTCCCGCCAGATCACCTCGGGCAGCAGAGCAGTGCTGCAGAAACCGAGGCGACCTTCGGGCTCTTAAAAGCAAGAGCTTCCCTCGTCTCCGCTGCCTTGTTGTCATCCGACCCCGCACCGCTGGGGACAGGCAGCGTGCAGCCCCAGCTCCGCACGAGGCAGGGAGCACACGGGCCCCTCACTTACTTGTTGCTCATCATGAGCACCTCCAGCTCTTTGACATTGTGCACCAGGAACTTTCGGAACCCCGTGGGCAGCATGTGCTTTGTCTTCTTGTTGCTGCCGTAACCGATGTTGGGCATCAGGATCTGACCCTTGAACCGCCGGCGGACTCTGTTATCGATACCCCTCGGTTTACGCCAGTTGCGCTAAAGAAATACAGGAAATATTTAATAGTTATGAAACAAGATCAGTCTGAAAACACCCGCATCACAGTCACAGCACTATCAAAATCAATCTCCAAGGAGATCCACTGTGCCAGGCTGTTACAGCGTGTCCCAGTCTCAACACTGACCCTTTGTGCTTAAATTCACCATCACCCCAGCAGCAACCATGTCCGACTGGCCCAAAATCCATTCTCTAATTTAGAGTTTCCAGTGACCTACCTTGATCTTGACATAGCGATCAGACTGATGGCGGATGAACTTCTTGGTCCTCTTCTTGACGATTTTAGGTTTCACGAGCGGTCTGAGGGCCGGCATGGTGACTGAGAGAAACAGAAACGGTGTGAGAGGGGAACCCCGACGCAGAGGCGATGCATTGCCCCGCGTACAGCGCCTGTAGCAGACTATCTTCCGCTCGCTGGCCACGCCGCAGACTAGCGAGGGAATGGGTATTCATCTGCCGTCATCTCCCTCCCGCCTCCGAAGCTGGAAGAGCACCGAGAGCTCTCCAGATGCGATCCTGGGAGGTAAGCGTTGCTCGGACGCCGCCCGCAGCCGCCCCCTTTCCCCCCGCCCGGATACCCCGCGGCCCTCCGGCTCCCGAACCATCCGAACCGAGCTCGCCTCACGCCGAGCTGCAGCCGCCCCCGGTCAGAGCCCCCCCACCGGGCGGCACAGCCCCCTGGGCACCAACACCAAAAGCGCCGA
>VXBO01006683.1:80683-119691 GCA_013400135.1 Rhinoptilus africanus
GTGAGGCGCCGCTGGCGGGCGCCCCCTGCCGGGCCGGCGGACCCCCGGGCCCCTGGGCGCCTGCGCGTTGCCCGTGGCGCCGGCGGGGCGGGTGTAAACAAGCGCGCGCGGCGGGGCCGTGAGGGGCTGTGCCGTGCCGTGCGGGGATGCGGGCCGCCCTCACCTGGCGCGACAAGGCCGAGCAGTGGTGAGCGGCCCTGGGGGAGAGCCGGGCCCCTCCGCGCCGCTCCGTTGCGAGGCGGCCAGGGCGCGGGCCCTGAGGAACCGCGGGGGGGTCGGCCGGCCGCGGCCTGGCCGTGGGGCAGCCCGGGGAGCAGCCCGGGGAGCGGGGCTGAGCAGGGCTGAGCAGGGCTCGGGGGACTCGGCGGCACCGGCCCGGCTCTGCCCCGGCAGCGCCGCGCGGAGGACGGGCTCCAGAGGCGCTGGGCCAGCGCTCCGCTTCCCCTCGGCAGGAGCGGCCGGGCTCCTGCGGCCGCGGGGTTCGTGCCGGTGGGTCAGGAACGCAGAGGCTTCATGGGGTCGTTGTTGCCTTTTTCCCTTGCCGTTTATCCAGAGGCCAGCAGCCTGCGCCCGTGTGTGCGTGCAGGGGTCACCGCTGCTGGCTCCTTCCAGCCCCGCCATCCCCGTGAGCCCAGGCCTGCAGCCCGGGGGGGCGGCCGCTCCCTGGGCTTCTCCCCCGGCACGGGCAAGCGGCCACAGAGGGTTCTGCTTTGGGCAGTTTTCTCGGGAATGGGATACACTCCCCAGTATGCAATTAACAATTTTTGTTATGTGGCATCTTTCATGTTAAAGATGATGCGCTTTCCGCCTGCTAATGTGGGGGTTTGGTTTTGTTTTGTTTTCTTTTCTTTAGTATTTATGATCTTGCGTTCAAACCGGATGGGACTCAGTTGATAATTGCTGCTGGAAATAGACTGCTGGTAGGGAAACTTACTTTTCCTCTTGCAGTTACAGCTGTATGAATACGATTTCTTTCACATTAGCTTATGAATATAACCGATCAAAAATCCTCTTATCTCTACTAGTCCAGCCTCATAGTACATATATATTAATGCATGCTAACGGTAAAGTGTTTTGAAGCCTTTTAATGTTTCTTAACAAGTTTTAAGCTATATTTCCAAAGTAACGAGATTTAATTTACTTGTATTATCTCATCCTTTCTCACCTCATCCAATGGTTTGAAATCCATTAACCTACATCCAAACTTAGGAGAATGGCATGGTATACAAATACAGCGTTATTACGAGTCTCATGGAAATCTCAGTGAAAAGGGGAAAGAAACTCAATTTGATGTCCCTACTCAGTGAAAAGCTTCAACTGGAGTTTTTTTGCGGTTCCCTGGGTCCGCTTCCCTGCTGCTTAACCCAGCAACAAGAGCGGCTCAGGACCACGCTTCTCACGGTTCCTGCAAGGCTTTCAGATGGGGCAGGTGTAGAAGCTGCGGGGGTGGGTGGCACGGTTACAGAGATGTGGTTAGATCTGCAGGACAGCGGGCTTTGTTACTCGCAGTGCTCACAGAACGGTATATTTAGTGGTGCTCCTTTCCAGCAACTTGCTGCGTTTAAACATCTGATGTGGGGAAAGAAGTGAAACAAGCTGGTCAAATGAGAAGTTTGGAAGTTTCTTTTGTGAGTGTAACTTTCTGATACTGAGTTTTCTTTCATGCTGAGAAGTATTGCATTAAGGAAAGTTGCTTCTGCACTTCAAAATGTTTTGTCTTGCATGGACTGTGTGCTATGCAAAAAAGCAAACACAAAAGAAAGTGTATAATCTTGTTGGCTTTCAGTAATTTTATGTCCTAGTCCTCACTGGAAGACTTTTTTATGTTTTTTTTTTTGTTTGTATGTTTATGGTTTTGTTTTTTAAAATTTTATTTCCGTGTTTAAATAGGTATATGATACTTCTGATGGAACCTTAATTCAGCCTTTGAAAGGACATAAGGACACTGTGTACTGTGTGGCTTATGCTAAAGATGGTAAATATAATTTGGGGGGGCCTTTGTTAGTCTGATTTGTAAAGTGCATGTCTTCCATTTTTCATTGCCAATTGAAAAAGAGAAATCAGGGTTGTTTCAGTAATAGTATTTTGAACACGTGTGTGAGTGGTGTTCAGTTTGCTTGGTTTTTAATGGAGAGTTTGAGCTGCCGTACAAACGCTACATGCAGACGTACTCTATTTTACGTGTAGAGCTGCCTGTTAATTCAAGAAATGTGGTCCCCACTTCCCTTCCCCTTCTACTTCAGTGCTGGTTAAGTTTATATTTGTTGAATAATGTGAGGAGAAGGCTTACCCCAGAGATCTCTAGTACTGCACCTGCCTCTGATTTTTATTCCCATAGTTCCTCTATCCCAAGGCTTCCCAGTCTTCTGATCCTTCACACCTTACCATGCTTGCTACAGACTTTATTCTGCTTCCAGGTCTTTCATTGTGTCTGATTCTCATTCTGTGGGGACTTACTGTTTAAGTTATAGGTGATACCTGTGAAAGTGTAGCATTTTTCCCTTGACACCGTTAATGTAAAGCTCCAACTCATGACTGGCTACTTGCTTGCATGGCTGGGCTTTAATGAGGGAGTAATGAGCTTTAATGTTACTCTGTGGGAGTAACAAAATAAAGTCATTGGAGTTTGATGTAGTTGGAGAAGCTCAGTCACATCAAAAGGCTTGCAGTGTTAGGCCCTTTATTACTTGAGCCTTGTCAAGTTCAAGAACTTTTTGGTCTCTCTTTGATCGAGTATTTGGAATGAAAGTGATTCTTGTATGTGTGGGATTTAAATTATATTTAATTCCTAGGCAAACGTTTCGCATCTGGCTCAGCTGATAAAAGTGTGATAATTTGGACTTCAAAGTTAGAAGGAATTCTGAAATACACGTAAGTGATGCCTTTCAATTCTGCGTCTCTCAAAAATGGGCTTTGATTATGCACTCCTGCTGTCAAAGAGTATGGGCCATTAGATTTAGGAGAAGGCTGACTAAGGTCAGAGAAAATGCCATGAGTAATAGGAGGGGGAAGAGGAAAAGAATAGCCAAAGTATCTGAATGAAGCAGGAAAGCAATTAAAGGCATAAAAGAGTGTGGGAAGTCTAGACAAATCTCTGAATTTAGAGGGCTGTCAGAGAACTAGGGAAACTGTGTAGATAGAAATAAAATTAAACAGAATATGACTCTGATCTTGCATAATAAACAAAATTAATACAACTCTGGTTCAAAGACCAAATTAAAGATAAGATTTGGTACTTTCAGTATATTTCCATATTTCTTCTGGCTCTGTTTTTGTCATCCCTCTTAAGCAATATCTTCAAATTCTCTTTCTGAATGTGTGTGTACTTTTATTACTAGTTCGTACGCACAAGCTAGTGTACTACTAGCAATGTACACAGGCGTACTTGTTCCAGTACTTGGATATAACCTTTAATCATATTTCACAAACCATCGTCTTTGTACATTTTTAGCCAATCTTGATGAAATACAGTGAATCCTGCCACTTAGAGGTAATTTTTTAAGGTTTATTACTGATTCAGTTTACGTTAACTGCACATTAATTTGATGTAATATAAACAGATCAAATTATTTCTGGCATCTGCTAGACCTTTCAGCTATCTTGCTGAAAGCCAGAAAAGAGAGCATTTAAGAATGATTTATTGAAATATGATTGTAACTTCATTCTAGGCATAATGACTCTATACAGTGCGTTTCATACAATCCTCTTACTCATCAGTTGGCATCCTGTTCTTCCAGTGATTTTGGTATGTCTTCTTCCTCTAACTTTTCCATTAAGCCAGTAAGCTCCACTAAAGTTGTATAGCTAAGCTAACTCCAGATAGCTCCAATTCTTTATATGCGGAAAGGATGAGATACAAAGCTACCTAAAGTTAAGAAACCTTAGATGCTTATTTAAATTGCTTAAACTCAGTTGGAAAGGACTCTTCAGTGAGGTGCCACAGGGTAAAATGTTCTACTTTGTTACTGTGACTTTTTGCAGAGACACCCTCTGTGTTATTTTATGTATTATGATGGAATTTTTTCCCCCATTTACTGATAAATAATATGTATTTAAATGTCCTTCTAGCAGTGGCTGAGACTTTGATCCCTGTGAAGTCCCAACTGAGTTTTCTGACAATGTTAGTTTCTAACCTGAACACTGGTCAGTCCTTACTTGTAATTTACTTTGGCTTTCTCTTTGCTTTAATCAAGGCTTGTGGTCTCCTGAACAGAAGTCAGTCTCTAAACATAAAACTAGCAGTAAGATTACTTGCTGTAGGTAAGTTTTAAGGATTATCTGTGTCATTTAACCTGGTTTCAATACAAGCAATTCAAAATAATATGCAAGCTTAAAGAAGAAAAGTTGAAGTGAAATAGTTCAACGTACATGGAGACAGCACCTGGCAGTATGAGAGAGGCTCTCCTGCCTCCCTGCCCAGCACCGCTGTGTGCTGCTGCTTTGCCATTCTCAAAATACCCCAGTAGCATTTATAATGCTCCAGTAGGAATATGACTAATGTTTTTCAGACGACTTGTTCTTTCTTGTGTAGTCTTCTCAGAACTTTTATTTTATTTTTTTTTAATAGCAAAGGGGTTTGGTTTTTCTTTAGTACTGTTTATAACTGAATTCTTCCGAAAGTATCAGAGAGGTGTTCTGGTCCTGAGCGAGTGTCTTCACTTCTCTCCTTCTGTTTAGCCATCTTGTGCAAAAACAATAAAACGAAGTTAGAGGAAAAATAATTATATTTTTGTTTGTAGAGCTGTTCATCTCTTGTGTTGTGGGCTTTGGTTTTTTTAGTAAAGGAGGTTGGTTTTTTTTTTGTGGGTGTATGGTTGGACTCGATGATCTCAAAGGTCCTTTCCAACCACGAAGATTCTATGATTTTGCCACTATGGGTAACCTGAAGCAAGGGTACATTAATTTGTGTGAAGTCATCCATCGCACTACAGCAGAGACAAGAATAGGAACTAGGTCTCCTCTGCCCCAGCACCGTGCAGTTTTATCTGATCAGTGTTCTAAATGTGGCTTTTAAAACAGCCTGGTCTACTGCCAATACTGTCATCCCCAAAAATGTATCTGTTACTTAGCACATGTTAGAAGTATTGCAAGCAGATGATAGCTCTAATTTTTTTTTAATTTCTACATTTTTTTTAATTTCTGTGTATATAATAAAATGTTCTTGCTGTAGTGCATGCTGTTGCCATAAATGTGGATTTAGATGCATAAACAAACTGTAGGATTACTGGCTACCTCCCAGAACTCCCCCTTAGAAGTATATTTCAATCTCTCATCCCTATTTGAGTATGCAGTACCAGCCTACCTTCCTGCTGCTTGTTTTTAGTAGTTTGCTCTTCAGTATGTGTGTGTTTTATCAGCTGGACAAATGATGGCCAGTACCTTGCTCTGGGGATGTTCAACGGCATTGTCAGCATAAGGAACAAAAATGGCGACGAGAAAGTAAAAATAGAGCGTCCAGGGGGTGCTTCATCTCCAATATGGTCAATTTGCTGGAATCCATCCAGGTAAATAATTTCATCCTTCCTTTTTCCATGCTGAATAGGTAATCCTTGTCTTATTGATTGCAGAAAGGCTTGACTTTCATCCTTGCTGAAACAGATTGATGCCAAGTACCTTACCTTTTTTTAAGTAATTATCTATTGGGGTTTTGGCTTGCTGCCAGCCTTTAATGGAATGGAGAAACTGGGAACAGGTTCCACTTGGATATCAAGAAACACTTCTTTTTTCTTTTATGTTGTTTTTGGGTTGAGTGGGGAGGTTCTGTTTGGATTGGGGGCGAGAGAGAGAGAGTAGCTGTTTTTTCACTGATAGTTGTTGTTCACTCTTGCTCAGCTATATTGACTTTGATGGTAGGGTGGCTTTGTGCTACTGTAGCTGTGATCAGAATCTGGGCCCAGGGCCTTCACTGTACCCACTGCTTATGTGGCTGTATGTGAAGTGAAACTCCAACCTTCGCAGTTATTCCTGTAAAGGAGACTGATTTTTCTTTTGTGTCCCCAAGCTGTCTTTCTCAGTTTTTAAGTGGCAAAATATATGTGCTGTCCTTTCAGTTGTGGATTCTTTTAAAGAGTAATGTGAAGTATATTCTGCTATCCTATTACTTGGTTCTGTTTCTCTAAGAAATTTATTAATAAGTTGCTGTAGATTATTATGTGTTTATTTTATGTTTTTTTTGTTAGAGATGAACGCAATGATATTTTAGCTGTGGCAGACTGGGGTCAGAAGCTTTCCTTTTACCAGCTTAGTGGCAAACAGGTATGTTTTAGAAAGCGCATTGAAGAGTGGCAGGGTGTTTGTGATTCTATTTTGTGTCCTGTATTCAAAGTGTTTGTATACTAGTGCTTTATTAGCTACATTAAATGTTTTCTCTTTTCCCCACCTTTTTTGGTGCTTTTTTTTTTTAAACCATCTTTTCCTTCCACTCTTATTTCTCCCATGGCAACTCAGCTGCTGTCTTACAATTCTTGTATTAAAGCCCTTGCAACTTTGGTGACTTTTGTAATATGGTTTACTGGTCTGTAGAGGACATCTTTGTATTTTTTTCAACAAGTTAAAGGAGGCTTTGTGAACTGCTTGCGTTCTGAGTGGACTGGTTTGGGACTGTAGGGATACTTGGATGTACTGTGAAACTGCCTTTGTGAATCCCAGTTTAGCCAGTGATTCTGGAGTACTGAACAGTTGTGCATGGCCAGAGAGATAAGAAAAATGCTATCAGTGACAGCAGTTGTTGCTGTGGGAAAATATGAAACGATCCTTTCGTTAATGTTTTTTATTTTAATTTTTTTTTTCCCTTGTAGATTGGGAAGGACAGAATGCTCAATTTTGATCCTTGCTGCGTTAGCTATTTTACTAAAGGAGAGTATATTTTACTGGGAGGTTCAGATAAACAAGTTTCTCTCTTCACAAAGGATGGTGTGCATCTTGGTACCATAGGAGAGCAAAGCAGTTGGGTGTGGACATGCAAAGTTAAACCAGACTCCAACTATGTGGTGAGTAGGAATGTTTTTCTGACATTTTCACAGACCATTTGTCATATAAGATAAGACTATAAATTTCAAACTCAGTTGCTTAATCCAGAAATTCTTACAGAGGCAGCAGAACCTGAGCAGTGTCTAGTGAGGTCCTAGAACTAACACCAAAATTAAAAATATCCTGCAGAAGTAAAACTTGGGCTGCAAGACGGCTGTAAATGAGTGTAACACCTGTTTTCAGATGGCAAAGCATTTGCTGCATTTTGATTTTAAACAAGAGTGGGGAAAAGAAGGAAAAACGGCAGCTAATAACTTCTTGGTTTACCAAATCTAATTCCACGATTGGAAGAAAATGTTCTGATCTGTTTGAGTCTCTAGCATTGCACCTTGTGGAAAATGCCTACAAGGCAACTGGTAGCCATGAAGGCTGCGCAATGTCACTGTACAAACGTGAAAAGATAAAGAGCAAATTTTAAAACAAACACACTTCCCCCAAAAAAAGCAACCAAAAAAATCAACAACAAAATAAAACCAAACTAGACCCCACCCACCTGCCTGACGTGGTGGTCTCCATGGTCTGTGATGAGATCAGTCCTCGTTTTGCATTGCACTTTTACCACTGTTAAAAGTAAAGGCTGTAATTGGTATCAGTCTATACATTATGCAGGAAAAGGAACATAATGTTCATGTAAATACTGCGCATTCTCTGCCAATTCTCACCTACACGTACCAATTCCCTAAAATTATTTTCTTTTTGTGTTCAGGCAGTAGGATGCCAAGATGGAACAATATCTTTCTATCAGTTGATCTTCAGCACTGTTCATGGCCTTTATAAAGATCGCTATGCTTACAGAGACAGCATGACTGATGTTATTGTCCAACACCTCATCACTGAACAAAAAGGTAATTTCACACTTGCAGTCAGGCTGAAGCTTGACTCTCATTCTGTTTTATTTTACTTTTTTGGTTTTTGTTTTTTTAAATGAATATCCATCAGAACACTTGGAATGTATGCTGCTTGTACCAGCCAGATTGTTTTCACTTTAACAGTAAAACTGAGGAATACTGTTTGCAGGGTGAGAGTGCAAACTTGGATTCTGGAGGATCAGCGCTGACAAGCTTAATGAAAGATGTGGGGATTTGAAAGGACATTGGGAGGGGCGGAGGCTTTTAAGATAAGGTTTTAATCTCTGCGAGTGAGATAAAAATACTGCACATCATATTCAGCTGGTTTTTTTTTTTCTTACTAGTGGCCTCAAGGATTTATGCTGATGTTGTTGCTTCGTACCCACTGGCTTTTTATGGCAAAGAATTAAAGTATTGCTCTGAAATGTGCTGTTGACAAATAATAGAGGGTGATAAATTGTGACGGGGATAGATTACATAGAAGCAGAACAACAAACATATCTGAGCAGGAATCTGCTTTTGATTATAGAGGTGCTTTAGATAGATTCAATTCGAATGTATTAGTAAGTTTTTCTGATTTCCGTATCCATTATTTTCATGTCACCCTATACTATATTGTTTTTGTGTTTCTTCTTTCTAGTTAGAATAAAAGGCAGAGAGCTTGTAAAGAAAATTGCAATCTACAAAAACAGATTAGCAATCCAAATGCCAGAGAAAATCTTGATTTACGAGTTATACTCGGATGATTCTTCAGATATGTATTACCGGGTGAAGGAAAAGATAGTAAAAAAATTTGAATGCAACTTGCTGGTTGTGTGTTCAGATCACATTATTTTATGCCAGGTATGTGCCTTAAAATCTAGCGTATTCTTGGGGTGCGTTCAGACTTTGAGATAGCTGTCCAAATAGCCGGTAGGAAAAGATTGTACCGTGTTAGTGCGGTTGTAATGTGCCGTGCTGACGTACTTCTGAGCAATAGCTGTGACATGCCACAGGTGGCTCTGTTTCAGTGAAACAGTCTCTGTAGTGAATTTGATAAATTAGCACATAATACAGGGGAACTTTTGGGTGGGGGTGAAGTACTACAAGAAGGTGGGGTTGGTTTTTTTTGTGTTCGTTCATAGCATTGGTCAAACTCAGAATTCACCCTGTTAAATTGACTATTTGACTTTATGATTTTTATATGTAAAAGTAGGCGCACGTGCTAGTGGAGTTATAGCACAAAAGACACAGTGGTTTTATCTTCTGTACAACATTTTGTATGTTATTGTGTCTTTAGGAGAAAAGATTACAGTGCCTCTCATTTAGTGGTGTTAAAGAACGAGAATGGCTAATGGAATCTCTTATTCGTTATATTAAAGTAATTGGAGGACCTCCAGGAAGAGAAGGCCTCTTAGTCGGTCTAAAGAATGGCCAGGTAACACATAATGTTTGGTATGTGTCTTCAGTGCAACTAAAATCTGGTTTATATTCTTAGGGGTACGCCTTAGGAGCAGTGTGCTCTTTTACAACCTAGAACTTTGACAGTCTCATCTTGTGATTAAAACCTAATTACTGCTATATTTCACATTCTCTGGCTGTATAATTCATGCTTAGAGAACGTTTGTCCTTATTGGGGTTTGGGGGGGGGGGGCGTATACACTTCTCCTGATGACCACTTGTGAAGATGTGGGTGTTCTAGTGGTGAAACTGCTGTTTATTTGACAAGCCAGTTAGCAGCTGAGTATTTCAAACTGGAGGCCCGAGGTATTGATACAGAGAAGTTGAGATCCTTTGTGTCTTCTGTATCTATGCTATATATTCCTGTAGTATTATATTAATGTAATTGTTTAACTAGTGCAGCATCAAAAAATCGAGGCTGTATGTTTTATTTGTATAGGCTTGCAACCTAGAGTACATTGTGGAAACAAGTCTTTTCAAGATACCTCAAACTGAAAGCATTGCCTTAATTTGAATGCAGAGTTTCTCTCTGGAAAAAATTGCAATTGGATGCCTTAAACAGCATTAAAGTTTGTACCTGCTACACTATTTCTAGTTTTAGGAACAAAAGTGGATGGACTGACTTTGGTTTCAAACATGTCTAGATTCTGAAGATATTTGTTGATAATGTCTTCGCAATCGTGCTGTTGAAGCAATCCACGGCTGTGCGCTGTTTGGATATGAGTGCATCTCGAAAAAAGCTGGCAGTGGTTGATGAAAACGACACCTGCCTCGTATACGATATTCATACCAAGGAGTTGTTGTTCCAGGTAAAATGCAAAGTCTTAAAAGAAAAAAGGGGAGGTGGGGCAGGAAAGTGCTTTGTCGCACAGAACATACCGAAAGTGTTGCTGTGCAGAAATGCTTGTAACTGTCACTTAAGCCATTAATCACGTTTTGTAGGATTTAACTGCAATCTGTTTCTCTATCGAAACTACCCTTAGAGAGATGGTAGACAAGGAGATATGTGTGAGCAACTGTTGAATAAAGAGCGTTTAAACATGTGACCTTTTCAGTTTTAATTTAGAGCTCTGTCCTGCTTCCCTTTGAAGCATTACAGTTAATGAGCATTTTGGCTTTTTCATTAGTAAGAACAGAATTAAAGCCTATAGTTCTTTGTTGTGTATTTCCAGACTATAAAATGAATAATGATAATTCTCTCTTCGTTGTCAGTTTAGCAGTTGCTGTAAGGGTTCACTCACTGATGTTGATGAAATGTTTTCAGACAACACTGGGTAGAAAGTATACAGTGTTACAAAGGAGGGGGTCTGTAACTTTGTAATGGGCAGAAAAATGACCAATTAAATGTGCTAGCTAACCAACAGGATATTATTGTGGAATTTTATATTATCTTCTACAGTTTGATAGTATAGATCACTAGTAAATACAAAACAAAGGCAATTGCAGCTGTTTATTAAAATGTGAAGTTATGTCCCTGTAAATCTGTCTAGGAATATACTAGGCTTTAGAATATTACAAACATAAATACCAGGCATGTGTGTCCACATCCAGGCTATAGCAGGTCAAACATTCTAGCTGAGGGATGCATATTTCTTAGGAAGGAAGATGTGATTGCATCTGTTGTAATCATCAATTATTTTGCTCGTTAGGAACCCAATGCTAATAGTGTGGCCTGGAACACGCAGTGTGAGGATATGCTTTGCTTTTCTGGCGGGGGTTACCTCAATATCAAAGCCAGTAACTTCCCTGTCCATCAGCAAAAACTTCAAGGCTTTGTTGTGGGTTACAACGGCTCCAAGATCTTCTGTCTTCATGTTTTTTCTATGTCAGCTGTTGAAGTTCCGCAGGTAATCCTTTAATCTCATTAAGTGTTGCTTTACATTTCATAAACATCAATGTTTAAGAAGTGAAGAAGCTTTTCTGAGATTTACTCGTATTCCATTACCAAAATTATTGTCATTCACACTTTCTTCATCGTTATTTAAGTTATATTGCATGATCTATTTTATTTTTTTTATTTGGCATTAATTAAGCTAATTTCCTCTTTGCTGTTGTTGATTGTTGTTTCTAATTATCCCTTTCTAATTGCAAATGCACGTAATCTAAAACCAAAGATGAAGATATGGTGCTGGTGTTAGCTCCTCCTGTAGCTTTACTTTAGTCTCTCTATGTATCTTTTCTCGAGTTGTAAATTAATTTTTCTTATGAGGACATCAAGTACTGTCTTTATTGTTGCTTCATCTAGTTGTGTTTAGGCAATATTTAAGCTGTGTGTTTTAGTCTGAATGTATAGTGCATTAGTTAAATAGTTAAATTAGTTAAAGCTAATCTGTTTGTTCAGAGTGTTGAAGCTGTAGCTGCAGACCCCGAGCCTTACTCTGGCTGTGTCAGGCTGCAGTTTACAGTTTCTCCCTTTAGTTACCTTTTAGGGACGGTCCTTGAGGTCAGTGTTTTTTGGGCTTAATAGTCTCACTTGGTAAAACAGCTTTGTCAGCAGGCTTGGCACAGAAGGACCACTCCCTCATGATAGCTCTTCTGTTGGGTTTGAATATTGCCAGGGGTGCTTCACACTGGGCTGTCGTGCCACTTCTCATGCTTTTAGCCTTTCAGAACAAACTACCCCCTCCTCTGCTTTGCTTCCACAGTGTTAAAAAACCCCCAACCTCATTGGCTCATTGTACATAATGTTTATCATGTACGTGTTAAGTATTCACATTCTTAACTACTTCTTAATATGCAAGGAACTGAAGATTTCAAGATGGATGCTTTTTGAATCTAATTAACCCAGCTTGTCTAAAGATACAGTAATAGTAACCCCAGAATGTTGTTCTATTATACAAAAACCATTCTCTGTGGAGCTTGTAAGGGTTGTGATTGGAATATATCTTTTTTTATTGCCAAAGTATGTAGAGACTTTCACTACTATACCTCAGTATTATGCTTTCTAATACGTGTTTTTCAATGGAAATCCTCAGTCTGCCCCCATGTATCAATATCTGGAACGAAAAATGTTTAAAGAGGCCTATCAAATTGCATGTTTAGGAGTAACCGATACTGACTGGAAAGAACTGGCCATGGAAGCCTTAGAAGGGCTGGAGTTTGAGACTGCTAAAAAGGTAAAGTCGTTATTTACTTATTTAGCACAAAGCTTGTTTTATATATACATGGGGGGTGTGTGTAAGATCTGTTTTATGGCTGGAATACAAAGTGGTGTTCCTGAGTTACTACCTTGCTTTAGTCTATATATGTTATTCCACGTACCAAAGAAAGGGTTGGTTTCTCTTATACTCAGGATCTTGAGGTGCGGTTTTAAACTGAAATCGAGTTTATCTCTCTAGATAAATACCATGTTCTAAATCCAAGTGTTAAATGCAAAGAAAATGGTTTCTTTCATCTGCTGGAAAATGCCTTAATGAATTTGGGGGGAATGGAACTGGGAAGTTGTTCAGTGGTGCTGCTGACCACCGGGTGGCAGCAAAGAATGCTTTGGCTGACTCGCTTCCCCCTCCTTCCCCAGTGCCATAAACTTACTCTTTCCCCCCCACCCCTAAGTATTTAATAGAACCTCAGTTCAAATGTGGAGGTTTCATATTCTTCGTTATTTACACGCTAATGTTCTTTGAAAGCAATGGTGATGGGATGTCATCGTTTTAGTCACTTTCTATCTGGAACTCCTTGATTTTGGGAGTGGTCTATAAATGGGCATATACTGAAGAACAGAATTTTCTCTGGCATAAAATACTTCCCGGTTTTCTTTCACCACCTTTTCTCAAATAAGAGAGGGCGAACTGAGTTCAATGTCATGAATATTGTATGAAAGACACAACATTCTAAAAATATGGAGGGAATGGCCTGTAACGATAGGCATCTTTTAATAACAGATTTTTTTTAAAAGGAAGTTAAATGCTTTATTTTTCTTTTTTTCTTAAGTAGAGGCATCAGAATAATTCCAGTTTCATAGACAGCTTTATGCAAATAGATATTCTTAAAAAGAAGTTTTCAGTGCCTCCTTGGAATTTTAAAGTAGTGCCCTCTTAGAATTAGAGCGGATTAATTTGAACAAAAGCAGCTTCTTGACATTAAAGGCTCTCATAGTTCCTAGTCCGATCTGGTGTAAGCAGAATATTCTATGCCCTCTTAAGCATTAGTTTGGTTAGAAGCCTTGAACACGCAGTCTAAAGAGTTAAATTTCTATTTTTTGATGCATGTCAAGAATAAGTGCTAAGCTGCTGTAACCCGCACGTGACTTTGCCACTTGAGACTTTGGCTTGCACATTTCTCTCCATTTGCAGAAGAAAGTATGCTGTCTTGCAGTACTTTTATCTTACCGTCTTCTTACTTCCTTCCCTCTCCCTGAGCTACTTCCGTACTGGATTTTCAGAATGATGTAAAAACTATAAGTATATTCAGTATGCTTTGCCAATATGATCAATTATATGTTCTACTTTGTAACAGTTTCCTTAAATTTCCTTGTCTGTATCGTGCCTCACATCAAAATGGAAAAGCTATAAAATAGCCAGAATAAAGATATGTAATATTTTAAATGGCCTTTTGTGTTTCTTGGGGGACTGACATACGTAGTCCTCCTACCAGTCCCTGCCTTTGCTGCTGAGTTTCAGCAATAAGCCGTTTGTACCCTTGTCTTGCTGTAACGCCTCGGGGGCCGCAGACGCAGCCCATCAGGTTGGGGACTGCACGGAGCGGAACGCAAACCCCAGCACATTTCTGTCTCATGTTTGCATGAAGACAGCTCGATTTATGCATAACAATATTATGTTGATTTTTCTGGCTCTTCAAGTGAATTCCTTTTGTTCTTTTTTTCTTTTTAATAGGCATTTACCAGGGTACGAGACCTTAGATATTTAGAACTGATCAGCAGCATCGAGGTAAGAGAGTGTTAAAAACAGTGTATTTTCCTACTCTTAGTAGTATGCCAAAATCAGTACTTTCTGGTTTGGAGGGACTTTTGTTTGAATAGTGCTTCTGACTGTTGGAGATGTGTTTAAAGTGAAAAATCTTGATTAGCTGAAGTGACTCACATCCTAGTCATGCGACTGAAACTTCATGGAAAAAAATGGTGGTGCAGGACAACAAGAGCTTCTGAAACTGTCTTCAGGAAAACTGGAAAAATGGTCACTATTCAATTAATAATTGGTAGAATACTACTGTGCTAACAGAGCTTAGTACAGAATACTTTATAAACATGAGTTAATTAAGCCTTTCCTTACCCCCTGGAGGTAGGTAATTACTATTATCTCCTCTTTGCAGAGCCAGAAACAGGCCCAGAGAAATAAAATGACAAACCTGATGCCTCATGACAAGTCTGTGACAACTGGAAATAGAATTTGGGATCCCTTACTTCCATACTGTGCTCTAATCACTAGGTCTTATTCTTTTCACACTTCTTGATAGCATTTCACCAGACAATAACTGTCTGTCACGAGCACATTAAAAGATACGGTGTCACTCTTCTCCTTTCCAAAGACTGCGTGATAATGCTTGGTTTAAAGATCTGTGCTGAGATGGCATAACGGGAACTCCTCTTTCTCGCGCTAATTAGATTTACACCTTCTCTGAAAGAATACATTTCTTGCCTTCCCTTTCTGCAGAGCTGTCCTGGTTCCGTCACAGCTGCCAGTTGGTTGCAGTTAACTTTTTTTGGTGTCTAACGTGGGACAAAGTTCTGCATTAGGAGCCCACTTTTTGCGGTGGGTTTTTTTTTGCTTTTGGCTTTTGCTTTTAAAGGGCAAGTAGGTAGACAGGAGCATTCTCTCACCACTACTAACCTTTCTTTTCCACATATACTTCTCCACACTTCTCCACGTCTATTGAGGATATTCTGGGATAAGAATAATAGAATCAGGGGTTGGAGGGGACCTTAAAGACCATCTAGTTCCAACCCCCCTGCCCTGGGCAGGGACACCTCCCACTAGATCAGGTTGCTCAGAGCCCCATCCAGCCTGGTCCTGAACACCTCCAGGGATGGGGCAGCCACAGCTTC
Organism: Rhinoptilus africanus; assembly: GCA_013400135.1. Lineage (NCBI taxonomy): Eukaryota > Metazoa > Chordata > Aves > Charadriiformes > Glareolidae > Rhinoptilus > Rhinoptilus africanus. Next base: position 96,002 of record VXBO01006683.1, read on the forward strand.
CCTGGGCAACCTGTTCCAGTTTCTCACCACCCTCGCTGGAATTGTCACGTTATATTCTGTTTAATGAGAAAGATTCCCTTTGTACATAGGTATAAACTTACTTTTGGACTTCTTGAAAATTCTCCTTCTGAAGTGAGAGTTCTACGTCACTGCTTACTCTTGCTTGTGGTGTATCGGATTCCTCTTAAGGCTTGTAAGGATGTAACTAAGCACACATGTTCCATTAATACGATGGTTTTCTCTCGGTAATGACACATTTTTTTCTAATTGATGACAGCAGGAAATATAACTGCCAGATCTCTGTATCTGGCAAGATTCTGTGAAGTCCTCAAAAAATGGTGTATCAATTCCTCTGAATTCCTTATTCTTTTAACCAAGTTGTTAAAAGGAAATTTCAACACCAGTCCAGTATCAGCCTAGTAAATAAGCCTGACCAGAAGGGGTGGTGGCTGAGTCTCCTTTGGCAGCAGAGGATTGAATTTGTATGCTCGTGGAATGCTTTTTCACCTTTTGCGTGGTTTTCTTTAAATTCCATTCACATCTATATATTTGCATATGAGGTGGGCTAATCACAGTAATAATTTTATCCAAAGCGGGGTAGTAAATGTGTTTCTGGGGTACAGGATAAAACACACCTGTTGGAAGACAGGCACACGCGTTATCTAGGGTCCCCCGACAGCAGCGTAGCTTGGGGTCTGTTGAGGGCAGGGCTCGCCTGGTCCCTTCGCAGGCAGCGGTGAGCCAGTGGCAGGGGCCTGGAACCAGGACCTCCTGCCCCTGGGGACACTGGTGGGGACGCTGGCTTTTATTCAGAGGCAGGTTAACATACTGTGTGAATCTGCCTTTTGCTAGCAATTATTTTCATGTTTGTCATCCCACCCGCACGTATTGTTAATTTAGCCAAATTATATGCTAGTAAGTTTCTACAGGAGAAAATAAGGAAGCCGTCAGATGCCATTTTTTTAAATAGCATAGCATAATGATAGCGTGTGTTCATTTTCCTGTGTGAAATCAAGAGAAGTGATTTTTTTTATGACTTTGGTTTGTATAGTGACATTTAATTTTGCTATTCCTAATTTTAATTAAGAAGGGATTTAATCCTCTAATTATAAATTCACCAGAAATGTAGGAGAGTCATAATTATCATATCCTGTTACAGGATTTTATTAACAGTTGAAATCTAAGCCAGAAAATCTAATTCTTCAATAGCTATTTTTCACCTAGGTCTTGATCATCTAGAATATTTTCTACATCTCTCTCTTATTTTTTTTTTCCCCAGGAGCGTAAGAAGCATGGAGAGAACAACAATGATTTGTTCCTAGCAGATGTCTATGCCTACCAGGGAAAATTCCATGAGGCAGCAAAGCTGTACAAAAAGAGTGGACATGAAAACCTAGCTCTCGATATGTACTCTGATTTACGCATGTTTGACTATGCAAAGGTAATAGTTGGCAACTGAATATTTAAATGCAGAAATATTAATGTACCTGTATCTGTTTTCAAAGTATGATCTTACGAAAGGACTCTATGAAATGTGGGCTTTGAAGTCCAACTTCTTCTCAGTTAATTGGTAAAATTTCATTTGGCTTATAAGGGAAAAAATGGTTTTCTTCTGTGTCTAGGTGTAGTGGTAGCCTTTTTCCTCAGAGTCTGCTACTGGGGTAGCAGATTGTGTTTTGTAGAGTCTCAACTGTGTCCGTGGAATTCATGGCTTTTCAGTGTAATTTTTTTATTGGATGCTACCAAAGGTGACTTTTTAATTGTGACTACATAGCATTAGTCAGAGTAATTTTCCTTTTTTTTTTTTTTTTGTACCCCAAAGCCTAAAAATCTCATTTTTATTACTTTCTTCCCTATTATCTCACTCAAGAGTCCCTTTTTATTTTTTTGTCTTCGAAAGATGGTAAGGTAGTACACATGCAAAGTGGAGGTGAGTGCACCATAGTTTTAATTCAATTCCATATAATAATGAGAATATTTTTCTTTCAGAGTTTGAACTTAGAGCTACATTAAGTTGTATATTAACGTATTTTATCAAACGTATAATATAATAACCTAGTATATTTCTGTTTACTAGAGAATTTTCTTCCAAAGATTCAATATTTCTTAGTGTTTTTTTTAAACTCTATTTCCATGTAGAAATAAATTGAATATGGTTTTTAAAAGTGGTGGTTTTATATGCTGATAAGAAAGCATTACTTGGCTTTTAAGTCCTGTATGGCTTTTTCCTTATCAAAATCCCTGAAAATGCATGCACTGTTTAGTCTCATTCATCACTCATCAGAGCCTTATTCTGCCCAATGCAGGACCAAGACTTTACCATGACATGCATATAAACTGTTCTAGCACAGATTCCGCAAACTGTGCTACAGAGAGCTTTTTCTTCCAAGGGCTTAATATAAATACTTTGGGGCTTTGCTGATGTAAGTCTGACTTCCACTATTTTTGGCTGATGAGTCTTTGTTAGCTTCAGTGTTTTGGCTCCTCTTGAACATAAATGTAATTCATAGATGAAAATTTTCCCATAAGTCTTCATAAGAATCTTCTAATTCTTGGCCGTAGTCATGTCTATATTTAACTAGCAGAGAGCAAAAGGTCTCGTGTCTCCTATCCTTGAGAGTAACTCCATGCAGAGGAGATTAAAGGTACTTCATAGCATATGAAGGACGCTTCTTATGCAGGGGGAGCACAACGCATGGAAGAATATGTAAAACCCCTTTGTTTGCCAGTTATTTTTCCAAGGAAAGATATGGAGGGGAGGGGTGTGGGGGGTGTTTTTGTGTTGGGTTTGTTTTTGTTGTTGTTTTAATGCTGACAGAATTATGCAAAGGGACCCTTAGAGAATCTGTCTGCTTGTGCTTGACTTCAGTTAGCTCTGGCCAGAGGGTCCAGACTGGACGTAGAGGTCAGGAAGTCCTTTGATATCTGGTCATAGGCTTGTTATCGCAGCACCAGATCACAAATTACTGAGAACTCACAAAAACCCTCTTTATACTGTAAGAAGCTGAGGTTTTGATTTTGGACTTATTTTGGTGACCTAGGATGGAAAACAAGTTGTGTCACAGATGTTGTTCAACTTGAGGCTTTCGCTGCAGTTTTTCATATTCAAAGATTACCACGACATCTTTATTATTATTCCTGGGCATCGGGGCTGTGTGGCAGGAGATAATGCCAGAGGAAAAACCTCGCTGGAGCTCATTTATGAGCTGACATGGAGACGGGGTGCAGTTCTGTACCTGTTGACTGCCTGCGCCAGGGAAACTGCTGAATTGTGGTAGCGCAATAGATCTGTTGTGTGGGTGCTTTTTGTGGGCTTTTTTGCCTGTTTGTTGTTTTGTTTGGTTTTTTTTTAAAAAAAACCCTGAATCAGAATTTACCAGAAACACAGAGGATAAGGTAATTTTCCACTCTCTTCTCTCCTTCCCATTTCTCCTCTGTTCTAATTTTTCATTTGATAGAAACTGTTTTAATGGACAGTAGCCTGTTGTTAACAGAAAAAATTGCCCTTAATCGATCCCCTGGTGTTGAAGTACTTTTTTCTTTTTTTTTCTTTCCTGGCACATGATGTCAACAGATGTGAACCATATGGTGCCAGGGCTTTGGTACTGGCAGAAGAAGCTGAACAAACTGTTAGAAATCTTTCCAAAATGGTCATCATCACAGAGTCCAGGCTTGGTGTTTGCCTGCCTCGCAGGAGTCCAACCAGTAGTTCAGAGTCACTCTCACTTTTGAGCAGCTGTCATTTCATCCTTATAAAAGAGCTTCTTTGATATATTGGAATATAATTATCAAGTGTCTTTGCAGAAAACGAAATTTCAGCCTTTAATTGATTACTCTGGTGCTAACACGTGATTAAATGGGTATACTGTTGTTAACTAAGCATGAAGTGGGGCTGGGTCACCTTTAAGAATGAAACTATATGTTCTTGGCTTGTCAAATCTGAAATCTTGAATTGATCTATTACCGTTTCTGAGATGAGTGTTTTGTTTTGGAAAGGCATTTTCCTGAAAAGCATGCAGAAATCATAATTTGTATCCACTTGAACAGGCTCAACAGAGAGCAAGCTTTCCAAGAAATCAAGAGGGGACATATTTATTACTTCTGAGGCATCTGTATCCTGCTTCTCCTGGCCCTCCCAGAATCTACCACTTTTTTTTTTTTAATTGAAAACTATCTAAATGGGAGACTTGCCATTGTTTCCTACCACACATTGTGCCTTGATGATTAGTTGCTGAAGGCTGGATGAGTTCAGTATTTCTTTTCTTAGCAGACATGATATTTATTAAAAAAGCCTTTTATGTATTTTTATAATTTCGTCTGTAACAATGGTTGTCACCAGAAGGTAACACAAACTTTTGTGTTGCACTGTTTCAGGATTTTCTGGGATCTGGAGACCCCAAAGACACAAAGATGTTAATAAAAAAACAAGCAGATTGGGCCAAGAATATCAATGAACCAAAGGCAGCAGTGGAGATGTACCTGTCTGCGGGCGAGCACATGAAGGCCATAGAAATCAGTGGGGACCACGGCTGGGTTGATGTGTAGGTTTTAGTTCCATCTCGGAGATAATGTAATAACTCATTTGAGTGTTTATTATATGAATTATGCATAACTTTAAAATAAGACAAAACTTGTTTGATGTATACCTTTGTTTACATCAAATTGAGTATTTGAAGCACATCTACAATTTAAAATGTTTTAAAAGTTGCTTTTATTTAGAGGGTAAAGACATAAATATGTTATGCAAACAAATGCATTACAGCAGCGAGAGTCTGAATGGGTTCATCTGTACTCTGAGACTGTCTTCTGAAATATGCATGCCTTAAGCTTTTCAGAGTAATCACCACAGCAGTGCTTATGTTTAAGAGCCTGGTTCGGTTGTTTTAAGCTGTTACGGGTAATCATCTGGTGGATGGAGAAGACAAACCGGAGCACAGAATCTCTAGAATTTCTGGGGCTGGTACTGGCACTGGTCAAATTCTCTTTTGTTTGCAATAGGCAGCACCATAGGTTTTTTGCTGAGCTGCCGCAACATCTGGGACAGGTCACTCAGCCTTCCCTTGCCTCGGTTTTGCTGTGTGGCGAAGGGGGTGATGTTTGTTCAGGAGCCTTTTGTTCAGCTTGGGGTTGAGGAAGTGTGTCCCGTGTCATCATGTAGCACCTACTGCCTCCCTCTGTCTTCATGACTGTGCAAGGAGTCCGAGACATGGAATTGCAGTACCAGGGAAGGTTGAAGGATTGGGTTCCAAGTTTGTAAAAGGAAAAAAAAGGAATTTGGAATGTTTACTGAAAAATGTTTAAACAGAGTTGCATGCTATTACTATTATTATATTTATTTAATAACAACTGATTAAAGGTGAAGTTATTACACTAATTAAACAAAAGGCAAAGTAGTGCAGGGCCTGAAACATCTGGCTTTTTTTTTTTTACTGGGTCTAGGTTAATTGAAATTGCTCGAAAACTGGATAAGGCTGAGCGTGAGCCTTTGTCAAAATGTGCCTTCTATTTTAAGAAGCTTGATAACCCTGGCTATGCAGCCGAAACCTACGTGAAGGTTGGTGACCTGAAAGCGTTGGTCCATCTCCACGTGGAGACTCATCGCTGGGAAGAAGTAAGTGTGCCCTTGATTTCAGGGTTTGAAACCACTGCTGCTTACTGTCTGGTTGCAGGACAGGGAGAGAAACATCTGGCTGCTCCACCGCTCTCGTGAAGGGAGAGGCAAGGGTGGAGGCTTCTGTAGAATGGGATGCAGAGTATTTAACTTAATTTTGTGTGCTCAGCGTTTGTTTGGTGGTGGTTTTGGTGGTTTGTTGTTTTTTTGTTGTTGTTGTTTTGTGGTTTTTTAAATTTTTATTTTAGTTTCCTGGCTGAATATTTCTCAGTCTCACTTCCAAGCACCTTTTTTTTGCCTGTTGAGTTATAGTTGCCCACTTCCTATGGTAATCCGTGAGACGCTTATAGCTCAATAGAAAGAGTAAATAGTAATTAGATCATGGGATATTCTGTTTTGAACTGTATTATTTATAATTTATAATTTTGACACACCTGAGTCAATACCATACACATAATTTAGATCTGATGAATGTGTGCTGTGTTTGTGTGGACCCCACTCTATAACTGGATTTATGCTTCTGATTAGGTAAAGTTCTGACATCACTGGTTTTCATGGAAAAAAAAAATAGGTCTGTCAGTACCACCCACTTCACGGCTGGGGTCACCATTAATTTTGTTCTTGTTTCTTCACATTAAGTTTTTGATAGGTTTAGTTTCTTCAGAAAATGTTTTTAAAGTGCTGCTGGAACTGAAAAACCCCCTCCTCCAATTACAGAAAATTGCAGACTTGGTCCTTTATTGACTAGTTAGTGAGTTTAGAAAGTGAATCTAAACAGCAATTATAGTGTTACTTCAATTTCTTTAGAAGATATATTCAGTAAAAATAAAAATATTGTCTCTTGCTGTGAAATCTACTACATTTAATAGATAATCACTTGCAAGTTTCCCTGTTTCAATAACCAGACTGTTACTATGCTTAGCTTCTTTTCTTTTGCTGTTGATTGCTTTTTATTTTAAAATACTTTAGTTTCATACTGGAGAAAATATGGATTACACTCTCTATTCTAGTTACATATTTTTATTGTGAATTTACTTAGAGCTGAAGGATTGATCCCATGGAATATTCTAAACACTTTAACTGTTTAAACCATGCAGTATTCTAAAAATGGGGTGTTTTTTTTATTTACCTCAGGCATTTGCTTTGAGTGAAAAGCATCCTGAATTCAAAGATGATGTCTATGTCCCTTATGCTCAGTGGCTCGCAGAGAATGATAGATTTGAAGAAGCCCAAAAAGGTAACAATGTCACTGACAGATCACTGGTCACTTGAAATTTACTGCGTACTTTTCCAATACAGAATATGTAGTTTCTGTCCTGGAGAGTTTTTTTTATCAGTAGGATTCAAAACCACATGGAATCTGTGTTTTCATACTGGTCCTAAAGTAGCTGGAAGGCTCCTTATTTGATAAGAAAATGTGATTGATCTATCAAAAATGATGGCATCTATATACAGGTCCAGATTTTCCATCGCATTGTATATCTGAGTGTGGCATGTGGCAACAGCATATAATCTGAACTGTCTTTATTAATATTTTTCTCACCACAATTCAAAATAAGGTGGCCATCTTATAAACCTGAGTGGAAAGCATAGTCTTTACTTATGTTTAGGTGATGTTGGGTTCGTACAAGTAAAATTTTCCTGGATCTTTAAGAATTTTCATGTGTTTTGTTAGACTTATAAAATTACCTTTAAAGAGAACTGTCATGTGGAGAGCCTTCAAAACTTAATTCATGAACAGTTCCAGGGCCAAGGAGATGTTGAAGCAAGCTCCGTGTGGAGCCAGCACGCTTTTAGCATAGTTCCTCTCTCAGGTGTAGCTCCATGTGACTGTTGCATCTGCTGTTTCCAGAGCCAGCTCAGATCTGCGTGTGTCACTGCGGTTGCTGAAAGGGCCAAGGTAGTGAACGTGCCAGACGTGATCTGTCGCCGCACAAAACTCATTTGTGTGCCTCGGCACCAAACCTTTGAGCCACTTGGTGTAAGGGCAGGTTGGCAGTTTGCGCATAGAACTCGTGTGCGTGGGTACGGGTGCGTTGTTCCCACTCTGTTCCACCAAGCTGTGTGCTGCTGCGGCTCAGCAAACGCCCCAGCATGGGGTGAGCTGGAGATGACCCTGTCGCTGTGTGAGAGTTTGGTTGTACCCCAGCCAGCTGAGTCAGGGGGCAGTTGCCCTGTGGTGTTGGGTGTTTTGGGGCTGGTTCCCCCTCCATCCCCATTACCCTGTATGAAGGCTGCGTTTGCCAAATGCATGCTTACCAAGTGAGAATTCAGGATCTTACTTTATACTGGCTTTTGGGCATCAGATAAAGAAATGCCATTAATAAATGATAGAAGGATATAGTAAATGCTGTATTCTTTCAAAATATTCAGCATTACAAAACAGAGTACTAACTTCAAACACTAATTGTAGTTTTTAATGAAGTTGTGACTTGCAGTGTTCAGAGATTGCTGTTGCTTGTATAGAGATCTAATCATCATAGTATTTTTTTCTATTCTCTGTATTTTAAAAAAAGCAACCACTGATACACAAAACTTGTGAGCTCAAGAGCTGCTGAGACAGTGCAGAAGCCACAAAATGCCTACAGATGCTTCTCATGTTCCATTAGTGTTGCTGCTTTCAAGGAGAAAAATACCAGTGTATAATCCTTTTTATCCTGCCCTGGATAGACTATTTGATATTGGCTGAATAGACTGCTCTTAATTTAAAAACATTAATTTCCGTTAATTGATTTAATCACACTGTAAAATCCTCTTTGTTTTGGCCTTCTGTGTAGCATTTCACAAGGCTGGCAGGCAGAGTGAAGCTGTAAGAGTGCTGGAGCAGCTAACGCACAATGCTGTTGTTGAAAGCCGATTTAACGATGCAGCCTATTATTACTGGATGCTTTCCATGCAGTGTTTAGATATAGCCCAAGGTAAGTAACTGAAAGGAAGTTTATATTTGTTACCTTCTTGTGCATGTAGACAAACAATTCCTGAATTGTGGTAGCATTGCTGCAACTACTTCACAGTTGGGTGGCTTTGGTTTGGTTTGGTGCAGTGTGGTTTGTTTTTTTTAATGCTGTGTGTAGCTCTGGCTTGTGCTATTTTTGTAGACCCCTTGGTTTTCCCATGTGCTTATTTAAAGCAAATAAGCAAAACAGCAACATCAGCATGTGTAAGCCTCCTTTTGAAATCTGACTGGAATCAGAATCCTGTCTCTTGGGACCCTGTATCCTCAACCACCTTCCCACAACGCACTTTAACTGGAGAAGTGATTGGAGGGTTAACGTACCAGTAAATAAAAGATGATCTTGGAGTGTAAGATAGTATTGGAACATAGGTTGGAGAGGTACTTCACAGATTACTTCTGCCAACAGAGATAAAACTGATTTTCTTTAGCTACCATCTTGTCTTCTGAATGCATTTCATTGGGACAGAGGTGGAGTCAGAAGTTAATAGGTGTAGTTTAGTAATAATGAATACAGAAGATTGATAATACTGCATTTTGCGTGGTGCTTTACGTACCTTTTGTTTGCAGTTCAGCTGATGCATGATGGTGCTGACCCGTTATTCCTCAGGTATTTTATAGAGATGTAGACTTTTCCAGTTGGTATAGTAATATATTCAATATTTATGAAACAAAAGTTTTAAAACTCATTTTATTTGTAAACTATGAAGTTATGGATGAGGTTTCCAGTGATGCACATCTACTTTCTACCTCTAACTAAGCTATAGCCTCTAGCTATGTTAAAATCATTGGATCAACTGTTTTGTGTTTTTCCATGCTTGGTTTAGACCAGAAATTTGCTCAGAAAAATGTCAAGTCTGGATAATGTGTTGTTTGCACAGGTAGATGGGGCACACGTGAACTGGTACGTTCCTCTTTTGGAAGTGCTGGCACTAAAATCATAATATGCTGTTTTCTTCCAACTGAGTCTCATAGACTCATCTTGGAGACTTACAGTAATGCCTTTGCCTCCCACAGAGAATGAACAACAGAAGACTGAAATGTTGCAGAAGTTTCATCACTTCCAGCGTTTGGCAGAAATCTACCATGTCTATCACTCTATTCAAAGATACACTGTAAGATATTCGCTTCAGAAGTTGTGTATTTATGCTTCCTGAGCATTTTTCTCTAGGGAGTCCAGAAATAACCAGGAATAAGTAATAACTTTTCAGGCAATAAAGTACTGAGTGTAGATTAGTGATACTGTATCATAACTTTATTTCTTTGCCTTCTGCTATACTGTCCAAGAACTTCTGTTGTCTTAGTTCCTAAAAACTGCAGTGTGGTTTTAGCAGATCTGTGCTTGTCTCAGTGTGGGTAGAAGATACGATGGTGGCTGACTTCCCACCTCCAGCCCTCTTTTGCTGGCTCTGTTGGTTTGGTTCCGCAGTGACCTGAGCCTCTGGTCCTACAGGGGCTACAGCTGGCTTTTCCTTTAATTGCGGGGAAAACAAGATTGGGCAGAAGAAGGCACCCTAGCTTAGGGGTTGCCACAACATGGTACGTGTATCAGTAGTGGTGTGTGTAAACTACTGCAGAAGGATAAGCAGTCATGAGTGAGGAGCTTCTGCTGCTCCCAGCAGTTACAGTAATGCTGCCGCCACTGTTGGTGAAAATATCCTTTGTAAAACATTTGAGAACCCTTGATCCATGCTGTTGCCCAGAAGGTGGCTCTGTGCTATGGAGGTCTTTGCTGGCCACACCACTTCATGCCTTGCAGTGGTAGAGACGCTAAACTATTTCTGTCCAGACTGCCCTCAATTTTAAATAGCCTTTTGAAGATGCTGGTTTAGCTACATGGGTCTCCTTCTCTCTTTTTCTGCATGTAGCAGGTATCAGCTTTGGCGATAAAGACATGCAAAATCCACTTGCTATGTTCTGTCAACACCTCTTTTTTTTGCAACTGCATGAAAGAAACACAGTACTTGAGATGCCTAGTGCTGGGATGCTTAGTGATAGGAGTTGTTGGTTTTCCAGCTTGGCAATGTGTGTCTGTATTTTTAATACTGCAGGAGGAGCCTTTCAGTTTCCACTTGCCTGAAACCCTCTTCAATATTTCCAGGTTTCTGCTTCACAGCTTAACAAAGGAGACTCCTTTGGGGATCTCAAAAGTGTATCCTTCCAATACAGTACAAAATCTAGAAGTTATCTTGTGAGATACACGAAAGGAATAATTGATGTTCATCCACAACGCAGACATCTCCTGTAGGGTGTCTTCAGTTTCAGCTGTTGGTTATAGTTAATGGAAAATTACTTTTATTCCTAAGGAAATAATGAGCATCTTCACATTTTCTTTGGGTTTTTTTTAAGATAGTTTTGGAGAGCTGTACAAATCGACTACCATGTGATTCTCCAAACCATCCACCCAGTCTGGTGTATCACCCTTGTCAGAGGAACGAGTTCTCGGGTAGCAGTCATGCAGCAGGATGTTGGCTCTGAATCCTGACGGCGTTGTTGTGAGGAGACTGCCCTGAGATGGGGCAGGGGTCTTGCTTGGCAGGAGGCTGGTATAGCGGTGTGCTGTCTGCCAGGCGAAGGGTTGCACAGCTTCGTCAGTGCGTATCGCATCTTTGGAGAGTTCTTCAGGAATGGTCTGTGTGAACCCTCTGGAAATGCACCTGTCTGTAAAAGATAATAGGAGGAGTCACTGGATGCCACAGGGAGGCCGAATTTTCTTCTTTTCATTTAATTTATGGCTTTGGGGGGCCATTAGTTTTCATAACTTCCTCACAAATGTATAATCTCTCAAAGTCGTTCATAACATGCCTTGTCATCAGTAGCTTTTTAAGCAGCAGTTGCTGTTACACACTGATGAAGGGGAAAACCATCCTTTGGTCAATGACACAGAGCATATGCTTTATTTCCAATAAGATCATGTGTATTTAGTTGCTGTCAGTGAGTTGCTGGTGGTGTAAGATTTTTTTTTTTTTTGGCCTGGGGAAAAAATCCATTCACCCTAAAATTACTGAAATTTTGTAAATGGAGTCAGAATATTTAACCAAAGCAATTCCTTACCTTGCTAGTAATTGCCCACAGGCATTTGGTAGACCTTTCACACTTGCTTTTAAATGGAGCTATGTAAATAGATTTCTCCTGTTAAAGCCTGTTAACAGTACCGGTGTTGGATATGCTTCATTGCACAACTTCTCTGATTAGAAAGAGTATTGCATTTTTTCCTAAATGCCATATGTATTTTTATTCCTTAACTAAATTACAGCAATACATTATTTGCCCTGGCAAAACAGAGTAAAGCTCTTGGTGCGTATAAGCTGGCTCGTCACGCCTATGAGAAGTTACAGGGGCTGCAGATCCCAGCTAGGTTCCAGAAATCAATTGAGCTGGGCAGCCTGACTATCCGATCCAAGCCATTCCATGACAGTGAAGTAAGTTGTAATGTGTTTCATGTTAATCATTAATATGCGGCCTAATCCAAGAATCTGAGTTTCTGTATGCACAAAAAAATCTGAAATACATTATGCATAGCTCTGTGATATAATTATATTTCTGCTGGAAACACAGTCCTCTTATTGTTATTCTTCAGGTCAGGCTTCCTTTTGCTCCTGAGAACAAATTAAAATCAGTCCTTTCTTCATGGGCAGCTTCCATCCTCCCTCTCCTGTCTCGCATCTCCCTTCCTCTCTGCCTATTAATTCTGTCAAGCCTTTTTCTCTCCGATCCACATGCAATTACTCCACAGTCTTTGTCTCCCTCACCAGCTGGAGGTCACTTTCATTTGTCCCACTCCTAGCCTTCCTTCCCTCCTCCCCCTATCCCTTGAATGACCTTCCTTCCTTCAGTCTTATTTTAACACCTTTTCTTCTTTAACTGAAGTCTGACTTTCTGCAGCGCTCTATAAAGCCCTGTCTCATGGAGTACTCACTAAAAATAAATTGTATTGTGCAAGTGAACGTGTACCTGGCCACCTGAAATAATAGAAACACAGTCTTAAGAAGTGCCTAAAATAACCGTGCTCTTGAGGAGAGATGAATTAATTGCAGAACTTGAATTTGACCAAACCTTAGAGCAAAAAACTTTGCTTCAGTAACCTTCTTTTCGAGTTCTTTTGTCACTGTGTATTTGATGCAGAATTCTGCTCCTGTTACTGCAAAGGTAAGGTGGAAATTTCATTGTTAAAATGGTGAAGATGGCTATTTTTAATGTGAAAACTTGCTGTTTTATTAAAAAGGGAAAGCATTTTCAGATGTTAAAGGATTTGATTTCACAGCGGTATTTCTGCAGATTAGTGCTGATGTAGTATCAGTGGTGTAAACCTAAGGAGCCCGTATTTAATTGAAAACAAAGAGTTCAGGCTGTGCTGTTCTGTTTATGATTACTGTTCTCTGTACGTGTCTTTGCAGGAGCTTGTGCCCTTGTGTTATAGGTGCTCTACCAACAACCCTTTGCTAAATAACTTGGGGAATGTCTGCATTAACTGCAGACAGCCTTTCGTCTTCTCCGCTTCCTCCTATGGTGCGTTGGAATATCACATTTGTTGTGCTTTGAGTAGATAAATGTTAACTGAACAGAGTAGGTTAGTACTTAATTGGTTCTTGCTCCAATGTTATTTAGGCAAACAAGTCTGTCCTTTTAATGTTAGATTTGACTAAGTGGCTGCCTCCTGTCCCAGGGATTGTTGGATTTCATTGCAGCGGCAGTAAAGCATTGCTTTATTATGAGACGCTGGCTGTATAAAGTGTTTCATTAACACAGATGCAATCCTTTGAGAAGCTGAGGGGTTTGGGGTTTGTTTTAATTTTGTATAACTTGCTTCATGAGAACATGTGGGCAGAACACCACTGTCACAGAAGCCAGAGGGTGTTCATTTCTTAAGGGGCACAGCACAGTATCTTCTGGGAGGCGTTTTCTGCGTTCCTGCACATTAAATGCTCCTTGCTTCTCCCACCCCTTTAGAAGTGCTGCATCTGGTCGAGTTCTTTTTGGAAGATGGCATCACGGATGAAGAAGCTGTAGCTCTCATTAATCTTGAAGCTCCAAGATTGAATAAAAGAGAGAATAAATGGCAAGAGATGATGAGCGACAGTATCCTTTTGATTAAAACTGGTTTCTGGTCCCTTTCTTAGGGGGGAAAAAAGCAACGGTCTTGAAATTTTCTTCCCCCTCCTTAGGTTTAAAATTTTGTCATTGACTGATGTGAATAAAATTGCATCATGTTTCCTTTTCAAGTCAGTACAACAACCAAAGTGATGCTTTAAGTAAATATAATATTTTCATAAAGCTTTTTCATCAGGAAAATTTATTTCTAATCATGTAAAATATTTCTTTTTAACAATGGAATGCCATGCTTTACTCATTCTGTTTTAACTGCTTTCTGTAAAGAATGGGGACAATCTGAAGTGTGTTACTCGCTTCCTTTAACAGCTTGCTTTAGAGGCTGCCGTCTCTTAGCCAAGGGGAACCAGCACGGACTTCCTTCGTAACCATTCCTGTTGGAATCTGGTGTGTAATGCCTTGGCATCCAGAGCTCCCAGTTGCTGTGTGGGCCATATAATATTAGGTGCAGAGTAATGTGTGAGAAAACACAGCCTCTGACTAAAGCTGCTCAAAAACCTAATTTAAATAGGTTGTTTCACTTTTTGTCGCGTCAGAAGGGGTCGGAGAGGGAAAGAAGGCAGAGCCGATGCTCTGGGTTGCGGTCAGTTCTGCAGCAGCTGCAGTGGTACATTTCCCCAGTCACCATGAATCACAGCAAGCCCTTCTCTGGTACTTTCTATAATAACTGAGGCACTGTAGCAGTTTGAGAATACTCTGGAGCAACAAGAATACCAGTCCTGCTGGTATGCTTTCATACTTATTCTGTGAGGACAGCTCGTTTCATAGGAACTCCTTTTCTTCCTTAACAAACGCACCTAGATGCACAGAGTCTGAGACTTGATGACAGCACAGATATTATTGAAGACGATGATCCCTTTACAGCAAAGCTGAGCTTTGAGGTAAGAACCTTACCTGTGTCTTCCAGTTGTTTCTGTCTTGCTATCAACAGAAATTAATAGAAAATGTTCACTACAATCCCTGCTGCTCTTTGGGTGTGAATGTGTTACAAAGACTACCATAAGGGAGACACAAAGCAGGGACTGGGAGAGAGGGGTGGCCCTTGAGAGGGAAAGGGATTTACCAGTTAACTCTCTTAAAAGCCCCAAACCCAGAAAACAACAAAGATCTTAGAGTAAACATTCCTGGAATTTGTTTTTACCATCATACAATGATGGAATGGGGCTGTCCCCCAGGGAACTTGTGTGTCTAGGCAGTACCACCTATAACCAGTTGTTACTGGGGGGTTGTAATAAAGGCTGTGGGCATGGCTGTTCTTTAGAAGGAATTGTAAATTACCAGGAAATGAATAATGGAAGCTCAGTGAGGCCAAGTTAGATGTGTGGCTGGATGCTGCCCTTGCTGAAAGTGCTGATGAAACTGACAGTGAGTGTGGTGTAGTGGGAACTAGACTCAGGCCGATTCTGCATTACCTTTTCCTACTGAATTTTACTTTGCTTCTTACAACGTCTTATTAACCCTCAAAGGGCTTTGCAGTTGGTAACAGTAATTCTCTCTAAACCTGCTCTCCTGCAGCAAGGAGGCTCAGAATTTGTTCCAGTGATTGTGAATCGTGCTGTTCTCCAGTCAATGAGCCGGAGGGATGTCCTGATTAAACGCTGGCCAAAGCCATTGCGGTGGCAGTACTACCGTTCCCTGCTACCAGATGCCTCCATTACCATGTGTCCGTCATGTTTTC
Organism: Rhinoptilus africanus; assembly: GCA_013400135.1. Classification (NCBI taxonomy): domain Eukaryota; kingdom Metazoa; phylum Chordata; class Aves; order Charadriiformes; family Glareolidae; genus Rhinoptilus; species Rhinoptilus africanus. The sequence continues at coordinate 111,353 of VXBO01006683.1, forward strand.
AGGTAATGTTTACATGGAGAGGTTTAAAAAACAAAATACCCTACTGAGAACCATATGGTTGAAACAATTCTAATATTTGAAACCTCATACTTTAAAATGTATTCAAGAAATTCCTGAATGATGTAGAGACAGAGAAGGCCATGAAACCCAAAAACTAAGCTGTGTGATGCACAGAGGAGCAGCCGCCTTCTGAAAACTTTGAGGTAGCTGAATTTGAGAAGTTGCACTGACAGCAAGCCAGAGCCTCTCGAGCAAACCTTGGCTGAACAACAAGTGCTGATTTGTATTTATTTATTTTTGCTCTGTCTCTCGGACTTTCATCCTGGTCTAGCAGGGAGAATCAGTCAGTAACTAAGTTAGCTTGTGGTTCAGTCCCTCTCCTTCCCCTCTCAGGAACAGCTTTTGGAAGTACTGGAATTCAGTCACGTTTGCTTACACAGAAACCGTCTTAATTTTTTCTTTCCTTCTGTGAAAGTAATTAATTGGTTTGTGCCTCTTCGGCAACATTGGCAGTGGCCTGCGAAGTGCTTGCTGCTCCGTTCTGGGTTATAGCACTCTCAAGCAGTGGAAAGAGGACGGATTCTCTGGTGATGGCAGCTTCAGAATGTCTGTGCCATAGAGAAGCCATTGAGCTCAGCTTGCGTTTTCTTTGTTAGTCACAGGCTAACTTGTCCCTAAATCTGTTTCTAATTAACAGATGTTTCACACAGAAGACTATGAGCTTCTCGTACTCCAGCATAATAGTTGTCCGTTCTGTCGACGGCGAATAGATGAGTCAAACCAATGAAGAAAAACAGTCTTATACCTCAACTGCCAGGCTCCCCTGTTGGCTTAGCAAAACACTTCTTAGATTCGCAGAGTTTTCCTAACAGCTTAGTTAAATCATCTTGTTCCATTTTGTACATGAGTGGAACTGTGTTGAAGAAATTTAACTATTTTTTTTTAAATGAAAATGCGGGTTGTTTGTGAATGTCCTCTACGTTTCCCAGGCAAGCAGCTGAAGTGCCACAGAATTTTAAAGGAATGTTTTTAGGGTCAAGTTCAGCCTTGAAGTAATCGTTGGTTTTATTCCAGCTTGTGTTAGGATTTGATTTGCTCCTTAGTATGTACCTGTTAATGACAAATCTTCAAATAAACAGGACTATTTTTCACTATTCTTTGTCTTGGGACTTGCTATAATGCTGCTGCTTCTGAGTTTGGTTTTTTTTTTCTTTCTGTTCCGTTTATGCAAGAACACCATTAGAGTTTAGACCTCTTAAAATGTGGTCTTAAGAGTTACCCTGATCTTGGCATCGAGGGCCACCTCAGCCATGCTGCGGGGGGGGCAGCGGTGAAGCTTTTCATGTGTGTAGAATTCACCCTGGCTGAAAAGCAGAACCCCAGGTTGCCTTTCGCACTAACCAGGCTACCCCGGCCTGAGTGCCGCAGCTGCCCACTGACGCCTGCCATCCCAGTAGCAGCAGCCTGTTTTACTGCTAATGAAGGGAACCCCGCTGCCTCCATGGGCTAAACTGGATCTCTTTGCACACTTCTAATTAGGTGCCCGTCAGGAACGCAAAGCAGGCGAGGGCTCAGCCAGCCAGTGGTTTCCCACGCACCTCTGTGCCCAGGAGAGGTGGGTCCTTCACCGCTGTGAAGATCCTCAGTGATGCAACCTGCTGAGGTGCTGGGATCCCGGGATAGGTCCCACCACTCCTGGCCTCCTGTCAATTCTTGGGGTGTCTGATCCCAGCGTGCCTTTGCGGTGGGCGCAGGCGCCTGTCCCAGCTCTGCAGGTCCCTTGCCCGCCGTGCTGCGCAGCGCAGGGATGTGCTACAGGAGCGTCTCTGAGCAGCGTTTCCCAGCAGTGGCTCAGTCCAGAGCCATGAGAGGAGAGGGACCTGCCACCTCCTACTGCAGCCTCCGGCTGAGGGCATTTTAGTGATGTGGCGGCTTCACTGAACGCTGTGGCTCGGTCCCAGGCAGCAACTCAGGCCCCGTGGCGTGGTTTGCTCACTCCCCCCCGGGCTCCTCACAGGACTGGGGAGAACATCATAAGAGTGAAAGCAAAGAAGCTCACGGGTCGAGGATGAAGACAGTTTAGTAAGTGAAGCAAAGCTGGGTGTGCAAGCGAAGCAATAAGGAATTTGTTCACTGCTTCCCGGTGGCGGGCAGATGTCCAGCCTGCTTCCTGGAGAGCAGGGCCTCAGCACCAGTGAGGGTTACACCACAAACACAACATCCTCCTTCCTTCCTCCTTTCCCTGAGCCTTTACTGCTGAGCACATCCTCTGGTGTGGAGCGGAATGTCCCTTCGGGCAGCTGTCCCCCCGCTCTCCCCTCCCCGCTTCTCGCCCAGCGCTGGCCTGTGGCTGGGTGAAACACAGCGGGGAAAAGAAAACCTGAGCGCTGTTCGGCTCCTGCGAGGGAAGCTCCTGCTGGCCCCAGCCTGCTCCCGGGCAGCTCGATCTCCCGAGGCCGGTCACCAGCAGTTCCCTGGCAGCAGGAGGGTTTGCGTAGGTCCTCGGCTGGGCTGGGCTGGAGCTGGGAAGCGATAGGTCTCTTGACTTCAATCCAGCATAAATGGTGCCCATGTTACCACGAGCTCTATTGTTGTTATGACATCCTGTCTGTCACAGCCTCCCTTTGTTTTGAGTGGGAGATGATTTCCTACTTCCCCGGCTTAAGCTGCTGGCTGAGGCTGTGGGTGCTGGGGAGGCAGCTGCCGTGTAAACAGCGCTTTGCAAGTGAAACGGGTGATGGCTCCCTGTCTGCTTGAGTTCCTCTCCGAAGTGACACCCCGCAGTGGCACTACAGGGCTTCCCAGTCCCTCCATGGTTCCTGACCGAGTTTGCTTAATTTAACACTTTAAAAACATTCTGTTCTAATTACTGCTCGCCTGCTTTTTGACTCATCTGTCACTGTTTGCAATGAAGACTTCGCTATTGACATGGATAAACAATGCTGTTTGAGAGCTGAGCCAGAATGGAATTCGGCTCCTTCTCCCAGAACTGAGCTGGCTTTGCAGAGCTAGTGGGAATGAAAAATTATAAAAATAAATAGATAGGGTTTGCTGTGACGCAGAGGCAAAATGGATCAAGCAGGGAAGCTTTTTTTCTTTTTTTTTAAACCAACTCTGTGAACACAGTCTAGGTTTGAAAAGTGTTTGGGCTTTTCCGGGCAAAACCACACTGGACACATCTCAAACTTTGTGAAGCTGTTCTGGCTCCGGGCTGCCTTGTGCCACTGAAACTCCCGGTAACGTCACGGGAAGGACTCCCCGGGAGTGCGAGAAGTCCCACCGCGGCGCTGTGGGCCGACGCTCTTGTGAGAGCTGGACCAAGTGTTCCCTAAGATTCGCCCGGTTCTCCTGCCCCGTTAGAGCTTGCCGGTCCCAGGGCCGCGCTCCAGCGGTGACGCAGGCCGGGCCCTAAGCTCTGAGCAGCAGCTGCTGACCTCAGCAGTGGCTTTTGCATCAGAGCTTAAGGTGCCGTATTTGTGTATTGGGAAGATAAAGCCTTAATCCTTCTGTGCCCAGGTACGGGCCTGAACAGCTGCATTTGCAACGAGATAGTGGCACTGCTCCGGCCTTGGCAACACGTGTGAAAAGTTAATCGAGAGGGACTTAGGATGGGGGACGTGTGTGTGAGGACGTGGGGTTTTTGCGTTAACGTGAAGGAAGACTGGCCAGAGTGATCGTGGCCTGCCTTTGGCTGCAGCCGCCCAGCTCCTCTTTGCCCATGGTGCCAGCACCCAAGGTCCTTTAGACCTTCCCCGCTTTGAGTGAAGGTTTCCCAGCTTAGTCTCTTCTTTTAAAGAGAGTGCAGAGCTTTGTGCTTTGTTCCCTTAAACTTTTTCCGTGTGCTGAACTAACCCCGCAGGGAACACGGGTAAAAACTAGGCCAGGACTGAAGGAAGTTTATGAAGGCCAAGAGGAGGTGAGCTGCTGCCCACCTCGCAGCCGTGAGCTCCAGCGGCTCCGGCACATCCTCCTCTGCTGCTGAGGTGCTCCCGGTGCCCCCTCCTCTGCTCCTGGCTGCGAGGAACGCTGGGCTCAGCCCCGCTGCAGCCAGAGCAGCAAGGGGGGGTGCTCGGTACCTGCCAGCTGGAACCTCGCTGACTGCTGGTGGGAAAGGTGATAAACAAGGGGTGGGAAAAACCAGAAGAGATGGGGAAAAATAGCTTTGGAGCGTAAAAGGTTAATCATAGTGGTGCAAACTGTGAGGAACCACCTTCTCCAGAAGAGAGATCCTCTGCGGTGGCTTTGTTGTGCTCACTCAGCTCTACGTGTTGTCCCACTGCCTCTGCAAAATTAAGGAAAGGTAATGTCTAGTCGGTCGCTGGCTGGCACAAAGAGCATTCCAAGCACAGGTGAGCGCATCAAGTGGGGAGGCAGAGGGACACGGAGGACATGGGAGGCTCCAGCCATGGCTTCCCCTGTGGAATTTGATGATTCTGCAAGGTTTCAGGGAGACCGAAGATGTCTGTCAGCCAGCATGTGGAGCTGAGTGCTGGCTTCAGCTCAGAACCTCCCCGCAGTGCCCGTGTCCAGCAGCCGGCTCAGCACCAGCGCAGAATGATACCTGTCCAGGACAGATGACTAGGTTATTTGTTAGGTGTTACCAATGTAATTATCATGGCCCAAACCGTGTACAAGGCCGGGAACAGAGGAGATGGCACAGCGGGGTCAGTGTTTCCCTGTGGTGTCCCAACCTCCCCAGCCAAATCCTGGAGCAGAGAAAGAGATGGCTGAGAGCATGTGGAAGAAGGGCTGGTGATGTTCGTGCTGCCCAAGGGCAGGCTTCTGCAGCCTCCCATGGGGAACAGCAGTTGTGGCGGGGATGGCTCTCCAGTGGGGACTTCAAACGTCCCTCCTGTTAGCCGGGGACGGAGAGGAGCTGCTGTCTGTTGGTGAGCACTGAAAAGCGCTCTCAGCCCAGGAGCCTTGAGAAAGCACAACCAAGGGGAGGGTCCGCGGGGGCTTTGTCTTTCCCTGGCACCCTCCTGGCACCCCAATGGAAATGTAGCCCCTTCCCGGTACCTCTCCCTGGGGAAGGGTGGGCAGCACACCCCTGAGGGCCCATGGGGGTGGACTGGGGGGCCTTGGGGGGAGCGAGTGCCTGGGCAATGGCAGCATGAGCTGAGGACACCGAGTTCTGGATCGTGGGGTGCAATTGCTGCCATGGGTGCAGGGCCCACCCCAAACCCTTGCTCTCTGGGGAGCGACGCAGCCATGCTGAGGAGCTGCTGTCTGATTTGGGCCCCCCCAAATGAAAGGTGCGGTGCAGAGTTACCTCTTTATATGTGACCATGAGCCGTGGTCTCCAACAATGACAGTGCGGGGCAGAAACAGGTGTCACCTTAATACCTTCCCAGGAAAGCCAATTACCCCTGGATGATTATGATTAATAATTCTCTAAGCCCTAATCGCGCTGACACCAGTGCCTGGGGCTTACCCCAGGGGGCACTTTATAAGGGCCGCCCCGCGGAGGTGAGCGTAGCCACTTCTCCTCGGGGTGACGGCCAAGGCTGAGAGGTGGCGGGAGCCCCACTTCAGAGGCGATCCCCCCGCGCTCTGAAAACACCCCTCAGTAAGAGCAAAAGGCGCCTCACGAACCGCAACCATGAACGGGACAGAAGGCCAAGACTTCTACGTGCCCATGTCCAACAAGACTGGGGTGGTGCGGAGCCCCTTCGAGTACCCCCAGTACTACCTGGCTGAGCCCTGGAAGTACTCGGCGCTGGCTGCCTACATGTTCATGCTGATCCTGCTCGGCTTCCCCGTCAACTTCCTCACGCTGTACGTCACCATCCAGCACAAGAAGCTCCGGACGCCTCTAAACTACATCCTTCTGAACCTGGCGGTCGCCGACCTCTTCATGGTCTTTGGAGGCTTCACGACCACCATGTACACTTCGATGAACGGGTACTTTGTCTTTGGAGTAACAGGGTGCTACATCGAAGGCTTCTTTGCTACTCTGGGCGGTGAGTTTTCCAAATATTCAAAAATCCTCTGCCAGGCATTGCTCCAGGTTTTAGGAGGGGGAGGGAGGACGCCCAGATGATTTGGGGAAAATGTGGTATCTGGAAGGTCCTTGGTGTGTTGGTGCTGTGGGCCAAGGCAGTTGCAGTGTTTCAGGGTGGGAGGTGAAGAAAGTGACAGATGACACTTTCTTTTTCTTTTTTTTGACCTTATTTTGGTAGCCACCTGCTCAGTATCCTGAGAACCACAGCGCAGCCATGAAAAAGCAACCAGCAGCAGATTTTGCAGTTGTTGGATTTGCACATCTTTTTGGCTTGCTTTCTGCCTTGAGAGATGACACATTTGTTCCTCCTGTGCCGTGGGGCTGTCTGTCGTTGGCTCTGATGTGGTGCATGGTGGCACAGGCTAGCAAAGCTGGCTCTGCTCCCCGAAACAGATGTTAAATAAAAATTGTGTGTCTAAAAATGCCCTCCTCCGTTCAGCTCAGCCCTCAGCCACAGGCAACTGTTCTACTGGTTTGGTCCTTGTGGCACAAGTTTCCAGGGAAGCTGTGGTTAGGGAGGGGAAATCCTGGGATGACAGGCACTCGCTGCATCCCGGAGTGGGACCGTAGGCTTGCAGAGTCAGGTGCTGTCCGGGATGAGCGGTGGGATCCCGGCATGGACCTCAGAGCACAGCAGCAAAGTGGGTACTGTGGGTCAGCAGTGCAGCGAGGAGGTGTCTTCTCACGCCTTCCTACTGCATCTGCACTTGCCCTTTGGTCAGTTCTCTTTCTGAACCCTCGCTGGAGATTTACCTGCTGCCAGGGGTCTTCCTGAGGAACAGCAATCCGAGGAGGCCTCGTGCTGGCACCAGCATGTTTTTCTCCTCCTGTTGCTCAAGGTCACCATGTCCCCATCCCTCTCTCCCTGGTGCAGGTGAAATTGCTCTCTGGTCACTGGTTGTCCTGGCTGTCGAGAGATACGTAGTCGTCTGCAAGCCCATGAGCAACTTCCGCTTCGGGGAGAACCATGCCATCATGGGTGTTGCCTTCTCCTGGATCATGGCCTTGGCGTGCGCGGCTCCCCCGCTCTTTGGCTGGTCCAGGTAGGGAGGGCTGTTCCCGGTGCCTGGGGCCACAGGAGCCTGGCTGGCGGCAGCTCGGCCGTGGTGGCTTCCAGCTGGTGTCCTCTGCTGGGGGCTGACCACCCTGGCTCACCTTGCAGGTACATCCCCGAGGGCATGCAGTGCTCGTGCGGGATCGACTACTACACTCTGAAGCCAGAGATCAACAACGAATCCTTCGTCATCTACATGTTTGTGGTTCACTTCATGATCCCGCTGGCAGTCATTTTCTTCTGCTATGGGAACCTGGTTTGCACTGTCAAGGAGGTGGGTACCTGCCAGTAGTGACGGGCTGGGGACCACTCCATACTGGGAAGGGTCCCATGCCAGGCTCCAGTCTGGTGACAGAAAGGGCCCTCGGGGGCCCAGCCTGGCCTTCCACAAAGGCAAATCAGCAAACTCCAGACGTGCAGCTCAGCTACCCCCATCCCTGACTCCTGTCCCGCGCCGGCGCAGCCCTCCCCAGCTCCATCACGCCTCTGTTCCCTTCCGCCCGCAGGCTGCCGCCCAGCAGCAGGAGTCCGCCACCACCCAGAAGGCAGAGAAAGAAGTGACCCGCATGGTCATCATCATGGTCATCGCCTTCCTGATCTGCTGGGTTCCCTACGCCAGCGTCGCTTTCTACATCTTCACCAACCAGGGGTCGGACTTCGGGCCCATCTTCATGACCATCCCGGCTTTCTTTGCCAAGAGCTCCGCCATCTACAACCCTGTGATTTACATCGTAATGAACAAGCAGGTAACTGGCCGGAGGCCAGGCAATCTCCTTTTGTGTGTCACTCTATAAGAGTTTGCAGAGAGTTACAGCACCTCCAGGTACCGGTGGGATGGGAGGGGAGTTCTTTACAGGGGATCTTGTTCCAGCACGCAGGAGGGTGACTGCAGCTCATCCTTGGCGTTGCATCAGTCTCATAAACGCCAGCTCACCCCATCTGAAGTGACCCAGGCGCTGGCTCAGTGGAAGAGCTGGGGCTGCGCCTGGGCCGGCCCCGAGCGGCAGGCAGGGCGGGCAGGGCGGGCAGGGGGTCTCCGAGCAGCTCTGCTGGGCTCGGAGGCAGCCCCGCTGCCAGAGCCGCCCTGGCCTCCCCAGCCTCATCCCGGCCATCCCTCTCTTCCAGTTCCGTAACTGCATGATCACAACCCTCTGCTGCGGCAAGAACCCACTGGGTGACGAGGACACGTCTGCTGGCAAGACAGAGACCTCCTCCGTCTCCACCAGCCAGGTCTCTCCCGCGTAGGCCCCCCGGAGTGGCCGGTCCTCGGGGCGCGCCTCG